>QEWY01003862.1:198456-246803 GCA_006503575.1 Baylisascaris schroederi
ATAATGTGGTCATGCGGTGTTGAATATGAGAGAACCGATGCGTTTCGTAGGGAATTCGATGCATACGAAATCGAAAGAAAGCATTAGATTTCTTATGTCCTAACATAATGCTATCAAGTTTATGCCAAATAAATCACCATTTAAAAAAAAAGAAAAACAAATCTGAAGAATTAATCTATCGTAATCTAATCATTGATTTCAATCCATCTCAAAATCCTTCAAGACACATTTACTTGCTTCATAGAACTTCTTCTATTCTCCGTGGTCCTCTGCTCAACATTTATGCATATCTATGCATGAATATTCCAGTAAAACAACGCCTCAAAAACGTGCGTATCAACACTGATAAGGTAATAGCAAAATAGAAGATATCCGAGTAACTCACTGTATTGAACATTTCTGGACAAGTCCAAAGACATGAGGCCTAAAAAATTAAAAAATAATACGGCAAGCAAATAGAAGATCGCAGCATCGCATATGTTTGATAGCATACTCAGTTTTCTATTGCAGTTATGCGTAACCTACTCATAGACAAAAATCGGTGCAAATATTCAAGAGCCGAATCTATGACCGCTTATCGTGAAAGACGTGACGAAGGCCACCCACTATCTTGAAAGACGTCACGAAAGCGATCGACTATCGTGAACGACATGACGAAGACTGAGGCACTGTGGGAGACGGGTCCCATATCAGCGAAAATTCTATTAATCGGTGCAGCAGTCTATCCAAATTTAAACGGTCAAACATAGGTAGAGCACATACTCTATATAGGCAAACAAACGCTGAACAGAAACCACAACAGCAAACACAAGTTGAGCATCAAATCGTGCATCAAATGAACGGTGGCATAACATGCGAAAATATGCAAAAAGGCAGAGTAGAGCATAATTACAGATTACATGAGATATGACTTAGATCAAAACATCGATCCGCCCTACGGTGTAGAATAAATGAAGAATGGCTAGAGATTAACATTGAGATGAAGATGATGATATATCAACAATCACAATTCGTAGAAAATATTTGCTAAATATTTTAACATGACAGTTTTGAAGTTTTTTTTCAATATTCCCTAAAATATTCGCTTAATTTTACAATACTCTTCATGAGGATGGAGTTGTATTTTCAATCGAATGTTTGAAAATAGTTGGCACGCAAAACGTTCTTGACGCAAACAAAAGACGCTCCTTAATACAACGACATCGACGATTGAGTCGACAATGAATAAAATCCTCTCAAGAAGTGCTTCAGTTGGTTTATGCTGCTGAAAGACTAAACTATACTCAACGACTATCTTTGCTTAGCATAAAACCTATAGCACATCATTGCGCATTTCGAAAACTGTCGGCATCAATAAGAAGGATTGTGATTGAATTAGTTTGGTTTAGTATGAAGCTCGAATGGATTTGCTTCGAAATCGGCTAAAATTTAATCTTATTTCAGCCGAAATTTGTTGAAATAAGACTCAGCTTTAGCTTCAATAATCGTTTCGGTTGAACAGACCAGCAGCAGAGATGAAACTTTCAAAGAGAAATGTTCGAATCAGGGAAAGATGGCCGAACAAGATGGACGCTATGCGAAATCAATTATTTGGTAAATAAATGAGCAATGGATCGCTTGAATGCCAATAAAAAATTTCTTAACTTTAGCTTCACTGAATTCCATATTAAAACTGCTTTAAGAACAGAATAAAATCGAAACAGATGGCAAAAAAAACGCATTAAATTCTTGGAAATCAAATATTTTGAATTGAACCGACCATAATTCAAGAGAACTTCTGGTTCATTTCGATGAATTGTAATCAGAACTGTTCGCTATTCTGTGATATGCCTAAACGACAAAGGAATCAATTCGACGATTTCATTGCCTAAACGGTTTTCGATAAGTTTTTCGCTGAAATGCTAATTGATTCAATTATATGTTTTTGCTAATTTGTTGAGGAAACGTTAAAATGTTGGTTGAGCTTTTCCAACCGGCTTATGTTCTACTTGTTTTATATGTGAACTCATGCCTATTCCAAGAGTGGATTATAATTAAGTTTTTGAGGTAGCGATTAGCTTAATATGTAACATTCAGTCGACGATTTCGTTGAAATTCGATTTCCACTATCGCCATTCATATTACCTATCGAATAATTTCTAAGAAATCCGATCACCTAGATCGAAGCAACAAAAGAAAAAAGAACAAAAAAACAAAAAAAATTTTAAAAAATTGGCAACTCAAATATCTGCGCAGTGATTTACCTAAAAAAAGTGCATACATGAGATGACGGAATGCCTAAAATTTGATCTACGCCAGACATTATTTCGATTTAACAGAATCAAACAAATAATCGGTATTCTAACTGGAGCGGAAATCATGGAAATCAAATGACGCGAAAATATTTGCCATTGGAGAAGATCAAAAATCATTTCAATTGAAATAATGCCAAGAAGCACGGCCAACACATTATGGAAAATGTGCCAAGATATGTACGACAGAGAGATTTACCCAATCTTATTGAACATAGATTCGAAGAGTGTTTAAAAATGAGGGTTTCCTCTACTGCGTATGTTTATCGCCCTCTTTCGCCTCCCTCTTCTAACCATAGAAGGAGACAGAATGAAGAAAGTATAAGCGAAGAGCACAAATTGGGGAGAGCATTTCACTTGTGTGATTTAAAAAAAAAACTTTTTGTGAAGATGGGCTGCACTTTTGATTTGCCAAAACCCTCTCCTTTTCCTCGTCCATCATAACAGGATAATGCCTCTTAAGGTTGTATAACTGTGAAAGATGAAGCACAAGTGAACTCATAATAGGACGGACTCCTAACTATTCATGAAATCCGTCAATTGAATATTCGACTTTAGAGTCGCAACTTACGACTTCAAATTAAACGACACAAAGATCAACGATCTGATCTGATTAGTTCTTATCAATCGATGAAAATCTTATCACAAAACCAGCTATTACCGCTCATTCTTCAATCATATTTGTTCTATGCATACCTGCATCTTACGCGTTCAGCAATGCGGACTAATAGGGTCAGAATAAGCAAGTGGCTCTATCAGAAACCGGAATACCACAAACTAAAGGAAGAAAAAAATAGGTTTGCCATTAATTTATAGAAAGCACAAATTTGCAATTGAGAACAAATGTACGAAAAAATATCGAAATGAAAATCTAGATAATATGCATTTGCCCAATCCTTTTATATACTTCAGAGAGTTGATCCTCAACCCAATATGAACAAACTAGTGCAAATGGCATTAGAAAATGGACTAGAAATATAGGTATACAATCGGCACTAAGCAGCTGTTAGCGAAAATCAGCTAGAAACGCGACAGGGAAGGAACTTTTTCGTGGAAAATTGTAAAGACCGAAAAAGAAGCCATATCCAAAGACACCCCAACTTCATCGTTTACTACCTCAGGAAGCAATCACTCAGAATCCTTTCAACATTTACGCCGTTTTGGCGCTGCAATAGATTCACTGCTTGAGAGAGAAATAGAATAGAATCATAAAGGTATCTAGTACTGCCAAATCGGGAAGTTCGAGAGAGAAAGAATTAGGAACTAGGCATGCTAGCTGCGACTGTCTTGCTACCATTTAGTCTTGTATCCATACGATAAGCCAATTAGTGAAGCAATATCATGCTTTTGCGTATGTAATCATTTTTGCTGATAGTTTCAACTTGCGAATAATCGAAGCTAGAGTTACGAAATTTGGTTGGTAAAAAGTGAACTGATCTCCTATATAAAATGGAGTTATGAACAATCAACGATGTCAAAATTTAGCATATATTTTGCACATGTTCGATTCTCATCTTATGTGGACTCAGCTGCAAAAATAAATAAATAAATAAATGAATAAATAAATAAATAAATAAATAAATAAATAAGAAATAAATAAATAAATGAAAATGAAAAATAAATGAAATAAAAATAAAAATAAAAATGAAAAATAAAAATAACACTTTATACGGAAAATTCACATTAGCGATCAGAACTACTGAAATGTGCAAATTTTATGATTTTTTTTTTCAAATTCATGCAATTGCTGCACTCTGATGTATGAAATTTAAAAAGCATATATCGTGCCAATTTTTCTTCACCAAATTTCTTCAATAATTCATCAATGATGCATCAATAATAATTAATAAATTTGCAAATAAATGAATGTTGAAATTAACCTCAACTGCACAATTTGGATAGCAGTGAGTAGATGGGCTAAACGCCGATTACCTCATGAATAATACATAATTGTTAGTCGACTTTTCAGATTCGCATTCTCTCTATTCAAACGACGCAGATTATGTTGAAAAATCAGCCCATTATAATACGTATATGCGAGTGAGACGTACATCTATCAATAACAAATCCGGAAATGAACGATATAACAGAACCGGAAGTGACTGATAAAAGAAACTATGCAAGAACCACGCATATCCTCTCAAAGAAACATTGTTTATATGATTGGAATAGATAGCCAAGTGATAGCACTAAGAGTGATTGCTAGAAGGTGTAAAGGTGATGAATCAAACCGAGTCGAATCAAAAGCGATTATAAAGCATCCTCTGAATAGGTGATGAATACAGACAGTAAACAGGAAATGTGCAGATTAGCATAGAAAAATGCACAGATAAGATGGTAAATATTTCGAAAAGAAAAGCTAATATTTTTTACTGCAAGAGAAATTTGTTTAACGCTTTAAAATAGATCTAAAATTCGTTAACAGTAATTTCTGCGGCTGAATGGAGGCCTTAGATTCGTGCATCATCCGATGCATGTCTCCATACATGATTATCTTATTTGCACGCATATTTATGTGCATTTCTGCATTTGTTCATGTGAATGTATGTTGTTTATATGTATAAGTGCCTGTGACAGCTTCTCCTGTTGCCTGATGGGAGAACGATGAGTATAGGTACGAGGAATTCGTTTCGGCCTGAAGCAAGCCTATTCGGATATCAAATTTTTATCGAAACAGTCTGAATTCTTTCATTCTGAACGCTTTATTCAGTATTTTGAAATGCAAATAACCTACTTAATAACCTTGTAGTGATGCCCTATCTTCATGCTTTATTATCTAAAAGCAAGCCATTGAGCTTTTTAACTTTTTGAGCAAATATTGCACACTCTTAAGAACCCATCACTGAGTAATTCAAACGCCTATAACCTGCGCAAATTACCATGCAGTAGTACTCCATACTCTTGTTGTCTGAACTTGAACAGTAGAGCTTTAAACATCGAACCTTGCTAAGGATATCGGACAGGCACCTTGGAACCTGACAAAAGTGGAAATTACTTTTGTCTGAAGTGAAAGAGTCTCCAAAAAAGACCTGTTATTTCAAACTGTTGGCTCAAGTAGTCTTTATCTATGAACAAAGTTATATTTTAGGATGACAATGATCATATCTACTTATTCGCCCAAGAGATAGAGGGATGGGCGGAACTTATGACATAAGCCTGAAATGAAGTTATGTCGTAAATCAATTATGAAATGTATATTTAATGTAGAACATTTCCACTATACTCTCGTGAAGATGTTTCAGTCCAAACGTAACTCAGTGAGGGGCTCTAAAGAGTGTGCAGTATACAGTCAAAAAGTTATACAGCACAATGGTCTGCTTTTCAAGTTTAGATAATAAATTAAGAAGGTACAGTATCACTGCAACGTTACTAAATAGGTTATTCACATTTTGAAATACTAAATAAAGCGTTCAGAATGAAAGAATTTAGACTGTTTCGATAAAAATTTGACATCCGAATTGGCTTGCTTCAGGCCAAAACGAATTCTTTGTACCTTCTCATCTCTCTCTCATTAGGCGACAGATGTAGCTATTATGAACACCTTAACATATATATATACCATTTAATTCAAATTCGACGTTGTATTATCCAGCATCTGACGAATAAATAATTCTAAGTAAAATCAACGAAAGTCAACGAGATAAATGTTCACAATGGGTCAATAGATTTCATCTAGATAATAAAAATACCGATCGCTATCTTAGAATGCGATTTCTACGACATGCCCACTGAGCGGTTTTATACTCATTTTAATTCTCGTACGTTGCGCTCATTTACCTATGACTACGGATGATTTTGCTTATAATGAATCCTCTTTATAAGCAATAAGCAAAATGTAGCGGAGTTGGGTCCTTTAAAACACATGGACATTATTCCATTATAAATCGTAATTTGTTACCAAGTGTTATGAATGTGACTAATCAATTGTGAGAAACAGAAAAGCACGCTACGCGCTTTTTCTTTATCTGCTATGCTTACTTCATTTATTTTTATAGATTTTTCTTCATTATGCCACCTGCAAATTTTGCTTACTATGCCATAAAGTTGAAATGCCTATGTTACATTGTATTGCACTTGGCCCCATTGCTTCTTCGAGAAGCAGCAATCAGTAATTGTGCAATTTCAAGTGACACTGTTTTGCTTAACTCGGTACACCACTTCCGCCAAAATGTACTTAGCTGATCTAGGCGCAGCTTACTTACCTATGGGTGCATGTTGCCGATATTCATTGTATCAGCACTATCATTACGATGCACAACATTCCACAATCGAACCACTGAAAGCATCTATCAATCTTATGCGGGCAGTAAACTAGTATGTAGGGTTTGCTCACATTTATAGGGTATAAACTCTACGCATAGAACACTTTCTAATTTCAGATTTACTGAAATGTGCTATTAATTTTGAGAGAATGCGTATCCGACGAGTGCCATTACCACTATTGATTTCTTCGCATTCCAATATCAGTAATTGTGCAATTTCAAGTGACACTGTTTTGCTTAACTCGGTACACCACTTCCGCCAAAATGTACTTAGCTGATCTAGGCGCAGCTTACTTACCTATGGGTGCATGTTGCCGATATTCATTGTATCAGCACTATCATTACGATGCACAACATTCCACAATCGAACCACTGAAAGCATCTATCAATCTTATGCGGGCAGTAAACTAGTATGTAGGGTTTGCTCACATTTATAGGGTATAAACTCTACGCATAGAACACTTTCTAATTTCAGATTTACTGAAATGTGCTATTAATTTTGAGAGAATGCGTATCCGACGAGTGCCATTACCACTATTGATTTCTTCGCATTCCAATTCACTCATATATTCAATTATATTTTATCGCATATGTGTGATCGTTTGTGCGCTCCTCACTGGAGCAGCACTCTTTCATCGCACAACAAATATGTGGACATTGAAAAATCTCGGTGATTCCTTTTTAATGAAACATATTGGTCGACGACCAATTATTATTGGTGCATTTCATCGGCCACAACGTGAGCAGAATATCGCTGGCAACTATGTGGTTAGTTCTAAGGCGATATTTTTCCTGATGAATTACATCAATGATACACTCTTATTCAAATTTATAACGCTAAAAAATGATCTGCTATAACAGTGGTTGGTGGTCGATTTAAAAAAAAAAGGACGAAAATCTAGGGATGAAGAGAAAAAAATGGTCAAAAAAATCTTCGAAGTGAGCTAGCTTAAAATGTACGCTACTTACAGATAAATTGTGAAGCGCGCCTGGAATAAAAACTATTTACGATGACCACTTAATTTTCTGCATAATGGGGTTTCTCCCTGATTTTTCAGAAAATGAGGAATAAAATCTAGTGGGGTATAATGCTGGCTAATGTGATTTCGATGCTCCCTCATTGCAGTAGTTGATGACCATTGATTGCATAATGACCATTGCGATAGCTATTGCAATTAGACGAGTACAATTCAGGTGATTCAATTTGTGGGTGATTCGCGACAAACGCATTCTCTATATTGTTTCTCGACTACTTCAACAGGAGATACTTTGACCGACAGGGCGCATATACAAAGGATTCATAAGGGTAAAAGAGCTGTCAACGATATTTGCTCATGGGCTGGCCATATCGCTGAGTGTAGAGTTGCTCAACGACTTTCACCTAATATAAGGTGCATGATATTGCTCGTTATTGTTTCTCAGGTTATAATAATCAACAAATAAATGCTTACCTTAATTACTGAATCACATTTTCATTGTTGAGATGATACCGTTTATAGAATCCAGCTTCCGATTGCAATATTGTTGTGATCGTCGAATTCCACTCTCACTGAAACGCAAAATATCCTTTGAGACTTATATGAAGAAAATTTATACTATTGCTTTCATACTTAGTAATTAGGTTTAAGAAAGATTCATCATTTTCTGAAGTGAACTTTTCACATCATATTTAGAGAAGCCTTCCGCATTTATGTATTGCAAAGGATATTTTATAAATAAATATAACAAGTGACCAATATTTAATGAAAATTATTATTTTCTTGCAGAATTAGTACTAAAAATGATATACGATTTTCTATGAAAGTATTCATCGAACCACCGCTAAAAGAACGGCGCCATGAACTTGTCATATGTTTTGCCCCTATGTATACATATACTGATTGGCAAATTATGCTATTGGGTATCGAGAATTGGCTTGCTCTTGGCGCTACAAAAATTATTGTACCTATCCAATCGGCTTCCAGTAACACACTACTTCTACTTAAAGAATATGAAAAAGCTGGTATGTTGGTTTCTTTTTTTTTTATTGTTTAAAAATGATTGTTTCTGATATGGATATGTAATTGCCTTAGTGATGAATAGCAGAGGAGTTTCTCTGAGCTGCTATCCTATTTGCTAATAAAATTTATTTTAAAAAAAAGTTTTCCGCTTTTTGTATATTGAGAAAAGTGAGATGCACATTTTATAGATTGGAATTGCGAAGAGCGGCTAGAATATGAGTTCAACTAAACGAGGCGAATCTGACAACAAGGAAGATAGTCGAATAATTTTTGTTACTTTTGGATCGAATATGAAATATTAATAAGACTAATTAATGACCTAGAAATAAGGAAATGGCAATTATAGGCAATGAAATAAGAGCGAATTTTTTTTTCTAAACCTATAGTGCTAAAGAAATAGGTGAATCCAAGTAAGCAACGAGGCAAAAACCTAGTAATTTGCATATTTAGGACTGCATGTTTTAAGCTGGGTAGGTGGAATACTTGAATGCTGCTCTCTATTACCACAACAATGGAAGCTTTCTACTTGTGGAGGAGGGTTTCATCCCGCTGTCTCTTAATGGCTACCTTTATAATAACCGTTGATGCATGACTTGAATCCCTCTACTCCTCCACCTATGGGTACCTGAGATTTGGCCTATCTCTTTTTAGTCCTTTAAAGCCACGAATCGAACAACCTTTTTCTCCATCATGCGAGCATTCTGTGGAAGTATCAAAAAAGATGTGGTTTCATAGTAGGAATTACTGGAAACAAAAAAAAAAAACGATTCGCTGTCATGCGAGTGAAAAGCTTTCAAGATATGCAAATTGGTGTGAAATAATGAACGGTAACCGGCATCAGTTTAATTTTGAATTACGGTAAGTAGTGTCAGTTTCACTTCGGAATACGGTAACCAGAATCAATTTCACTCCAAAACAAGTCATACTCTGTTAGTTTGATTTTAAGTAATCTACTTCCAATCGAACAATCCACCACCCTTTAGAATTTACAATTCCAGGCATTGTTATTCTGCGTCAGTGGCCGAAATGGCCCGTCCTCTCTGATGTGAATCCGAATGGGCTCGTTTTATCGAGAGGTATGTTCCTAATGCTGAGAACAACTCATCTCGGCATTTTTTGAAAGCCGGCAAACCATTTCAAATTACAATTCGAAGGTACTTTGGGAGAAAAATTTATTTTTTGTGAATAAATTATTTCTCTGAGGGAAATCGTTTAGGCATCTGTCTAATATGAGTCTATACCTAGCTGAATCCAGCAAGATCCAACTCATTCTCAATGAACTTTGCTGGGGTCCCTTCTGAGTTTATTATCAACAAACTATCTCAAAAACCTTTGTGAAAGAAAAAGGTATTGAGGGAAATTTCTTAAATTAAACCATATTTCTAGCAACACTATCGGCATCTACTAAGGCAAAGAAGCAGAATATAAACAACTAAATTTTCTTTCGATATATATTACTTTCTGCTTAAATGAGATATGAAAATCTAATAGAGAATGCTATGCATCGATGCTCATATTATATCGGCAAAGAGGAACGAATGTACTCACGTCTTCTTAGTGATTAAACCATGGATGCCAAAGTGTTAACCATGAAATGCAATTCACAATTCCCATAATCAGCATTAAAATTTAGGGATTGAGGAATCACACGTGAATTGCCTATATTTTGTGAAACCATGGGCCGATATGGTGGTGTTTAGTGACATTGACGACATGCTTATCCCAACAAATCCGATGGATATCCATAGTAGAAGCGATATTCAGATACTCCAGGTGAATTTGCCAAGTGAATTGATATCTTTAAGAGCTTTACAATTCCATACCTTCTTACATCTTTTCGCTTACGAAAGCACTTCAATCATCATAAACCTTTTTGAAAGTAAAGCAAATTATTTAGACTGATGAATAAGACATACTGTTAACTTTACATTTTTCCTACATTTTACTAGCAGAACATGGTATCCTATGCACATGTATCGTCGGCTATGACGGAGGCAGGGATGCAGGCGAAGGGAGAAGAGAGTAAAGGAATACAGTCTCGCTTATAATATATCTGGACTATAAAAGACGACACAGAAGAAAGAGTTAGAGAACACCACGATATTACCTATAGTTAATAAACTATCTTGGGTTCATCTCTTCCTTGAGGATGCAAAAATATTTGCAAGCATATCACGTGAAATTCATTGCTCATTTACTATGTTATGCTATTGCATTCAACGAGCGGCTAAAATGTTACCTCAGGAAACTTTGGGTTATTTCTATTCTGCTATCAAATTTTATAGAAGTGAATTGAGCTTTCTGAACTCAGCCAAGACAAATTCTTTGTTCTTCGTCAACGTTTTCTAGAACCTTAAGTTGTAGTCACTATGTCAGAAGCGCAGTCACAAGCAACACCTTCCCTTTCTCCTCATTTAGTCTGTATATGTTCATCTCTTCCAATCATTTCTAATGACTAATTACTGCGTATACCACAGTTTAGCGTGCATAATTCGAGCGATCTTACGGCTGAAGTGATTTGCTGCTGAAAAAATCAATATTGATCAGCAGAAAATTGATTTCATCTAAGCGATGATCGCATAATGTTTTAGGAACTTGTCAAAGAGCATCCTCAAGCTGGTTCTTTTTTATTCGAACATCGTGACGTTCAGCTTGTACTTCCAAAAGAGGAAAATATGATCCCAGTGAGAAATTTCAATTTTAATTTCCTCGAAAATACAAAATGGAAATCGAGCTGTAAAATTTGGCGAATGAAAACTCGAGTGATTGTGAATGCAAGTAAGTTAATTTGAAATATACGTGTTTCCTCTAAGAAAAACTATACAAATGAAACATACTTTTAACGAATATTCATACAAATTTTTTTGCCTATCGCATGATGGTAAAACTCCGATCGATAATGGAATTTACGATTTACAGGTCGAGTAGACAGTGTAAATATGCATGAAACTGGAATTCATCGATTCGGTTATGTTCAGGTTAGTGATGATATACAAGTGAAAAAATTCTGAAACATTGAAAATATGAAATGTAAAAAAAACGGCGAAAACATTATGCTAAATACATTGTAATATGTATATAAATGATGAATATCGGAAATAGAATATTTATATTTTTTATGAAATACTGCCTTTTAAATAATAGCCCATTAATAGTTATATGAGTAATTCGAGACTAAAAATTGTCGAAAATAACGAAGCTTGCAGTGGTCTAATTGAATCGAATGCTTCAAGAAATTCGCTGACATTTATTAGGTGAATGTGTCAAATAACCGAAGCTATTAAATATCCTCTAGAGATGTGGAAAGAAATTTCAATTGAATTTCTCAACTAGCATGAATTCATTGATGTAGCAACAAAAATTGAGCGAATGGACTCAATTGGCTAATTAATAAGTAACTGCTAAATAAGGATTTATATACAATTCGATAAAGTTGAATTTCTTTATATTGCAAAGGATGCGTTTTTGTTCATCAACGTTGTCAAAAATTCGACACGCAGAAAATGCTTCGAAATTTGAAATTACCACTAAGAAAAGAAATCCCATCAAAAGAAAGACGTGTAGGCAGAACGGGGGATTTCAATGAAAGTACCACTCACTCATGCTAAAGCGTATTCGATCCCTCTTAAAACAGTGATCAAAAGGGCGTATTGAGCATAACGTATATAGAATAGCTATGCATCCTATCATCTCATTCATAGCAGTTATATTACATAAGGTTAGAATATTGACAGGTACGTGTACCATGCCATAAAGCGCATTTCTATCATATGAGACACTCATACGGTGAGGTGGGACATGAAACACCCATAGATATGAGCAAACTGATGGATACGCTCAACAAGTTGGTTTCAACTTTTTTTAAACTTTATTCTACAAATTTCTACCATATTCAACGTCTACAATCGTCTCTACCTAAAATTAACTACGATACATCGACATAATGGACCTTTATCCATAGTATGTGCGAATTGCAAACGCTCATTTCTCTAAAAGTCGATGCAATCTTCATAAAAATTTTTCATAAATTTTTTTTCATTAGAAATGAATAAAAAGTTAAAAATCTGCATAAAGATAATCCTTAAATTTAAATAATTGCTCCCACTATTTTTTATTCGCCACGTTCATAAATATGGACTTGATAAAAACTGAGCAAAGTTATTGTTTGGAAGCTCACCATACTAACGCAATAGTCATTACTCATATATTTACTAAATCAGAAGTGATTCCTTTATGCCTGGTTGTTATTAACTACATTTCTTTTATTCTACAAGTGCAAAAATATCAATAGAGAAATATAATTTCATATTTTTCAATTCATATTCATCAAAATTAAATCACATTTGCAATATGAATTGTATTCCAAAAGCGCTTTTACGAAGAGAATAACTACTTCGCTTATTGCACTTTCAAATGTAACACTCAATAAATCCTCAACTGAATCGTTCGCCGATTTTGATCGATGTATGGGTGCAATAAACGAAGAGCATTGGTCATTGAGAGTATCACGATGTCTTACGCCACATGTTTGTTATTCGCGACTTATTAGGTAAGTGAAACCTGTATTTCAAAGCTATCAGCTATCTAAACTTTTCCACCAATAGACGAATAAAATCCATTTGGACTTTTTCTTTTTTTTTTGGATTACAAGCTCTTTTACTTCGATGTAATTGCTAACGCAATATAACGAAAGAACTTATAATCAGTGAGTTTATTGTGCCATATTTTTCTAAAGTTTAATACTTTATTCCACTTGTTTTTTCATTATACGAATTAAATTATCGCACGTTGTTCTATTCTTGGCATATTTTTGTCATCTTATCTTCATATGCCATCTTTATCTTTTCTGAGTATGTTAGCCTCAAAAGAAATATTTGTTGTACTATAAACTTTGTAAGATTTTATTAATATTTATATATTTAATTCAACAATAGCTATGAGAAAAGTAGAGAAAGATTAAAGTGAGAATTCCCATAGCTTAAAGGCGGCACAATTGCAGAGAACGATGGCACCTCGGCTGCGAACCTCGAACGAAGCCGAGCGCCAGCTTCCCTTTGTGTACGCACCACTACCGTACTCTGCACTCTGCAAGCGAATACTAACGCACACCACAAAAACTCAACTACTTGTGATAGAAACATACAAATTCTCCCATCATTCAATTCACAATGTCAAGCAATGTCCCTCTGCAAAATTCCAGTTTAACTGAAGAAGGGGAGGTGCATATATTGGATGGGCAATCAAGAATTGCATAGAATAATGGCCCCTCTAACAAGTGCACTTCCCCTCCTTCAATCGAGCAGGAATTTTGAGAGGAAACATTATTTGACATTTGAGTTGAACGATGGGGAAGATAATTGCGTTTTTTATCACAAGTTTTTGAGTTCCTGTGATCGGCGTTAGTATCCGCTTACAGAGAATGCAGAGTACGGTAGTGATACATACCCAATGTGGGGCACAGGCCCAGCTCCGTTCGCAGTTCGCAGCCAGGCTGCCATCGTTCTCTGCAATAGTGCCACGGAAAGGCCTATTGCACTCTCTAAGTAATATAAAAGAATATAATTTATGCAAATGAATTGAATTTCAAATATACTTTAATGAACTCTGCTCTATTGGTTAATAGCAATTGCAGAGATGTCGATTGTACAGCATCGCTTGGTCAATATGAATTTATGCACGTTGATGGTGATTTCATTATTGTGCTAACGGAATCAACGCTTGTACGAAGCGATCCGAATTGTGAATCACCATTACCAATATTTATTAAAGGAAATCATTTTTATTTACCTTAACGCTAGAGTTTCGAAATTTGCATAAAGTAAGCAATTGCTAATATTCATTAAATTTGCACAAAATAAGATTTAGGATCGCAAACGAATTGCTAAAGAAGACAATAAGATAAATGTAGAAAATATTCTCTTCCATACTAAACATGTAACCTAATATTGTAGTGTCTATAATTCATAATAAAATGCTATGCTATATACTTTGAGTTTGCCTAATTCATTTTTCTTTTCTTTTCTTTTCTTTTTTTTTTGCCGAATCAGATTTAATTCCTATCAATTTTTGAGATTTTATAAAAGAAAAAGAAGAACAAATTAGTAAATAGACTTTGCTAAATATTTAAAAGTTTTATAAAAGTAAAACAAATGTATAGATATGCTTAATTATTTACTATAGTCTTATAAAACAAATGGATGGGTAGACTTTTAAAATTCCAAAAGTTTCTCTCGTGGAAAAACAAATAAATAAAAGTGTACCTTGAGTTATTATTAGTTCTATTTGTTTTAATTGAGAGCGCACAGTTAAATGCATAGTCCAGTATATACACAACATGGGTAAAGACAAAGATGAATATGGCACTCTGGAAGAAATAGCATTAAGAACATATAGGTAAAGGTAAATATTTCGCGAGCATAAACATAGAGGAAGAAAGAAAGGAAGAGAGGGAAGTGGAAAAGAAAAGAAATGGAAATGAAAACTTTAGGTAAAACTTACACTAAAAATGCATGATAAATAGAAAATTTATAAAAAATGGCACCTACCTCATCGCCATAGGCCGCTTTCTTCCTTCTCGCCGAAACAGGCGTTTGAGAAGTAATACTCAAGCCTCTCTTACCACCGATCTTCATTTCCTATCTCTACAAGAAGAGCTTGTAATCCAATGTCCAGGGAAAGAAGCTACGTAAGAACACCAATAATAATAAGGAATAACACACCAACATACAGCCAAAACGTATGACACTGACGATTAATATAACCTCAACTGGCAAACAAACTTTTATGCATATAGACGTACTTAATTGTTAAAATATATAAACCTAAAATTGAAAATAATATATGCGACTGAATTCTAATACCCTAAGAGAGAAATATTAGTATATGAAACCATAATTGTTTCAAAAGGTAATAAAAATATGTGGGGAGTTATGTAGAAAGTTATATTAGAATATGGAAGTAAAGAGTTATAAAAAGGGTGAAAAAGCATAATAAACGAAAAGTAAAGCCTAAAAATAGTATAATAGAAAAATTGAGCATAAAAAACTAGAGAATATTTAAAATATATTCGGAAAACAAAGTCGACCCAAAAACAGTGAGCTAGAAATTCGTAAATTGAAAGAATAAAGCGAAAAGACGCGTAACTGACATCGAGGGTGATGTTGACTAGCGATCGATAAGGGTAAGTAGCAATTTTGGCGGCAAGGACCGAAGAGTACTGTAGCGCGGCGGGTAGAGCAATATTCATATGATCTGCGCTTGTTATAAAAACCTATCGAAATAAAACGAAGAACATTTAAGTGTCTCTCAAAGATTCTAACGAAGAAATATAGATACCGTAATATTAGTAAATATAAATACCGTAATAAAATCGTAAAAACTAACACATAAACGTCCCATAACAATAAACAAAATAAAATAAAATAAATAAATGTTAGTCAATCAAGCATCGTTGCTAATGTAATGTTGAGAAGCGTTAATCAATAAATCTTTGTACATATCGTAAAAGCAATCTTTCTATGAAGATGTATGATCTGCATAGATCAATAATACCCTTACGCTTGTGCTGTTAGCAAACAAAACATACTAAAGTCGATTAAAAATTTAGAAAAAAAACCCAAACTTCCGAAGAAAAAAGCCTGAAAGGTGAAAAAAAAACCTGAAAGGCAAAAAAAAAACTGAAAGGTAAAAAAAACTTCCCCATGCCCTATGTTTGCATTCAAGTTGGCCGAATTGTGCCCAATTATCTCAACCAGTGAATATGCATAATCTATACTAAAAAATGAAACGTTATTTCTAAGATGAATTATATTTGTTCGATATAGTAGTTGAGGTTAAATTTCAGTTGTATTTCAAGATCATTTCAGTTTTTAAAATATTTTAACCCATCACTAATAATCGTGAATAAAAACTCAACAAAAGACGATTTATGAATAGCATTAAATTTGTAGAGAGTATTATTGATAATAATATACTATTGCTTAACTTTATTTAATTCCATTTCTTTACATTTATTATATTTTTGTTCATCGGATTCCGCCATAGACAATCGCAAATGTAAATTATTCATTTTCTTTTATTCGATTTTAGCATTAAGTAATTATATATAATCTTTAACATATTATAGTATTCTGTTTGTTTATTTTTGCCCTGGCTAATTATTCAATGTTACTTGGCCAACTCTTTCCTGTAAGGTTGTTCCTCTTTTGTTCACTAAATTGCCAATGCCTCCTTGCTGGGGCAATTTGCTTATTTTTGATATTTTGTTGCTTTTCTTTTAATTTGCTTGCGTATACGATCGTGAAAATATGATAAAACTTTTGAATAAAACTTTTCCACCTATGCGTTGATGTCGTCCTAAAAGAGAATCATCTCATGCAATATTTTATAAGATTTTATTAAGTAATCGCTAAAAAAATCTCCTATCTAGCAAAGAAATTCGCATATTTTGCAGAAAAATTTGCATATTTTACGGAAGAATTTGCAAAAATTTTGCAAAAATTTGCATATTTTTTGCAACTACCATTTTAGTATTTAGAATTTTTGGGATTTTATTATTATTGAATATTAGTTTATATTCGATAGAGTAAAGTGAAATAAATCAAAAGCGATAAAGATTGCAAAAGAATATTGCTAGTTTGTTGAACATTGATGTATATACGATGGATAGACATCTTAGCCAGTAACATGACACGCTCAATTGTAAATTCCCCATAGACCACATGCAACTGTCACTCTGGTGACGTTTTTTTCTTAACTCTTATCTCTCTTTATTTATGCACCATTTTTGCGATTGCTATCGAAGTGAATATAATAGAAAAAATAAAACATACGAATCGAAGCCGTTCACAATATTCGACATTTCTGTCCACAAATGTCCATAAAGTCATTGGAAATCCACCAATTATGATAGACATTATGTTGATCTGAATGAAGAAGCATTTCGAATGTTGCATTGAAATATAAAATTGAGCTCAATTTTCCAAAAAATAGAAAATAAAAAAAAACAAAAATCTAATAAAATATGCTAAGAGAGTTGAATTGCGGATAGAAATGATAGTGGAAGCTGAAGCGAGCAATATGATGGTAAATTAAAGTCGTAATCTTTGCAGTTGAAACGATGTTGCTATCTCAAGCTAATCTCAATCTCAGTTAGGAGCTCCAAAATCAACCCCATCGCTAACATATATATCCACTTTCTTTGGTTACTCATTCTCGAACGTTAGTCAACGATTTCTCGTCTATACGCTTAACTTGTCCCCTTTATTCGTAGAAAAACGATTGCACTCGTCGATTCGTTTTATTTCGTTCGAAATACGACTCGAATAACAACTCAACATTTTAGAGAGTACTATACGAAAGAAAAAAAAAAAACTACCGCATGTACTTTTCCGTTGCATTTAACAAGAAGGAATAGAATTGAAAATTAGGAATAGAATAGAATTAAATCATTGCATAAATTTTGCAGTTAAGTGAAAATACACTTCATATTTTTCTATGAACGAAAAATCGTTTCTATTAGTGAGGATTTACGCAGCCATAATATACAAGTTTATCTTTCCGCACCTTTGTGAACCGATGAAGTTATCGATTATGAAATTTAATCGATATAATTCACACTATAGGATGATTTATACAGCGTCTTTCAAATTGATTTATTAACTTTGGAAAAATATTATAAACAGTTTTTTAAAAAAATTATTATAAACACGTTATGCGTTTTTTCAGCGCCTGAGAAACTTCAAACGGGTCGTAAGGATGGCATGCCTTATAGATAGATGTGATTGTTGACCCCCCCTTAAAAATTGATCTTCGTCCATATTTAGTTGCACACTTTATAGATAGATGTTCTTGCGCTGGGTAAATAATTACTATTTGATCAGCTATTGTGTCGATCGTTATTTCTTAGACGTGAGAATAGGCGGTACCCTAGTTGCCAATAGACAACATCAACGAAAGACTTTAGCTCATTTGTGTTTGTGTTTGCGAATGGAGTGGTTGTGTGGCGGTTGATGTTTGGAGCGAGTATAAGCTAGGCTAGATGATGCGAGTATTCTGCAAATGTTGAGCGCTTCTGCTTGATTATCGAATTTCTTGTGACGTGCTAGCTGCTCGAACGTTGTTGAACGCTTTTGCGTTTCGGCGACATATTATCGTGGAATGCGCGACGAGATTCGTTCGTGTTGTTTGCGTACGTCAAACTTTCTTAGAAAGGTATCTAAATTTTCATTTATTATTTGAAATCTACCCTAAGTTGATGTTCGTTTGTATCTCTTTACCTACATAGATAACAACAATGAGAAGATCGATGATAGGTTTTTATTCTTTATTCCATAATATACTCTCTTTGATTTTAGTTGATGATCAAGAATATTAGAGCAACTAATACAGCATATTTTACTTATGCATCACATCATCTGTTCTATACGAATTCCTCTTTCCCCCTAGGCCATTTTCCTCTCTTAAGTGCTATAGAGATAACGAAGTTACGTTCATTGCTTGTGATGAGTGTTCATTGCGCAAACGCTTAACTTCTCTGATGTATTGTTAGGTTATTGCATCTTAGATGCAGCAAGCAGTGGAATCAGATGGCATCTGGTTAGTTTATACGTTGGCAAAAATAACTTTCGAGACAATATCCGTTGTGACTATGAACAAAGGTTTTATTGGAATAAACCACTCGCATAAATTGTTATTGCAGGCACCGCTGTAGCTTGGGCGTCATTGTTGCATCGAGGGCGAATTTTAGAGATTCGATTTTTTGCGAGCAAAAAAGTTGAGGGGAGTGGGGGGGGGGGGGGGGGGGGTTGCAGGGTAGACCACCACGACGCCAATATGATGATCTCAATAGAAGATCCTCAAAATTCATGGGAAGTTGAACACAATTTTCGTAAAAAATACCTGTGACCTGAATTTTGGGCTAGCAAGGGAGCAGTGAGACAGACTTTCGTGATAGCTAAGAGAAATAAGTATTCAAGAACTACGTTTTCGCACTTAGCCTTGACTCGACCAACTACGTTTTCGCACTCCGCCTTGACTCGACCTTACTTTTACCACTCTTGAATTAATGAATGAAGTGAATGAAAAGAATACCAAGACTGGGCGTAGCATCGATTCCATCATGCACTTGACCCTGCCAAGTTGTTGGATTCTCGCGTCTAGTTGGCCTTGTCTTATTTTCCAAATTAGCTCCACTCAGAGCCAGGACTATGCTTCACCCTCCCGATGCTCACTCAAAACTATCAAGGTTATTGAGAGGGATTCGTTTCTAAACCCTCCCACATCCGCCAAAAAATTTTTCATTCCTCGCATCGGTTATAAGCTATTTCCCCGCTCATATTGCTATATTGTTGACTTCTTTTGAGCTATTATGATCCAAATTTGACATAGAGGAGCGTCTGCGTTTTCTCGATGAATTAAAATATCATAATATTGTAAATAACCCTCTAAAAATAAGTAGCAATAATCTGCACTAGCTGAACTTTGTCTTATAATTGCAAAATTTTCAATCTATTGGGATTTCTAATGAAACGAAAAGAACTAATTGATATAATATCAAGAAGCATTTCATGAAAAATTTTTTCTTTATTAACTCCAATTCATAGAACAAATCCTGATAATATTTATCACATTATTCCATTTTTCATAGAATCTCCCCATCTCTATGAAAATAATCGTTAGAATCGTATATCCCAATTTTTCATTGACGAGTCTTTTTTTTTTGAAAATTAATAATTCCTAAAGAAATTTCGAAGAAAACGATTAATTTTAAGGGGGAATTCGATAAATAATTTCATCAATTTTTCTATGGTGGCAATTGGGAGCCGAAAATTCCAATTTCTCAATCGTTCAAAAAATTTCGCTTGTGACGTTTTTTTTTTCGATAGCTCTAGAGGATTACACTGCAGTGCTTAGCCAGTCACCATTACCATTCTACAATTTGTCACTCTTTGCTTTTCTACTTTCTTTCCCTCATCCACTTCCATAACTTCATTGATTCCTTCATTGTCTTCTAGCATTGTCCTCGATTGTCTGTTTTGTCTTCTCAATTGTTTCATAAATCCCAACAAGCTAGAATTGAGCTGGCCGATGATCCCAACATCTCTCACAGTCAAAACGATAACCATTTATAACTATTCTTGAAAAATTTTACTAAATAATGAAGTAGTTGTTATTATTCATATTCATCGATCAACTCATAGACAGTTTATCTTTTTTTCTGTAGTTAAACTGCTATATTGGAATTATTCAGCTTAATATTTTGCAGTTTTTTGGTTTTGTTGTTTCACATGTGGGTTTATGTGTATTGGTGGCCGCATATGCCGTACTTGGTGCGTTCATGTTTCGTGAAATCGAATACCCCGAAGAACTTAAATTTCAAGGGCACATCCAAAACGACACATGGACGGTTCGTCTTTATTCTTCTTGATGAATTATTGACGCGTTTCGATATCCTTTATCTTTTATCCTTGTCGCTTTTATGTGCTCTACGTTGATGCATATTTATGCATGAATATTCTCATTCAAAAAGAAAAACCCCTCACAAATGCACGTATTGATAGCAAAAGAAGTAGTAGAAAGTTAGAAGATATTCCACAGTAGAATAAAAGATATCCCCCTAACTCATTGTGTTGAATATTTCTAGCATTGTAAACAATGCTTCATTTATTGCTTCTACCCTTATATTCTTATCTAATGTAAATCAATTCTCTGATATGAATTTTTATGCATATGAAATATGAAAAAGAGAAAAATAGATTCGTTATTCGATGATATTATAAAATGAATAGGAGTTGGTTTATTATTATATTTGGTTTATTTTAATAGTCGAGTTATATGGTCAACATGATTGAAGTAAATATGTTGAAGCGTATTTTTAGATGATCAAAGGAAATAGAAGAAGTTAGAGTGATAACTTAGATGAATTATATTTTAGGTGGTGGAGGAATTGTATAAATTTATCGACTCAAGTGATGTTATTGAAGAACATGAAGTGAAAAATAAGGCACATGAATTGCTCAAAATATTCGAACTTCAACTCGTTAATGCGGTCAATTTTGAAGGTAAAACTTAGCGAAATATTTTCTTCTTGTTTTTCTATAATTCATATCAGTTTATCTAAGAATAGTGATCTAAATATTCGTTGTCTATGCCTGTATGAAATATCTGAATATATTGGCAAAAATAGTGAAAAGCTTATGAAAATTGGGGTTATGGTAATTGAACTTGTTTCAGGCTATTTGATTATGGTAATTGAACCTGTTTCAGGATATGACGAGAAAGATGATCTTGCTCCTACTTATCAGTGGACATTTTCTGGTGCTCTTTTATTTTCTATTACAGTCTTCACTACTATCGGTTAGTGAACGTTTCTCGATAAGTGAGCTGTTGAATTCGGTATCAAAAGATATCATCGAATTATATGCTATGGAATGTTCACGTTTTATTTCTTTTTTTTAGAAACTATTTTTGCGCTCCTATGGAGTTTTACTCCTAATTCGCTCCGAATTTTACTAATTCTAGTACAAACTTACTATTTAATATTTTACTATTACTATTATTTTTAATCGGAGTACTTCTCTCTCGTTATTTACTGTAAAGGTTCTCTTAAGATTTTATTCATTTATGAGAAGAATTGAAATATTTGTATAAATCATCGCATTAGGTATTACGTCTAGAGCAATAATTTCTTGCTCATTATTATAAAGTGTTTTTTCTCTTTGCTTTTGTTGAGAAAAAAAATCATACATTATGCTAATCTCTTCCGATTTTAAATGGATTTGAATTGTTGTGTTGAAAATTTACCCAATTTTGATATATTTAAAAAAATACTCGCCGGATGATTTAGAAAATGTGATATGATCAATTATAAGTATCTAAAAATTGATTTTTTAAAATATATTTTTACGAAACGCTGAATAGAAGATTTGGGGAGGAATTATATAACATAGATCATTTTCTTTTTTTTTAAACTTATGACTTATCACTTGCGAATTAAAAACGAGATGATATGATATACGCATATTTTCACAAATATTTTACAACTCTCATGAGTAAGCGGGATGTATGCCTTATCAATATTGATAAAAATTAGCAATATTATAGGGTACGGTCATATTTGTCCGAAGACCCCACTGGGTCGTGGCTTGACCATTCTGTACGCAATGGTTGGAATACCTCTGATGTTGCTATGTTTGGCAAATATTGCCGAGAGTCTTGCTCAGGTTCGTATATTCTTATTTTTATTTTCACCTCTCGCATCTTTACTCCGAGAGTCGTAAATGTTGCTGCTTATATAATATGCACTTTAGTGATATTATGTGAAGTTTAATGATTATTTGTGCTGTATAGGTGTTACTTGGTATGCCGTACACCTGTACCTATATAGGTGTACTTGGTATGCTCTATACCTATACCTATAAACGTGTACTTGGTGTGCTGTGACCTACACCTATATAAGTGTACTTGATGTGCTGCAACCTATACCTGTATAGGTATGCTATACAGATATTTGTACTATTTGTGCCCTTATTCATTCTTCTGTCAATCCTAATAGTACTCGACTAGCAGGTAAGGTGAAATTTTTGCGTTTTTATTTCATACTCGATATTGTTTTTTATTGTTTTCTTTATTTCCTTTTATATGAGATATTTTCACCTCTCGCATCTTTACTCCGAGAGTCGTAAATGTTGCTGCTTATATAATATGCACTTTAGTGATATTATGTGAAGTTTAATGATTATTTGTGCTGTATAGGTGTTACTTGGTATGCCGTACACCTGTACCTATATAGGTGTACTTGGTATGCTATATACCTATACCTATAAACGTGTACTTGGTGTGCTGTGACCTACACCTATATAAGTGTACTTGATGTGCTGCAACCTATACCTGTATAGGTATGCTATACAGATATTTGTACTATTTGTGCCCTTATTCATTCTTCTGTCAATCCTAATAGTACTCGACTAGCAGGTAAGGTGAAATTTTTGCGTTTTTATTTCATACTCGATATTGTTTTTTATTGTTTTCTTTATTTCCTTTTATATGAGATGACTATATGTTCATCTATGGCTATTTCTTAGGAAGTTTGAATAAAAGAAGCAAAAAATTAAAAAAGAGGGATTTAATGAATGATATTGTTTAAAGTTTGATGGAAGCATTTCTTTAGCAAAAGTTTTTAGTGTTTCGCAAATTTTTCTCTACTTTATTAGTTAAAAATTCCTCTGAATATCATTCATATTCAATATTCCATTAAGATAGTCAACTGAATGCAAACTTTCATAATTTTCTAATGATACATCGATAAATGCAAATAAAATACCCATAATTATTTTCAGGTGTTCACATTTGTATATTTTAAAGTTTGCTGTGCGTACTGTAGATGGCAAAAAAATAGGCGGCGAATAAGACGAGCTGCACTCAGTTTTCGTTATCATCCAAATGCACCAATGAACGTACGAAGGGGTGAGTTTATTGCCAATTATTTGTTGGTAAATATGCGACACTCATTTTTATAAATATATTCAAGTACCAATTGATAGATGATGGTGGTTTTTTTAATTGTTCTTATCACAAGCCTCATTGACGAAAAAAGTTTTTTTTTTTAGAAATTCAATGAATTTTAGGTTATTTTTTCTTGCTGAAAATTGTAGAAAAACCATTTTTTTTCTCCATCCAAGTTTTTTTTTTACTCGTGCAGCTGAATTCTTCAATTGTTTCTCATAGTTTTGTTGATGATCGGGATTGCTTGAGAGCATGTTTGAGATAAGATTAGAGAAAAAATGGGCTATATAGATGAAAAATGAATCATTTCGCATTTACTATGTTGCATGATTGCTGCACAAATTCAGCACAAATGGGATCTTCAAATCCCACGATCTAATACATGACTTCATTATACGTTATCATTGGAAATTTTTATGTCCTATGTTTTCAGTCTTACAATACTGCTATAATATACGATAGAAATAATCTTATTCACTAAGTATTGGTGTTTAATATATGAAGCTATAGTGCTTATCTGATTTATTGCCAATGCAACATAGATAATCGATGCACACATAACGATTCGTATCGAAATGCAAAGATTAACTAAAGGTTTTTGCACTTCTAAAGAATAAAATTCTAGCATATTCGAGTCGTTCAAATCAACGTCATAACGCAACAGTACGACGGCATGCAAGTCTTAATCGAGGATATGCAACTCGAACACGTGTAAATCTTAGTGATACAAAAAGTGTTCGTAGCCTTCGAAGTTTAAGTCGTCATGATCAGCATAAATTCGATACAATTTCACTTCCTGGCAAACGTAAGATCAGCCATAGCAATCGTTCACCTTGTGATACTATTCAAAGGTAAGTTCATCAATGTTTCTGGTATGAATTTTATCTATATTTCTATTGAATCTTTCTATTGCATTAGATCTTTTTTGCCAATTGCTCTATGTTGTTGGTCCGCGGGGATATTTGACCTCTTCTCTTTTTTTTTTATTCACCTTTGAGTAATAAATGAATAGAAATTACTCAGAATCAATCGAATAAATTTTTTTATTAGAATGTGATGAAAACGTTGTATGAATTCTAGGTCGGCGTATGTGTCGAAGCGATATCCGGTAATGTTGAAGCAACAAGCGGCAACTTATGATTTCAATTATGGTACACCGACAAATTTAGCTATAAGGAAAAGAGATACGACTTACAGTTGGGGTGAATGTTGTGGTGTTGGGCGCAAGAATGATTCGGTTGATGTGCCTTACTCATATATTAAAGGTAAACAAGGTGTTTTCGAGTTTTGTTTCTATTATTATTGTTTGTGACTTGAGATGTGAAAACAAAGACTATTAAGCATTCATGCGGCTCATCTGCCCTTACTTTTTGGTCCATCAATGAACGAAACGTTGATCCTACTATTTTTGCTGCTTACATATTCCATTTTTAAAATTCATTTTAACATTGAAAGATAACATTTTTACTTAGTTACATTATCAATTGTATCATTTATTACGATTTGTTGAACGATGCAAATTGGTTTCATAATTTTTTTCGATTAAAAAAAATTGTTTATATTTGATGATTTTATATTCATGAAAATGTTGCTTGCAATGCATAGAGAAAAAGCAATACTTTCACAAAAAAAAAAGATCTTTGTGCTCCGGAGTTATCTCGGTTCCTCTAGGATCTCTATTTGGTGTTTTTTATTTCTTTCTTCATCGTCGTGCACTGTTTGAAAGAGTGCCTAGCTGCAAGTGAATGATTTCTCTCGCTTTATTTCTTGGCGCAATTGTCCATTCAAGAACAAAGCATGACGTCATATGACGTAAACAACTGAGAGACTGTTTGCCCATAAATGATAACAAAAATCTGAATTCCTTCTACAGAAATAAAGAAGTTGTTGATATATAGTAGAGTATTCTAGGTGGTATTCCGGTGCGATATGTGAACAATACAGAGGAAGATACACGTGGTGCGATCATCGAATTAAAAACCTATGCGGGAGGAGCAACCGCTTCAGCTTTCCAGGGGATTGTTACTGGACAGATCACAGTCCCACAAGTTAGGTAAGTTGCATTTATGCTTTTTGTTCAGTTAAGGTGGGAATTATCTGAGATAATCTATGACTTCACTTATCGTTACATATATATATATATATATATATATATATATATATATATATATACAATGGTACATAATATGCTCCATGAAGCTCTCTTCTTATATCAATTATGAGAGTTGAGGTTTTTTCAGGTCAAAAGCTAAAACAAGAGATGAAAGTTCTATGACGGCAACTACACAGGTCGCAACTTCTGCAAGGTTCGATTATATTTTAAATTTTTGAGTGACAATACTTCAATTTGAATTTCTATTTGTTTTACAAGTGTCGAATATTCAGAGGAAATTCCCTTTATTTTCCATCGTTGTTGTTGTGGGGAAGTTATTTAAATGCAAATGTGCCTGCTTTAATTATTTCTCGAATTAAATGTAATGTGTCGAAACTACCAATAAGGCGGATACGTTACGAAGGAATTTTCTAAGGGCGAGTGTAACGGCAATATAGTGCTAGTGTTGCTTTTGAACTGGAAAGGAGTCGATTTGAAAGGGGCACACGATTTGGTCGCTCGAGCAATTCCCTATGGAGTAATTCTATCAGTGCTTTTGTTTCGATTCCGCTAGCAATTTTGTCAATTCGCCTATACCAACAACGATTTTTCACATGCCAAACATCAAGTAGTGCATTCGAGCTATTTACTTATCAAAAAATAAGAAATAAAAATCCTCTCCCTTTCTCCCTTCTCATCGATCTCATCTGAAAAATAAAATATTCATACGAAAAAAGTCCTCATATTTCCACTTTTTTTGAATATTTACTCAATATTTAAATAATTTATTTCTTTTAGGATAAGTGGATAGGAATCACGATAAAATTCTATTGACTCTTAAGCTTTATCCGAGTTGAGAAAATAATTCCGCTTTTAAAATTATAATCCTTTTTCGAATTCCATTTTGGAAAAATGGAAGTGCTTTCATGATCTGCGTGAGTTCGTAAACGGTGTTTTCGATGCTTGATCTGCGAGATGTTTAACGACGGAAGTAATTCATAAAGGAAATTACTAACACCTAAATTGGTTACATCAGATATCGGTTAAATAAAGTGATTTTATTTATGAGTATATTATATAATTCTCCAAGTAGTTGGTTCATTGTTTTAGCAGTGATACGATGCAAAGCACCTATGCAATCCCAAGCAAAAATATTCGCGACGGGATGGCGAATCGACATCAACAACTTACAGCCCCTATTTCCACAGTTCGACCTCTTCTTTCTAATAGAGACAGAGACAAGTATGCAAATATTTTAAT
Organism: Baylisascaris schroederi; assembly: GCA_006503575.1. Lineage (NCBI taxonomy): Eukaryota > Metazoa > Nematoda > Chromadorea > Rhabditida > Ascarididae > Baylisascaris > Baylisascaris schroederi. Next base: position 225,866 of record QEWY01003862.1, read on the forward strand.
TATATTTTATTACTTGTATGCAATCATAGCTAGGAAATTAAACGATATCATTTTCGACGTATTGCTGAATATATGATTTTCACTTTGTATTAGCATTTATTTCATTTGAAACTTTTAGTTTTCGCGACGTTTATGAGGTATCAAAGGAGAGCGAATTGAAAAATGTTCCACAGATAACAATAAGCGACAACGAAAAAGAAGAGACAAGTGCTCAGGCTGGTTTATTTATTTATTTATTTGTATATTTATTTATTTATTAATTCGTTTATTTATTTATTTGTTTATTGCGGAAATATATAAACTTATGTTTGTATATGAAAGAAGCGTCATTGGATGAATTCGAAGTCCTCTATTGCAATTCATGCTCACTTATAAATATTAGTTTGATGCTATGCAGCAAATTTAAATGATCTTTTTTTTATCGTAATTTTCATTACTCTTTTTTGCTTATATGTCCTCTTCATTCACTTTCATCTTTTATTTCTTCCTAATCGTTTTTCGTCTCAAAAAAGTAAATTAAGCTAATCATTTTAGTATTTCATTCCCTATAATATGCTATATTGCCATACTTTACTTTGTTTAGTTAAAATATCTCAAAAGAGGCAGCCGTTTGAAACTTTCGTAAATTGAGGCAGCAGTTTATCGTTTGATTTAATCAAAAAACAGTCAACTGATATCGCCATTCCATCTGCTTTTATCTATGAATGATTGTTGCTTTTACTCGACAGTTCTTTCAAGAGTATTCCCCCGGTTATGACCATATTCAAAGTATCGTCCTACATTCGAAGTATCATAATTTTCCTCTTCGATGAAATAATTTTGTCATATAAACAAAGAAGAATAAGATTCATACCTATGAACTAGGTTATTTATTTACTTTTATTTGAAATTAGGTGGGATACTACTTAAAATATTTTCAATAATTGGAAGTTACTTCACCAAACCCCTATCAACGATATTATTGCGCTAACATTTCCTCGCTTATTCATTGAAATCTTAAGTACACCCATGTGTCACATAGAGGTGATAATCGGCTGTCAGCAATGCTACAACATCACACGAGTAAAGAAGTCATAAGAGAGCATTGTGCAAATGCGTTTGTTAATGAGAGATTTTCTTTGTTGGGTGGTGATCGATTTTAGGAGGGAGATGCTCAGGGTGGCAATATCGGTTGGCGCATTTAGCGAGCAACATGCCAGCTTCATAGAGACAGCCGCAGAGATGGATTTCGATCCTCTTGCGTTGAATTTGTACACTTGCTCAAATTCTGCGAATGTACTAAGCGATATCGTTAGAAACACGTTTTTTTGCTAGCCTTTTATTCATTTTAGGTATTTTAAATTTCGTTATATTTGCATTTGTGAGTTTAAAAAGGAACTTAAATTTCCAATTATTTGGGTGCAGTACAACTATTAAAGAGCCCTAAAATATTTTTTAGTTCTTCATTGCGTGCAAATAAATACCGAAACTATCAGTCATATTTCTAGTTGTTTTAGAAAATTTTCATATTGCTTAAATAGCTGCCATTAAAAAAATTGTCAGCAACATTTAAGATATGATGTCAAGCCTATAATAATTTGAGAATGCTCCCGGAACTTTAGGGTGACTTTCTCAAAAAGATTTATAATTTCAGTTAACGGTATCAGATGATGAATATGGTGGCGAAGATTCAAAACCAACTGAAGGTAATTCCATTACTGCATTTTATTATCTTCTTGTTGAATGAAATCTTCCTCAATGCGATATAATTTTGGCTTTTTGGAGAGAAAACGAAGTTCGCATGTGATGAAAGTTGCAGTCAAGTAGCATATGATGGGTGGCAATATTGCCGTATTTGAGCTAGTAGAACTACAAACGCCGTCATCTGTGTATCAAATATTTGATAGAGAGTGGAATTGAGGAAAACGAAAGGGATAGAAGAAAGCAAATATATTCAGAGCAAAGAAATTGTAATAATATAATGAGTTAGTATTTTATAACAAAAAAAATTTTTGCTTATTCTATTTCAGTGGAAATATTTAAGATAAAAGTATTGCAAAATGGGTAATATATTACGAGAATAATACCTAAAAAAAATATTCGATTGCATTGAAGCATCTCTGAATAATATTTCAATCTTTGTTATTTGAATCTAAAGTATCCCAAGCAAATTTGCGCAAAAATCTAGATGATATTTTTATATTATGAGTATTGTTTATCAAAAGTTCGCTGAAATTGCGGACTATAACGATAGAAACTGGCCACTATTTAAAGATGTTTTTCTCTAGCGAGATTATTTCGAAGTTTATATAGAAAGGCATTTTATGTTTAGTGATGGAACCACCTGCACCTCCTGTTGTACTCGCTTCGCCTGTTCTATCGACACCACAAATTGTCCATAGGGTGGCCAGCGTGAATAAGCAACCGTCGATGGATAGTTCGTTATCGAGAAGGTGAGCATATCGCCTTTTCTGTGATTAAAAAATAAGCAATTCCCATGAAATGATATCCCATATCACTTGTACTTGTTTCGATTGCTCACAGTGATATTACTACACTCAATTTTTAAAATTATTAATTGCTGAGGTTAAAGTGTTTCAATAATTGCTGTCTTGATTTGAATTATGCAGATGTTATGCTTACCGAAATACCAATCGAACTTTATGCGCCTTTAATAGGAAAAACTTACTGCAAAGTTTATTATTTTTTGTTTATTTGTTTTTTGTTTTGTTTTGTTTGTTTGTTTTTTTTTTTGCATTATGCGAGAAATGTTATTGCCAGATGAGTGGACTGAATTATTAATGTTGGGTGGTCTATAGAAAAAAAATGACTGAGTGATTGCAAAAATGGATGATTCTTTACTAAAGTTTAACAATCAAATATAAAATATCTCTTGTGTATGGTTGTTTCAGGATGCGCGCAGAGATGATTGACAGCCGATCGTATCGTAGCGCTGGTAGTGAACGCTCGGATGATCTATCCTTACGATCTATGAGACGTACTGGTGGTCCCTATAAACGTGAGAAGATGCCTGTCTCAGTTGGTATTATTACGGTAATGATGTTTATTGCTGGTGGAGCGATTCTGTTTGCAGTTTGGGAGGATTGGAATGTCTTCGATGGTGCTTATTATTCATTTATTACGCTCAGGTGAGTGCTCATTCTATCAGTAGCATTTCTACATGTGCATTGATGAAGCGGTCGTACACAATTTGATGGGAAATATTTCCATGAAAGTAGGGTATATTTGTCACTCGGATATTTGCCATCAAATGATAAAATAAACACTATTCATGCTTATCTTGGAAAGTTTTTTGCCGAAAAAAAAGTTTAATAATTTATGAGTTTTGATTATTCATTTATAATTTAAAAAATTTTGCAAAAAAAAAATTTTTTTTTTAAAAAAAAAAATTTTTTTTTTGGCGAATTTTATCACGTAGAGAGCTAATTGATGCTTATTGTTGTTTTTGCTGAATTGCCTTTTTTAGATAGTCGTAAGATGCATCGTTAGCTTCTCTATGAATTCTTACTCATAAAACTATTGATTTTGTCGTTTGCAAGTGAATACTTCATGCTTTTTTTTTTTATTTTTTTTTTTGTAATGGAGAATATGCTTGCTACTGGAAAATGGGGAAGGGGATGAAAGAAAGAGAATTGAGATACCGAAAAGAATACGGAAAGAGGAGGAATCTGCCGAAAAATTAAAAAAAAGACAGATTAAAATAGAATAATGAATAGAAACTTTATTTATACTCTATTATTCGTTTATACATTACCAATAAAGTTGCATAAATTTAAAAGAATTAAATAGGGAAACATTTTATTTTTAGGGGAAATAAGTTCGTGAAGAAAAAATTCTTGAAAACTTAATGCCAAAAAAAGCTTCATAGAAATGCGCATTCATCATTCATAGTTGTCAAATTGTCGCCATTCTTCATGAGTGCATCTTTTAAGATTTACTGCATCAAAAAAAAGCCATTTCTAAATAAGTCGAAGAAAAATTCTACTCTTCACTATTGATCACATAAGTGAAATATGCTTGAAATATATGAAATTATTAGCTCAATTTTGCGAAAGCGTACTTGCAGAATTCTAAAGGCTTCTATGGTGGTAAACCTTTACCCAACATTAATCGCCTCTCCTCTTTTTGTGGATAAGTCATGAGAAATGATTTTTTTGTTTTTTTTGTGTTATTTTTTATTTTCTTCAATAATATTTTTGTACAGTAGGCATTTTTTGAAATTAATTTTTATTAATCTTTACTAATTACGAATTTTTTGAGTAGGCAAGTTTCGAGTTCACTCCTTGTGAACTGCGTTGATTGCCTGATTGCTTTAAAAAATCGGCATTCCTTTTTATAGCAGCAAGAGTAAAAATTACTGTTAGCATTTTTTTTTTGGTCTCTTCAATAGCACTCTTTTAGAAAATTCATTTTGATTTGAGTGTTCAGTTGCCAAAAAAAAAAAACAATTGAGAAGTATGCGGTCTGTCTCTCATTTATTTTATTTGAATTGGGAACGAGGAGGAGGCGAAACGGAAGAGATTGAAATTTCGAGAAGTAATCGAAAGGTGAGATACGTTCGCTTGTACACCTAAAGATGAGTCTTATTCAGCACAATTGGTTTCGGTGATATTGTACCTGGTCAAAGTTTGGGTGAAGGATCACAAGAGAAGCTAATTGTTTGTGCTCTCTATCTACTATTCGGGATGGCACTTATCGCAATGTGTTTCAAGCTAATGCAAGATGATGTCGTTCAGAAAGCACGTTGGCTTGGTCAAAAAATTGGAATCCTCGGTTGGTTGTTGCAAATTTTCGGAATCGTTCGTTGTAATCACTCCATTCGTTCAATTCAGCAAACGCTTCACGCTTCTTTTTTTTTTATATGTTTGAACGCTTTTCATATTGCAGTGTATTTTAATTCAGAAGATCAAACAATTTCTTCATACCTTAGTATATATGAAAGGGAATTTAAAACCTTTTACCACCTATAACAATCCCCTTGCATGAGAACATTCTTTGAAGAAAGTAAGGACGTTGTTTAGGAAATTATGGATATGGTAATATGCAGATATAAAGTAAGGTCTCAGAGAGGATTAAAAGGGGATTTCAAATTTATTAAGAGCAATAGTTAATTTATTAGTAGCCATTGCATTGTTTCTGTTCGCATTTTCTTCTTTTTTTTTTGTTTTTTGCTTTATATAGTAAACTGTTGCGAAGATTTTGTTGTATTGCCTTATCGCTTACCTATGTTTTTAGTAAAAGACTAGTAAAAGATTTCCATTTAAGCAGTAATGCCATTGAAGTAAGTTACATAGTTACGCAATGTTTAGTGGTCAACTGAATCCACCATTAATAGTGGATTTGTCCTAGATTTGTCCTAATAGTAGATTGTCCTATTTGTCCTATTTGTCCTATGTATGAATAAAGACGACCACCCAATCAAGGACCACCTAATTTGTTTTCAGACATTTTTTACAATAGAAATAAGCTTTTTTATGTGACTTGTATTAGGTTTCCTATAGAAAACACCTGATATCGTTATCACTTATTGAAAGCGCTGAAGCTTCATAATGTTGCATGTGAGATGGCTGGATGAAGTTTTGTGATTGTCGATGGTTTTATTTGTTGCTTTGCATGGCTTTTGTGAGTGTTTCAGTGCAACCGCTACAATTGATAAGCTTATTGGAATCAAATGCTTCCACTTTGGCCAATATTACATCTGTTACATTTATGACTATCGCAGCACATTCCTCAGGTGTTATCATTATTATATCTATATTATTTCTTACTTTATTTCAGATATTTAGGCGTTTACTTTTTAGTTAAGTAGGTAGATTTTTATGAATTTTGAGTCAATCTTTATAGATTTTCTAATCTCCCTGATGCAATTAGTAGAGGAATTCCCTCTTTTTTTTCTTTTTCCTTTTTTCTTTTTTTTTCTTTTGCAGATTGTAAACTGATCTAATAATTGTAGCACAATCTTTCTCAAAGATTTCTTTTTGTCAAAGAGGTGGAACTTGAAAGAAAAATATAGTTTGACGTGCCATTGGCGAAAGTTGTTCTCCCTCAAAAAAATACAATTTATGGTAATTATAACAAAAAAATAGGCTATAATATAAGGGAATAACGAAAGAAACATATTGAGTGGGAGCATTTTGCTAACATCTTAATTCGATGAGCAAGCAATAAAGGAGGTTACGTTTTTAGTGAAGGAAGAATCCTCTGAATCAGAATCAGATCTCGACGAGGATATGGTTCTAGAAGAGGATGATGAGGATGATATCCTCTCTGAAGAAAAAACCGATCAGGTTAGATGCTAATGTCATTTGTAATATGCAATTTTATGTTATACTAAATTTTCTCCATAGGATTTGAATTGGTTTTCACACCAGATGATATCGCTAGAAAGGTGGAATACTGCATTAACATTGTTGAATTCCCACCAAAATATTGAATGAAATATTCCGTAAGTGAATAAAACCCTATAAACTTTCAAAACAACAATAAGGCATCCTTCAGTTGCTATAACTTAATGATATTATCATAGTCTATTGATATAATGGATGTTTTTTGTTGAAAATAGATATTTTTGGCAAACTATTTTATCGATTATTTTCAATGTGTTGAAATTTGCATATGAGTCATATTTGTTATCATTACTCGTTATTGAAATTGGCAGATTTTCTACTATTGAGTTGTTTTATGCGTCTTTTAAACCCATCAGTGTTGGCGAAACTAAGCGATAATATAAACCATTTTTTCTTATGTGATAGAATAGTCTTCGGTTGACTATAGTCATCTATACGGGAGTAATCGATGATTGATTTATGATCGATGGACTATAACCATGAAGCATCAAAATTGGATTTATGTATACCTCCACATGAATGGGAGTTTTATTAATAGAGATTTTCTCAAGTTTTTAATAGAAATGCGATTAAAGGAAATAATTACAGCAATAGACGAAAAAAAATCATTTTTTTCTAAACAATAGAAATTAATAGAAATAATAAAATAAACTAAAGCAGAAATATTATTAGATAGCAATTTTTTCTTCAGGTTTGAAATCTTCTCACTCGATTCTTTACCAACGATAGGTGGGTGGTACTCTAATCTCATAAACCTTATATTTGATTATTTTGCTATCTATTGAAACTGTTTAATGCCCACCTTAATAAGTTTCTTTTTTATATGCAAGATGGCATTGCTAGTTTATCGAAGAATTAAAAAAAAATTTTTGAAGAATGACGTCATCCGATTGTGAAAAAAGTTTTTTTTAAAATTTCAAATGAAATATTCCACTTCGAGGTTATTCATTTATTCTCTGAATGAGAATTATTTTTACCGTTTTTTTCTTTCAAATTTCGAATTTTGAGAAAAAACACAATTACCATTTGTTGTCAACTTTCTTCCTCTATCATAAAATATTATCTCGATTGATAACAATGGAAAGATTTGCAATATTTTTAGGATAAACGAACGATGTCAAGTGGATCGTCAAAGAAAGATGATGAGGAAATAATACGTCATATGGGACGTGGAGAGCGTAGATATCAAGCTAGCTCACGGAGATGAGATGACGATAATTGTTGATTATAGATTGCCTCGGGGCATATACAACGAAGCAATCACTCGTTTATCATTTGGTTTCGTATAAGATAATCTATTCAAGTGTGTTGTTAATAAACGAAATTTATTGTAGTCATTGTTTCGCGTGGTAATGTTTGCGAGATTATTTTTGCTATCAAGTAATCGGATCAAGTAATATCGAAGTTAATAGGAAGATATCGCCCGAAAGATGCAGCGGATTTTATATAGCTAATGCTAAATTTGCTAAAGAAATATATTCATTATCTTCTGGGATGTATAGGTTTATATCATTTCACATGCTTTAATGCTTTAAATAGCACTTCCTCGAAGCTATATCAATAGTATTTGCAAATAGTAAATCCACTAAATTTTCGCTCTTATGAGAGAAGTGAGTTTCTCGGGATTTGATAGGTCCTTATCATTGTTAACAGTACAATGGACGATAATGTTAAACTTTCAGAAAAAAAATCTGCTAAAGTTGTGGTGTTACTTGCGCCAATAAATTATTGTTAAGTTGGATGCTTCAATGGAAAGAAAAACACGAAAAAGTCGCATGAAATGAAAAATTCAGAGCAATAAGAAATTATGTGTGGCATGTAGAGATATTTTTTTTTAAAAAAAGCAACTATATGCAACGAATTCCCCAATGAAAGTGGAACCTATTCCTTTGCGTCACATCACTGAGCATAGCCTCAGCAATTTGCAAAATTTAGCATTTGCATTTCGAATATTCCGCTTTCAAAATGCCTCTAGAAAGGACCCCTATGGTTTATTGAGATATTTTCAATTAAGAGAATGAAATATGCAGATTTCCCGCTAGGCTTCAGTCTTCGTCTTTGACAGCCCTATGAGTGTCATCATAAAGAATATTCCTATCTAAGACGCTGCTGCTTCTTTTCACTTCCGGAAGCTTGCTGTTTCGTTCTCCGGAACCATCCGGAATAGACCTCATCGATGTTGTATCGATAGATACGACGTGATGCAGGTATAATGTCGACTGAAGGCGACAAGGCAAATTCAATGTGACCAGAGGCCACAAGGTAAACACTTGGTGACCAAAATTCAAAAAACGAGCTCATTCACTTCAACGAATACAAAACATAAACAAATAGCTGAAAAAATCACTGCAAATGTAAAAGAGCGAAACGTTTATTGCTGCTATAAAAGATCTACGAGAAAAAAAATTGCAAAATTCGCAATTGCTAAAATTGTTGTATTACAGAGCAATGCAATAATGGCATTCGATAACATCGAAGCGAATTATCTGCTTAACAAAATACTTTGGAAGGTTTGCGTTGCATCTCTTTATTTCTTAGTCGAATCAATAATACGATGCAACTATTTGAATAAACAATAAAATTATTGCATTTCTTTCGGAAGAATAAAAGTAATGCCAGTTTAGTTTTGAATAAACAAGCGGCTTAGATTAAATCTGATCTAGTTTCGATCCCACTTCCAGTTGTGACTGAAACCGAGACCAGAAGCAGATCAAGCCCCAACCGTAGCTAATCGGGGATATGCAGCGATACATAAACCAATTGGCAGATACAAGAGAAAATCGCAGATTATGAATAAATAAATTATTTATAACATGCTTTTGCAAATTTATCTTGTGGACGCGGTGGCTCACCCATGCGTCCTCTATATGTCTGTTCAATAGTTTCAACTTCGGGAACTAAAATCTTATAGGTATAATCTATGCTGTAGAATAGTTTCCAGATCACTAACTAATTCACATTAATCCGTAAACTTCCGGAAAAATCGACATTTTTGGGTGGGAAAAACTTCCATCGACTTTCACCTTGTGGGTGTCCCATTCTATAAGATCGCTTAGAAATAAAACGATCACTTTTTTTAAAGGTTTATGCGAACAATCGAATTAATCAAAAAATAAATAAATAAATAAAATTCATCATCTGACATATCGATTAACCATTGATGGTTTACGACACTTGATGCTCAGGTGAAGATCATAAAAAAAACTGAGTGCCAACTGTTCTGGTAATTATTGCACAGGTTCTGATCATTGCTATTCAAGCAATGGCCATTCAGCACGTATTTTCTTCGAACGAAAAATATAAACGAAGAGAAACGTTGTATTAAAACTCAAAAAAAATTTGAAAAAAAAACAACCGCACTGCATGCCAAATTTCTACGCTTCATTCTGCAAAATCTTCTTTTTTTTTTGATAACTACCGTTAATATTGAAGCATTTATAATGATCAATATTATCACTTATCACTTATCTTAGATGTTAGAAAAGTGATTTATAAATATAACGAATGCAATTCACATATATTCGCCGTCGAATTCTAACGATTCAATCGTATGGAGCGCTCACATATCGATCGTAAGCTTGCTGTGTTGGATCAGGTCCGATCGCACCATAATTTGCATTCGTTACCGATGTCTGATTGAATGCATCGGTGAGTTTACCTTCACCATGATGCATTGGAATACCTTGTGGTGCTGACACTGAAATTTTTTTTTTTTTGAATTCCAGGAAAATCCACATTCAAGGAGAAAATAAAAGAATGGAAAATATGTGAATGAAGAGTTTTATAGAAAAAATAGAAAAATTAGGGCAATACACTCCAATCCCACCACCTCCCCCCCTCCCCCTTCCTTCACCCCATTGAAAGCATTCCAGCCAAAAGTATACTTGCACTCAATCTACTCGCCAATAAAAAACTTGAACATTTATGCAAATTTAGAAAATAGTCGCTTAGCAAAAAAAAAAAAATTTTTTTTTTGAATTCATATCAGAAATCAAATCAACTGAGAGCTTAGAAAAAAAAATAAATTCAAGTCAATTTCAATCTCAGTGCTAATTAAAATAAACGAAAATTTGAATGCATTTCATCCTAACGCTAATGCGGGGTTTCGATTTCAATTGTATAGGAAAAAAGAATATAAACAACAAAAAGAAATAGAAAATGTAAACAATCTAGAAAATACTAAACAATAATAGAAAGTAATAGAAAATACTAAACAATAATAGAAAGTAAAGGTAAGAAACGTGGCGCTTATAAATAATTACATACTTAATGTACCAGCGATTTCATCCTCTTCAAAATTTTGACTATATTTAACTCCGTCGTGTTTGAAGACACGATTGATGACAATATTAAGCGTTAGAACGATTAACGCAATCACCGAATAGATTTGAAACGTCATTCGTGTTCCTTAAAATTAATTTTGCATATATTTGCATAAATAAATTATATACTCTCTCCCCCTCCCTTCCCACTCCCTCATCCTCATTGGCCTTAACAAATAATTAAGAAAATTCGATCATCTCCTAGTTTGATCTCGAGATGTTTGAAATAAAAATTTATAAGAATTAAAGAAAATGCTAACCGTCAAACTCGTACCAACGATATTATTTTTATAGATAATTTTTTTTCCTCTATTTTCAACATTGGAAAATTTTTTCGTCGATTAAGAATGTAGATATATGATGATTATTTGCAAAAATAAAAAATTTTTTTTTTGTAAGATTTACATAAATAATCGTTTTATTTTTTGGCAAATATGGAAGAGCACTAGCAAAACGTTGAGAAATTTCTTTATTTTATTTACTTCTTTATTTTTTTCAAAAAAAAGCGTAAAAATTTGCAAATGCGTCATATAATTTTCAATTATTAGCATTTTTTGATTCACTTGAAATGCAAAATTACTCGAAATTATTGTTCTTACCTCATATTTTATTTCATTTTGCATTTATCTTTTGAAATCCCGAACTGCACCATCTAAGGTTTATTAAAGATGTTGCATAAAATGAATATTGAGATTAGTTTCTGTACAACTATAAGACTAATGTCATATATAACAGTCAATTATTTTACTATAGCTGAAAAATTATTCAACAAATAATTTTTTTCGACAAATGGACGATAAAATTTTCATCGAAAGTTCGCTCCTATCTATGGACAAAATTTTTACTTATTGATGAAACATACCAACGGAAGTGATAATAAAACCACCAACGATACTACCGAATCCTTTTCCAATACCATGAAAGAGAAGCATGCATAATGTTTGTGCGGTGGATTTTAGTTGTGGAGGAGCAATTAACGAAATATACGATGATGCTGATGCCCAACATGTTGCCAATGTTACGCCTAAAAGTGCTCATCGATTTTAATTTATATTAAAAATGTGTTTAATTAAATTATATGTTGTTTTTGCTTATTTATCTAAATCATTTCAATTACAAATATTCAGCAATATGATTGCATATTTTATAGAAAAATTAGGAAAATATCTTTAAAAAATATTATTTGTTTCTGACTTTGATGTTTTTTCGGTTCTTTTTTCCCTCCTACAAGCTTACACGTCAGTTTAGCCACCAAAAGATGAAATCCTATAGTCAAATATTTTCATGAAACGATCGCATGATATTACTTTTATGTAAATTGAATGCATTAGACAAACTATTTGTTAAAAATTTGATAATATTATCTCATGTGGAATTGCAAATAGCGAAAATAATAGCTACCAATATAGGGGCTATTGCTCGGGAGATGCAATTTTTATATATTTATAACTCTTTTGAAATCTCTTAGCTTTGAATTTCGAGACAGAATCCATAACTCATCGGTCATCATAAGCCAATACTCTACTAAGAAATATCCGTAAAAATTCCTATAACTATCTAGCGTCTTTTTTTTTCAAAAATTCATTTATTCCACTATGAAAAAAATCAATAATTACCTTGTACGGCTTGAAGTGGTAGTACCATCCATGGATTTGTTAGTAAACTGATTATAAGGAAGCGAAAAATGTTCGCAATTAAACAGAAATACATTATCTGCAAATTTGCATCAGATTTTATTTATTTATTTATTTATTGGTAAAATAAAGAGAACAGTGAAAAAATGGGAAGAAATAAATGCCAAAAAAGAGGCTACTCTCAAAAAAAGTATCCTTTAGACATAAATTTTGCCATAAATGTGAATTATCCCAAAGTAAGTTACGCTAATATTATAGAAATATTCAATCTTTATATGTAATTTGAAAGTGGAAAAACCATATAACTCCTAAATTAGTAGATGAAAAAATATGCAACTCATTGATTTATTTACCTTGATATGACCGAATTTATTGATAAATTGAAAACAATAAAAATATGCAGCAATTTCCGAGCCATGATTAATTACAGACGCAACACCGAATAATATTGGCGAACCACCGAAATCCTATAAACAGTAACGAATTTAAAATATTTCTATCCTATTCATTATTGTACTATTAATATTTTACTATTCGGATTCTATAAATAGAGTAATATTGATAATACTATTATATAGTATTCACTATAAATGTTGTGAATATCTAAATTTCACATAAATATGGAAATATTTTGCATCGAATTTTGAATAACTTTTAAAAATATGAATTTATCTGAAGAAATATTTGTGCTGTTTTTATCGTAAGTATCCATTTCTACCATTCTACTTCTAAAAGTAATCACTATTATTTACTATAGATATAAATTTATTCCACTGCTGAATGTCAACAATCCACTATACTATAGTTGAGATAATAAGTTACTTCAACTTATAAACATTTTTACAGATTAGACTCTGAGCAATATTTATTATTGTATGAAATCAAAATTGACTAGTAATATGCAAAACACACCTGTAGATGCCAAAAAAGAAAGCCAAATATGATACCAGCGCCAAAACCAATAGTCGTTAATGCGAGTAGATAGAGTGCTGCATGTCCGCGAAGAAGTGCTTTGATAGTGGCTAACCATGGTGAACCTTCCGAATGCTCTAACTGAAAGCAAGCATTAGTGGATACAAGTTAAGGTATAGCCTTTGATTTAATTATAGTCTTTAATTTAGCAAACTTCATTCAACAATCCTATTAGCGTTTGATGTCATTTATTTCAGCATCTAGGTGGTATTAAATATTCTGTTTTTTTTTGGTTCCCTGAATCACGATTGAAGAATAAAATTGTTTGTTCAATGTCAAGAATATTCCACTACCCGTAAACGACTAATAAAACTCGAATTATGCTTCTTCCTTCAAATATTCAAACACTAATACATTAAGGTGGCAGAATAAAATGCTCAAATTTGCAAACACAATAAACTCCAGTACACAAACGACTCTTTTTTTGTCATAATCACCTTAGCTAGAAAGTAAATATATAAGCGAGCAAATTAACTTTGAATCATTTACCTGCACCTGCCTTGTACGTGCTTTCTCAGCGACAGCTGGCGAAATTTCATCGATACGGGTGTCAATAACGGCACAACCCACCTCATCGGGGCGTTGCTCATTGCCAAAGCGGAACTGTGTGGCTGCAATCCTCACCCTCATTAGACTCAAGCTTTAATGGATGTTCTCGTCTTTGACACTCAGCAAGTGTGTCATTTCTCATTCAATATTCCTCGCAAACAAAAAAAAGCTCATGTTATTCGAAAAAAGTTCAACGTTCGTTTGAATGAGATAATAGCCAAAAATAGGGAATTCTCCATAAATATGACGGAATTTTGAACTGTATGAAAAAATGTGGCAATACCCGTTCCAACCTACTGTTCTCTTACCTTACAGATGAAAGAATTCGTAATAAAGACAAATATTTTTAGAATAAGTGGCACATGTTCTGCGTTTGTCGATTTTTCTAACATAACATATCAGCATGAGTAGTGAAACGTGAAAAAAACAGAAGGGAAGCAACGGCGATGACAAACCTCGAACCCCTGATCCTTAACTTTCCAGGTAGGAACACTCACCTTTAATGCTACCGTCTCATCCTTCCACTTTCTATGCTTTAATACAGGGATGAGCCGTACCTTAGATACGGTAACACATTTGAGAGCACATATTCATTTCCCACTATCTTAGGGAAACATTCGGCTTGATGATAGAGGATGAAACTGTTCACATAAGTAAACAATCCAAAAATCAGTACTGAATAATTGTGGTTAGCGCACAAGAAAGAAAGGAAGCAAACTTTTAGTGCAAATCTTTCAAGCTTTCCATAACTAAGTGCCAATATCAATCAATCATTGCGTAATGCTTTATCTTGAGCTTCCATTTAGCCTCGCGAAAAATATCCTTATATAGTTAACATATTAGCTCAATGACTTTTATCTACAAATACGATGAGATATAAAGCGTCTAAATGCGGATACATACCTACAAGCATCGCTGCCAACATAAATAGAGAGCATGTGACAAAGCAAAGTGTATAGTTCTTCTCGGTGGTATTCTTTGTGGGACATGGATGATTACGGAACGTTTCCGAATAGTCCAAACCGATACCCATAATGAACATTGCCAATCCCCAACCAATACTTCCGAGTAGACGAATTTGCCCAAACTGAAAATAAATTTCATCATTCGAATATATAATCGATGTATTTTAATGTTAATGAATGTGAGAAAACAATTTTTTTTATATCATCTTATAACGGAGATTATATTTTATAAATATAAAAACGAATTTTCATATCGGATTTGAGAAGGATGATCGAAAGAAAGAGAGATGATTCACACCTTCTTGGGTTCATCGGAGACGTATGTGAGAGTAACACTATCGGCAAGAGCAAGACCTGGAGAACTGAAGAATTCGCCTAGAATTGTGAGCAATAGAAGAAGCAAAAACACCTGAAAATTATTGCAATTATTGCAAAAATTATTGCAATTATTGCGAAAAATTATTGCAATTATTGCAAAAAATTATTGCAGATAAATTTATTCCAAATATCTCATCAATGGAATCGAATGGAAAAAAAAGATAAGCGAATATAAAGGCAAATATCCAATCAGTGCATTCATAATCGCATAAATTTATTGCCACATAAACGATATCACAATTAAGAGTATCTGGATTTAAAAAAAAATAAATAAAAAATTCTTCTATATTATTTGATTTAATGAGATGATTATCGAAGATAATGAATGCATCAACGATGTAGGTGAAAGAACATTACAGTAATTTTTATGCAAATATTAGAGGTAATTTTTATTCCGATGCTATTCACCTATTCACAAGAAGCTAGACGTATAATGAATATAACAATAGTAATAAAAATGTGATAAAAAATGTGTTCCGCTCGTTAAATTTGCATAAACATTTGCATAATTAAATTTTGCATAATCTTCGGAAATGTGAACGACAAATTGATAGTGATATATCATAGAGGAGGGAGGGGAGAGGGGGATGTTTATAACTAAAAATTGCTAATAGAACTCATCGACCATTTTTATACTGGATAAATGGATAATGTTGTAGGAGATTAAGAGTATCAATAACAGCACATATAAATCAAAAGAACGAAAAAAAAGAAGATAAAGAAACAGACCTGCTCAACAGCTGGTTTCCTATAGACACGCGTACTATGTGGAGGACTAACAAGTACACCATAAATTGCCTCTTCATAGTTGCACACCTAAATTAGTAAAAACATATAGAAGCCAAAACTTGAATAAACAAAAACATGAAGAGCCACAGCTTAAAGAAGTCAAACCTGAAGAAGCCAAAAAGCTAATGAAGCGTTTAACCAAAAGTTCTAAGCAAAAATTGATTTGTTAGTTTAACCAAAAGTTCTAAGCAAAAATTGATTTGTTTAAGCGATCATGGATATCCTCATTCTAGACATTCTACGATATCGGTTCCGTGATAAGCTTATGTTTCTTAATTAATGCCAAACAATAACATTGTTGATAAGGTTGATCTAACGGAAATCCATTCATTCAAGATGCAGCGAAATATTAAATAAAATCAGTAAATATACAATCGGCTTATCACTTCAACAGCTAAAAATGATCATATTCACAAAAGAATAAAAAAAGAAAAAGAATAAAAATAAACAAAAATAAAAAAAGTCTTGAAGTCAAATCATTTGAAACAGTAAGCTCATCACTTTTATCTTCTTTATATTTCCGCTTTTCAATGAGTTTTAAAACTTAAGCTGCTAGTCTCTTTGTTCAACCGAATATATAAATTTTATTTTATTACTACGAAAGAAAACATTTTATCAACATAATAATATCTTATTGCTTCTAAGAATCATAAGGTAAAGTTTGGGGGAGGGAGGGGGGGAGGGGGAAGGGAAGAGGAGGGTAGAGTTTCTATTACTTATTGCAATAATTTATAGAAGATATACAAGTTTCAGTAAAGATTTGTTCAAAAACAAGCATCTATATTACAATTTCCTCTATATATTTCAATTTTAGTTCGCCTATATTGAAAGTAATTAGGTTAATGAATGAATAAATTCTAAAGTTAAAAGTAATAAGTGAACCCCTTGCCCTCTCCCCACCCCCCTCCCCCCACCCAATTCCTCCTACCCATATGAATAAATAATTTACTCATTGTATTTTATGGTGAATCTAGCTAAATTTATTCAGTACAATATTTCATTTTAATTCCTCATAAGTAATAAATGTTAGGTTCATTTCAGCATTTAATCATTTCAAATATCAGTGAAAAATTATTTTCGATATTGAATGAAAATATCAATAAAGAAGATTACAAGTGAAGTTCATGTTATTTATACATGAGAAAAAATATTGCGGTATTTATTTTCAAGTGGATTATTGAAGAGATAAAGCAAAGAGAAATTAAGCGTAATGGGGCATTATTTCAGCTGAAATTTAGAGCTGAAAATTTTGTATATAAGCGTTAAAAAAGTCGATCCTTATAGTTATTAGCAAAAAAAAAAACTTTAAAAGCCCACGAAATGACGGCTTTAAATTCTAGCTTAGAGAGAACCTCCACCTTCCCCTCCCTCTCCCACCTGTGTTAGTAAAAATTTTTTCCTACACCACTTAAAAGTTGTTTCAAGTTTCTTTAGAGTTGATCAATGATCAACTAGATAGAGGCTGCAAGTTGAATAAAATCGGTTTACTTGTCGACTATTTCACGAGTTTCCATCGAAAGAAAAACCTTTTAGGTATAGAAGATGATTTTTCTTAACATTTTAAAATTGTAAAAAAAACTTAACAAAAATGATAATTTGATTATATTGTAAAGTTGATGAGAACAATATGCGTAGTGATGAATAAAAAAAAAAATTAAAGCAACGATAAAGCAAAAAGAAGAGAATGAAAACCGTACGAGGAGCTTGTCGTTTTTTACGTCCAATACCGGTTGCTTCTTTCAAATAGCCCAATGCACCACCATGAATAATTTGACCGGCTTGTTCCAAATAGAAGCATTCCGATGTTGAATTCAATGGTTTCGTAACGCAATATGGAGTTAATGGTTGTACGAAACCAATTGCTAACGTAAAAATTATAAATGAAGCCAATGAGAACATCAGTAGAAGTTTACCCTGCAATTTAACCGTACCTTATTAGGTGGATTATTAATTACTTCCTTTTACTTTCCAAATTCTTATTATAGTATTAAATCGTCTATTTTTCAGTTCTATGATATTTCTATATGGCAAAAAAAAATTCTGTTAAGAAAAAATAAACATTCAAATAAATTAATAAATAAATCGTCATTTATTTCATTTAATTGTTTATACGCTTTGATATATGTACGCTTATAAAGCGTATTATGATAGTCTAATATTTGGACTTACATATGTGTACGTTCCAGCCTGACTGTCAATAACTTCAATAGACAATTTGATAAGCAAGAGCTATCAAATTTTGTAGACATAAACAATAGACGCTAGATGATATAGTACGCTGATATGCAAATCTATGCATCAACTCTCAAAAGACTTATAGACTTATAGACATTCATAGGTCCAGGAAATATTTCAGTTATTTGCAATAAGCTAGGCATACATTAGTCAACGTGAAACATTAGATGAGAAAAAATTAGATATTTAGGGAAAATTCATACATAAAATCAAATCAATTTGGAATATAAATATAATACTTGGCATACATATATATATATTAACGATTTACAAATTTTATGCGACTATTTAAACTAATAAGTGAAAATGTAAAAAAATTTCCCTATTACTTTCAGATGATAAAAGATGATTTAAATTATAAGCATGAATGCTCCAAAAAAAATTTTTTTTTTGTTGAGGCTCTCAACGTTCATCGCCAACGATTCGCACAAATCAAATAAACTCGCATGCCAACACTCTTATAATTTCTTTATGCGTCAATCAATTTGCATGTAAATTTACCGATCTACCCCCCCAGGATTTCATACGTTGAAATTTGTGCTATCACTTCTATTGTTATCTCTTTCTCTATTCCCTTGCAGAGAATTTTCTGCAAAATGAAAAATTTATGAAATATTCAACCTTTTAAAAATCCCCCTTGTCCACATCATTGAGTTCCCGCATATCAGCAGGTGAAGGGGATTCCAGACGCAGATATTCCATGGATTTTAGAGACTTTCTATTCCCTCCAATCGGAAATTCATTTCTAGTAGGGATTCCGGTGTGGAACTCAAATCGCTAACGAGAAGACGGAGGTTATTGCAGTTTCATTTAGCATACAAGGATAAAATCATTCATCTTCTTAACACGTTCGATATTTACTTTCAACTAAAAGCTGATTTTAGTCTATGGGAACGATAGATGACTTTCCTACCTTACTTTTGTGGTGCATTATTTTTATTCACTTTTTGAATAATTCTAATACTCCCTTTCTCCTTATAGATTTTTATTATCTTTCATACCGATACGGATCCTCCTTATGTTCCGATTTCCGTACTTATTCCTTTTTTAATCTTATTAGGTGAAGTTGCAGTTAAATATTTGAAAGGATTTTTTTTTTTTGCTCAAAGCAATATGCAAAGCTTCTAATTGCTGTCCACTATACTCGATGATCCTCAAACGCACTCGAGTATTAAATTTGATGAAGAGCTTTAGAAACGTTGAATGCCTTTTTTTTTTCATCAGCGATAAATAACTTCAGCCGAAAGTTGACTTCCTCTTTACGTATTTTTTGTCGACTTATCGCTTTTCGTTTTTCAGTTTCCTCATAATACAAGTGAAGAATATAGGATGATATAAAAGTATTTATCGTTTTATCGTCTCTTTCTTGGATAATGAGTATCTCGAAGGATCAACAGAAGTCCCCCCTCTCCCACCTCACCCTCATTTTGTCGTTTAACGAATTCTGGTTGCAGATGCGTAAGAGTTTATGTATGTATGAGAGCATTGAAGTAGAAATTGGGTATGGCTAGTGAATGGCTTGCAACTACATCCGATGGCAGTTAACTGAATGGACGTCGATTATACACTCCTCTATTGTGCATTAAATATACGATCGAAAATCGATGCAATTGCTATCGGGTGCAACACTTCAGAATGACAAACAGACAAGCAGACAGACATGCGGCATGCACACAGAATCCATCTAGCATCACTACAAATGAGCCAAGGTGCACAATCGAGCCACGCAGAGCATTGCTCAGGTGTTTGTATAACGCAGAAGGATATGGATTTTCAGAACGGCCATTTGCGCCATTTGGTGTTTGCTTATACAGAAAAACGGACTCTGCGGTCCCAGCCACTTTCATGCGCGGACAGATGCGCCAAAAGCATTTTCATAAATCACCCCAACTGCGATATGCCATTTTCGTGAACGAAGAACGCCGCCATGAAAATTTATGGGGTGACAATTGCGCCTTGGCCACTTCAATGCTGAGCAAATGTCAACTGAATTCGTACAACACATCTGCTATCGGTTTTTGGAGCGTTATTGTGAATGCCACAAGGTAGCGGCACATCGCGTTGCGTCAAATCTCTATATCGTTCTGTATATGCTTATGTATATTCTCCATCATATATAAGATATAAAAAACAAATGCATTGTACCATTAGTTGTGAAATAAAGAAGGTTGAGTAAAGAAACCAACCTTCCTAAATCTGTCAGCAAAACTGCCCCAGAATGGACTGGAAGCAAATTCGATCAGTGGTCTAGCGCCAAGTAAGAAACCAGCTTGAGAGGCATTCATACCCAACTGCTTGAAATAGATACCAAGTAATGGGAATAGTGAACCATAAGAAGCGAAGAAACAGAGGTAGAAAAGTCGAGATATGAGTGCCTCTCGTGGATATTCACGACCAAATATTCGCACAAGCCGCTCCGAAGACTCCATCGTGGAGTGAACGCACTAGCGATATTGCAGCGACAACACGACGACAACGGTTGGATCGATGTGAGCATGCGTTGTGCTGTTTCTTGGGGGCACATGCTCATAGCCGATAGGCTGCCAGCCTATGACGTCACTCTACTAGTCTAACGTCGAACGCTCTCCCATCTAACTTCACCTTATTTTCAACGGGGTTTTTTACGTCATCACCACTTCCGCGGATTAGTTCGTAGACCTAGCAGTAAATCATCCTTTTGCATCGATTCCTCAGCATATTCTACATTGCAGCCAAACATTATACATATGTATATATATATATATATA
>QEWY01003862.1:249706-352153 GCA_006503575.1 Baylisascaris schroederi
ACCCCTAATCAATCCTCTTTACTCTCTTTCTACACTTACAATATTTTATTAGTGAATTTATTGATTGATTTATTTTAGATAGTTGAGGCATGGGCTGGCGTTTTCCATGCTACATCAGAAGATCGTCATATAAAAAACGAAAAGTTAGGAGCGGAACTCACGAAAGCCGAATCACTATTGCACAATAAATATTTCGGAGGTAAATTTTTCATTCTAAACTCTCTAATTAATATCTTAATTACAACTAAATACAATTTCTGCGCATCATATCATTCAAAAACTCTAACTAATTTCTTTTGAGTAGATATAGGACTTCTTAGGGGATCAGGCTTGAAAATAGAGCGAGGATATGGGGGAGGCGGAAGTAGAAGGGGACGCCTCTGGTTTTATCCGATCGTTAGGCCTCTTTTTTTCATAAAAATCTTATTTTAGGTGAACATGCTGGATTTACCGACTATATGATCTATCCATTCTATGAACGCTTAGCATTGTTTACACATCCAGATGCCGAAAATATTCACGAAATTGATTTCCCTACTAAAGAATGTTATCCACGGCTAAGCGAATGGTTTCAAAATATGTCATCATTACCAGAGGTTTATTTTTTTATCTCTTTTCTTTATATTTTGCATTTCTTATCGGTATTTTACTGTAGAAATATGAAATTTCCCCTTAATATTTTCGAACGCGCAAGAGGGATTTATATTTATTGCCAATAAACATATATTCAATTATTTGTTCTTTTACAATATTACTTCATTTAAGTCGTACTTATATGTGTAGAACAACAATTTGTTTACATGTATAAATACGTCTGACAACTGTGTTGTTCCTCAGACGCGCACTAGACGAATGTGATTGTACGTCTTTTTTTTGTGGCTGTGAATTATCTAAGCGCCCATTCGACGTAGAAATATTGTTGCCACGTCAACCAACATTCTATATTTCATAATCCCGAAGCAAAACGGTTGGACCATATCCTTATCCTCTTCATTCCGCTTCTTCCCTCTTCCCCCAGAAATACCTCTTCGATATTGAAGAGTATCGAAATGAAATTGTTTACATGATTACGCTCTATATATTTCAGGTAACGGCTGTGCAACAACCCATCAAAACGATGATACAATATTTGAAGGGATATGCTAATGGAAAAGCCGATTATGATCTTGGATTATGAATAAAAATATGTGCATCTTTTTTTTGCGTTTATTGCAAGTTCATTAGTGGATTGTTGTTTTATTTATTTTTGTTTTTATTGCATCAATAAAAGTTTAATATTTGAGCAGATCGTTTCCAGACATTTACGGGTAATTCGCAAGTGGATATTATGTGGGAAATTTGCGCTTGGAATATGAGGTTTGGATAATCATTGCACTTATCGATCGAGCAAAATTCAAATTAAGTGACAAAATTTGCATATTGTTTATTGTTTTTGTTTTTTTTTAAATTTACAGCTAAATAACAATAATGTGTTGTTGCATTTTTCGATGAAAAAGCGCATATTTTTCAGTGAAATTCTAGGAGTAATTTTGGCTAGTAGCTATTAGATTGTTCGATTATCTTCGGTTCTGTTAAAAATTTTTTATATATTAAGATGATATCTTTTTACCAGCTTCTGTTCTCTATTGCCAGCCTCATAGCTTCTCTTCTCTATTGCCAGCCTTATCTTACTAATCATAATTCTTATCGAATCGTAGAGATAATCAAAAAAGAATGCAATAATTTTTGATGACAATGAAGAAGCACTACTAATCGTCATTTGGCATCTAGCGGTTGAGATCATCCAGATTTTTATTGATCGATGGCGATATATTTTCGCATGCACTAATCAGTAGAACATCCATCTTAATGAGGAACAGAAAAATGCTATCCAACAATTGCATCATAGCTGATAATAAGAAATTTAATGAGCAATTAGTGGAATGTTCGTCGACTAGAATCATAATGCTTTAAACGTAGAAACTGGTTCTTTTAAGTCAAAAAAAAAAAAATTTTTTTTTTTCTCGTTGTTTTCAACGAAAACGACTAAGAATTCGACTTATATCCGCAAAACGTTTATTGCACAACGCGCCGAGTTGTCGTTTATAATTGTGTAGATCGACGCACGAAACTTATTAGTGACAGCGATTTGCTCAGCTATTGTTTAATGATTTTTTGTTTGATATTCACAATTTATTTGAGAATATTTATTTAATAATATTCGGTAGTAATCCAATTTAAACGGTGGAAGTTTTTGCATATCAAAAATTTCCTTAGAAAAAACGTCGTAATAAATGTGAACTCATTTAGAAACATTATTACTAACAAGTTAGATGAAATGTAAATGATAAAAAAAAACAACTTTGTTTCTATAAATTACAATCAATATATTCTCAGTTACTTTTATTTTCGTCCGGCATTGATTAATTACTCAAAATTTGCGTTCATTCATTGAATTAATTTTTATTCTAGTCGTTTATTCGATTAATTTTATTCTTTTTTCTTCTTAAATCAATATTTCTTATATCTCATTTTTATATTTTTTATTTTTTGACTCTAAGATTTATAGCAATATTTATATTGAATCTTTAAGATTTTTATAAATAGATTTATTGAGAGTATAATTCAAAATTTATAATAAATATAATAATAAAAAGAAATAGTAACAAATCCATTTTTCTTGTTAGATTTTAGAATTCTTTATTTCTATCAATATTATATAGAATAAAGTGAAATGAAAAAATATTCGATGAATACGCTATAAAACCAAATTAAATTCAGATAAAATTGTTCGTTTGATTACTTCATAAAGCTAAATTTTTCTTATTTTTATAAGATTCGTACCTCTAGAATTTATTCGCTAGCAGAGAGAAGCTAATTAACTTAAATTCAAATCGAGCCTAAAATCATACCTTTCTAGCTGAGGATAGACTAATATAATCGATACGATTGCAAGTATAAACAATCGACTGCATTTCGTGACGAAGAATTGAAGAAATCACAAATCGCCAACAAAACATGACCACTCAAATCTTATGGTTTTATATTGGCATACAATTCGTAATGCTGCGTAAGTGATTTGCAAAAATAACAAATATTCAAGAGGAAATTTGAGGCTTTTATCGAAAACTTTTTTGCTCAGGTGTTTTACTCGACTATTGAGGTATTCCACTTCGAAAATAACTGCATAAATTGTCGATTCAAAAACATGAACTAAAAATTCTAAAGATTCTTATAACATTTACAATGTACTATGAAAATTTTTGCAAAAATAAACCGAAGATGTTTTCTTTTTCATTCAACAACGACTAATTTGTATTGATGTTCATACTGTACATGATGACGCTAATCGATGATGTTGACGATACAAATTTCAGTGATGTTCGTTTTTTCTTTCCTTTTTTTTTTCTTTTTTTTTCAAAATTAGACACTCATACAAATTTGTATCTACCGTATATGAAAGGACAGTTTGTTATTATTGACAGCTACATTCAAATTGACAACCAGCTGGTTTTAGCGTTTCCTAACAACCGGTTTTATTTCTTCGAGAAAATATTTCAGAATTATGAATATTCAATAGTGGAAAAATTTTTTATTTTAATTTTTTTTTTCAATATTTGTTAAAAAGTATTTGATGGTTTTCCAATTCTTTGAATAGAAACTTATGAAAATGCTTCGAATTAGTGATCGAAAAAGAATTTAGTCATTCGTTACGATATAGAAATCAATTTTTCTTGCAGTTCACCTTCAATTTCATCTGTGAATGAAGAAAATTGCCAATATGACAATATTATGGTCATTAAATTCTAAGGAAGCCTATGATTGACTATAAATTAGTTATTCATGCCATTTGCGCCAATAATTTTTTTAAAAATTATTTCAACGATCAAAGTTGGCGTTGTATATATAAACTGCCTATTTGCAGGAGATGCACGACCGAGACCATTACAACCGGATCAATTCCGAGTGTATGGAATGCGTTTTTGTCCGTTCACCGAAAGAATTTTAATTTATTTAGCAAAGAAAAATATCAAGTTGGTATCTTTATTTAAAATAATCGTTGTTATTCTAAAATTCTTCTTTTTTTTGCCAGCTTAATTGTGAATCACTCACACCTGAAGGAAGATAGCAATTCCTGGAAGAAGTTTGAAGCATCCAGTATTTGCATAACTCGAAGAACTCATCTTGTCAATATAAAGAGAATTTGGCACTCTCGTTATTAAAAGAACACCATCAGCGTTCAAGCAAAATTTTACACTAAACCAAAGAAACTTTCTCGAATTTTTATATATTATTATTATTGTAGAATAATGCAATTAATTACACATTGCAGAGCTGAAGTGGTGTATATAAATTTGAAAGAGAAACCCGAATGGTTTGGAGAAATACATCCCGACAAAAAAGTGCCTATACTCGAACACGATGGAAAGGTGGTAATATTGTCGTGTAAAACGTTAATACTATTAGTCAATAAGACAAAAATACAAACCGGATAGATTGCTGAATAATGAGAACAATAAAAAGAAAATTGGAAATTTCTTGCAGAAATGGATTTGAGAAAAATTGCGGAAAAAATTTATCAGTGTCTTAAAAAAAAATTCGTATTTATATTATCGAAATATGACATCAATATTCGAAAAATTTATTATTGATTTTTCACAAATTTTAACAAATAAAATGTGAAATAATTTTAAAAAATGCGCTTTATGTATTTTGAAATATGCTGTGAAAATCACTGTTGAATGATATAATTCCTGTGTAAAACAATTTTTGATTTGTGAAAAATATTCGATTTTTTTGTCTGAAAAAAAGTGTTGGAAATAATGCACATTTCACTAAAAAATATTAGAGATATTGCATGAAACTTCAAAGGTTTTTTTTTTTCATTTGTTAAAATTGCTTGCCGACTTCAAACAAAGGAATACTCCATATTTTATGTATTCTTAAACATATGGAAATGCGTTGTTTTTCTCATCTCATTCGAATCGGATAGAGTTCGTTTTTTTTTTATTTAACGCATAAAGAGAATGTAATTTTCGTGTATATCCTATCGATTTTGAATATACTGAATAGCCGCTAGAGCCATAATGGGAAATATTTAGTGCTATACTTGCAAGAATTTTTGAAATATTTAACTCAGAGAGAAATAGATAAAATAATTCACTGGAAAATTTGAAAGAAAGGAAGGAAAAGACAAATATAGAGGATAAAAAATTCAATCCACCTAAATAAGGTGGATGAGGGCAATTAACCTTCCGCATTTCGACAAATGAGCGCAATTGAAGTCGAAACCAACGTAAAAGAAGCACGAGTATCTTCCATTTTCGTTCTATTCAAAATGAATTGCATTGATTAGATGCTTGAAGGATACTGTAGCCAAGTAGATGCCTACCATTTCACGATGCACTTCCTCAATCACTAACAACGTAGCCGATTCGCTTGATACGATTTGAAAACTCTTAAGGAATAAATTAATTTGTAGGTACTTGTTGAGTCGGCAATAATACCCCAATATTTGGATGAACTCCTTCCGGCAACTTCAGTTCTACCGAAAGATCCATATGAACGAGCCGTTCAGAGAATACTTTTCGAACAATCTTTCAGAGTATGTTCTTTTTTTTAAGCAATAAATTTTATTTAAGCAACAAAATTTAAGCAATAAATCAACAAGTCTTTAAGGCAATTTTAAAGTGACCACACCCTATTGACTAACTTTATTTATTAAATTTAATTTATTTATTTCAAAGTCCTGAAATTGAAAAACAGACATAAGTATTTGAAAATGAATACCAAACAGAATCTTTCGTAAAAATACGGTACAGAGAGTGATACGGTACAGACGAATGGATATTTAATACATAAGAGCAACAGTAGTAAGTAGATCGAAAAGATTCAACTACAACTTTAAAGCTAAAAGAGTGGACGTATTAATGATCTTGGCGGAAAGCATATTCCAGACCCGTATAACGTAAAGCTAGAAACTATGCAAAACATTGTTTTCATACTTCAACACACTCTGACGAGGTGAAACCGATGCGAAATTTTATCGACTATGGTTGAAATCGATTTCTGCAAAACGAATAGTAAAATGCTTACAAACTTAAATCCTAAACAATACTTCTTATTAAAGTTTTATAATTAATGAAGATGATATTATAAGAGCGATTTCAGTTTATCGGTCCATTGATAGCACTTGTACGATCGAAACCCGAACAACGCGATGAACAACACGAATTGCTTGAAAAAGATCTTCTACATGTGGAAACGCTTTTAAAAGATAAATTTTTCGGAGGTATACGATGAGATTCTGAGATCATTTTTGAATCAGAAGTCATAATATCGAGCGATCGGACGTGATTTCGATTACAGTACCTTTTATATTAGATGTCCTATAGTATTGCATATATATATATCTACGGTAAAAAGATGGACCTATGTCGATCGATGGTCCATTTGCTCGTCTTGATAATTAGATAAGAAAATTCTAAAAATTGCCATTCTCTCGTTCTGTTGAAACGTTGACAAAAAATTACCTCTGAAAAATGATAATATGTTCCCAGCGGAAATGTTATTTCTTTCTTACCATATTTAGTAGACGTGCAATAGTTATAAATTATGAAACGATGAAAAAAGGTTTAGATTAACAGTGCAAAGCTAAGGAGTTTGTAAAGTATTGAACTTTTTTTTCTATTGTCCACTGGAAATGATTATTAAGAACCTCAAAAATTTATCCACAACCCCCTCCCCCCTTCAACCAAATCTAAGAACTAGTCGAGAAATTAAGGAAGTTTAACAGCTTCCATGAAATATCAGGAGACCACGTAAAAGAACTCTTTTTTTTTTGCGAAATTAAACATATTAAACGCAAACACAAATCAGAATAAACGAAATCACTTGCAATAGACATCATAGAATAACCGTAATGGTACTCTACTCAACTGAGTACCATTACGGTTATTACTCAATTGAGTACCATTACGGTTATCACTCAATTGAGTTTCATTACGGTTATTACTCAATTGAGTACCATTACGGTTATTACTCAATTGAGTACCATTACGGTTATTGAAGCATCATTACGGCTGAAATATGAAATGAAATTCAGGTGATCATGCCGGCTTTGCCGATTATTTGATATTCCCAATTTATGAGCGACTCGTCGTTTTTACGGATCATCCAAAAGCGATGGAATATAATCTCACAAATTTAGTGGGATCAGAACGTTTTCCACACCTCACACAGTGGTATAAAAGAATGAGCCAACTACCTGAGGTATGCGTTAAATTGAGATTTTCCTATACTTTATGTAACAGATTTTTCACTTCTAGAAACTTTCGATAAGTACGTAATAGTAATTNAAAAATGTAGCAGTCAGAAAGCTTAAAAATATTCGAAGTTATTTAAATGCTTTAATATTCTCATTCGCTTAATACAGCTTATAGAAACACTACCAACCGGACAACCAAAATCACTACCTTTGTATTACTCAAAAACTGTCCCTTATTGTAATGTGGAGTTCTACTAAGAACCGCCAACTTCGAAAGGTTACTGACTGTACTATAACCTCTATCTAGTCTTACTCAATCACAGAGCAGTCACTCACCACAATCTTTATCTCTTATTACACTAAACACTGATAGCATTTACTCCGACAATTTTCG
The DNA here is from genome assembly GCA_006503575.1 of Baylisascaris schroederi. Lineage (NCBI taxonomy): Eukaryota > Metazoa > Nematoda > Chromadorea > Rhabditida > Ascarididae > Baylisascaris > Baylisascaris schroederi. The sequence continues at coordinate 257,347 of QEWY01003862.1, forward strand.
AGAATTTTCGAGAACACAACTGAGACGTTCTGCTCCCATAAGTTAATCTAATAAGCCGATAAGAGAAAGAAATATAGTCAACTAACGTGATGCTAAATTGTCGTAAATTTTTCGAGAATAAAATCTAGAAATCTAGCTGAATTAGAGAAAAGAATAGAAAAAAAAAAGAGAAAACTAGCGATCAATTTAACAAGCAAATGAGTACAACAACAACAAAAAAAAAAACCGGTAGTAAAACATAACGGGAAGAAGAGTGTGACAACATTCGTCCAACTTTTCTCTAGCAATTTCAAACAATGAAAGCATTTTGCTCAAGTAAACTTTGGATTTGTTGCAAAATATTTAATTGGTTTTAATCGTTGTTGTAGCAACAGGTGAATCATTTCCCAAACTAAGGCACATTGTTAAGTCCAATTTTGCAAGAGAATAAAGATTATCTCTCCATATTTACACTAAAATACGTAACACCTAAAATAGCCGCGCTCTATTTTAAATTCTTTTGTTAACTCAGCCTCTACCATCTAGATGAAATAAAACAAATGAGAAAAACCGAGTTGAAATTTCAATGATGGAAGGAGAAATCGACAAAAATTTTCCAACTTTAAAAATGAATTTGAGAAAAATAAATACTTAACCCAATCTATGTAAAATGGAACGAATAGAAAAATATGGATGATACTACGAAGAAAAAGATTTCTTCTTCGCCTTTTCAGCATCTTCTTCATCTTTCGTAGTGCCATCGGTTGATTTGGTGGTGGAGGAAGAGCGCTTCTCGGTTCGTTGCTCGGATTCAAATCGATAATCATCGTGCAACAACTCCCTTATTCGAGAAGTTAGACCTGTTGGATCAACGGAGAACTTCTGCCCTGAAGCGAAATAAACGCATCAACAAATGCCACCTCATAAATTATACATCATCTCCACATATCATACAAATAACGGATCTGGGATAAGCTCAATTCTAATCCAAGTGAGAGTGGGATCAAGTTTATAGAGTCCAAGATTAGCTGCTTGAAGAAATAAATATTGGTAGGAAAAACAAATGTATAGTTATTTTACATATTCAAGTGCCACCCACTAAGTTTATATTTTGATAGAATTTATTTCGGCCCAATATTACTGAATTGCAATCAGTTTACAGCCCTAATGAGAAAGCATTAGGAACTCGTTTTTTTTCCTTAAAAAAACATAAATTTGCCTAAATTCGATGATAGTGTACCAAAATAAGTGCGTTAATAAAGATCGAAATTCACTAAATGAAAATCAATTCCACAATATTTCAAAATAAATCACCTTAGCAAATAAAAAAATGATACACAAATGAGTGGAATGAAATCTTTTATGATGCCCGAAATATTTTCTTGTATAAAAAAGAGAAATACAGACAATACAGGTGAAATTTTTCTTAGAAAATATACCTCTTCTTCTTCCACCTCATCATCAAAACGAAAGAATATCAATCACATAATATGATTATCCGAAAATAGCTTTCTTAATGCGCCCCAAAATACTCTCTTTGGAAGTTCCTTCTTCGTTCAGTTCTCTATTTTCCTCCTCCTCCACAACCGTCGCCCTTTTGGGCTTCTCCTTTGTCTCTCTACCTAAAACCAAAACAACATCAGAACGAAGAAGGAATACCACTAAATGCCTAAATAAGTGCCACATTTACCTTCGAACCCATTCTAGATTTCCAAAGACAATTAAAAAAAAACAAACCAGCATAGAAGAGGAAGAAGGGGATGAAGAAAAATTTTATCATTCAGAAAAACATTACAAGCAGATTAAAAATCCGTAGAGGCGCAGTTTACCCTAATGAACCTAGATCGTCATTAAGACGCTTAATTCATTCGCCTAGCAAATTCTGTTTTTAGCTCGTACACAGCTACAAGCATTCATAGATGAATTCACAGAAATGCGCTCACATGGATATATAAAAAGGGAATTGAAGAACGGCTCTCGGAATCGAAGCTTATTTATAACTCCATTGAAATGAGTTAACAACGCAAAAACTTTTGCTCATCTCAGTGAACCTTGACCCATACTGTAGACTGACCTATCATAAACAAGAAAACGTGAAATTTCATCACTAAAAACTAGCACAGTGTTAGCGCATTGTTAGTAAAATATCGCCCAAGATTATTTTCAACGACGATTCACATTACTGAACTAGATCAGAGAAAAGAATCCATAAGAAACGACGGAATAAAACCACTTCAGAAAAAGATTTTTTAGATAAGTCATAAAAATNCACATATATATATATATATATATATACATATGTATATATATATATATACATATATATATCACACTAAATCCCAGTTATCCCATCCACTGCCTCTACATTTTAGAGATATCTCTCTCAGTTACTAAGCATCCACAGTTTCAATAAATAAACCAAGAAAACAATAAACGAAACGCTCACTTTGGTACTCGAACTTTAATATTTATATATTGGTCGCCATGGCCAGCATAATCAAGCCTTTTAATGCCTTTGCCAGTTAATCGCATCCGAGTATGGGAACCAGTACCCGCCGGGATTTGAATATATGTATCTTGTTCGATTCCCGGTACCTAAATTTCAAACAAGCAATCTACTCAATTCACATTTTCCAACAACCTTGCACTTAACTTTTTTGCAATATCAAACAACATATTGCAGTGAATAAAACAGTTGACCACAATCCCACCAAATATATATCGATCGGGGCTATGGATTGCATTTGGCTAGACTCATTCAGTTGCAACTACCTCGAATACATAGGCTCTTCGGTGTAAAGTGATAGAGCTTTTCCTCTCCCTCAAAACCTGCAGAAGAACTGACGCCTCCATTAGGCATATCTAAGCACAACTTTAAATTCGGCAAGGAGACGAATTCCCTAAAAACATACCAACAATACAGAATGAGACAGCCGTTGTATAATATCAAAGAATATGATGATTAATAAAAAAAATATAGAAATAAAAAAAAGCAAATAATAAATCATTTCGCAATACCTTAACTGTGCCTCCAAGCACTGCTTGTGCTACTGAAATCTCCACATCGCAATGTATGTCGTATTTTTCACGTCGAAATCGCATTGATGGCGCCACTTTAAAAGTTATGAAAACGACCGTCTAAAAATTGAACGAATAGAAAAAAGGCTTTGAGTCATCAAGTATCAAGTTCCCTTCATATATAGTACATGAATTTTTGAGGTTCACACTTATCACTCTTATAAACCCATTTCTTCTTCCCTCCCACTGGAATCGAACAAAACAGCTACCGGACACAACTTCCCCATAAATATCTATTATTCTTCTCCGATAAGGCTATATAAGCAGCGATTAATTCTTGTAACAGCAACCGAAATTTTGCAAAATTTTAGGTGCTAGATTATGAACGCTTGGAAGAGAAAATAAGTTTAGCGTTTAGGTCATAACTGATGGAAACTCTTCACCCCCAAGAAAAGCCTAATGTCGGCATTAATAAGAAGTAAGATTAATCGTTCGTTGCAACAAATTAGAAATAAGCTCATAACTTTGGCGACAACAGACTTACCTTTCCAACGTTCATTCGAACAGTCTCGCCGTCACCAATACCTGCAGGTACGTTAACTGCGACAGTTTTACGCTGCACACTGCGACCATGACCTTCGCACTCCATACATGGGTTTTTGTTATAAGCACCTGTGCCATGGCAACGACCACATGCCGATTGCATGAAGAATCCTCCCATCTGTTGTGAAATGAAGCCAGTTCCGTTGCAGTATGGACACGATACCTAAAAACACATAAAGCAACTACAATGGTTAATATGCACCTGATAACAACCTAAAAGAAAGACGCATACAATTAACTCGCGATGTTATCATTCCTAAAAGGTCGCAAATTTCAGCCTTTCCCCACTCTCCTCTCTTTCATTGGATTTCAAGCGAGAAGTCAAAAAAAAATTTGAGAAAGACTTCAGATTCTGCCAGGATACAGATTCAGGAAAAGTTGCTAAATCGTAGCCAATAAACAAGCACTGAATACACCGATACCTTTTTATAACCTGGTTGTACACCCTGTCCATGACATGTTGGACAGTCCTCGACTACATTTAGTGTAACATTCTTTGTCACTCCACGTGCTGCCTCTTCAAACGATATGTTCATAATGTGCTGTTGCGATGCGTTGAATCCATGCGTCGTTTCAGCGAAGTCATTGCCGAATGGACTCCCAAAGTCGGCGAAAGGGTTACGTCCACCTTAACAGATCTGCATATATTTATCCGTATATCGATCAAAAGTGTGCCATTCAAAAGAGCATTAACGAAGGCGAAGGATATATTTCTTCACATGATCGAAGCTAATAGACATATTCGTTCAAAAGACAGAGAAAAACTGCATTCATATTTTATGAAACGGGTTAGCATCACCTAAAAAGATTAAAATCCCAATAACTTAAGAACTCTAACTTCCTCTTTCCCCATATCATCTCATCTAGTTGTGTCATCATAGAATTGGCATTCACGTTTTTTTGTATGCAAATAGCAAAAGAAAATATATGACGATAAACTATAAATACGAAAAGATGATGAAGGATAGTTTAAAAAGCGCATTTGCAGAAACGATCTATAGACAAGGAATAAATATTAAGCCTATGAAGCTAACTCACCAAACATTTTTCTGAAGAGTTCTTCAGGATCAATTGATGACTGATATTGCCACCCATCTGCCGTTTGATTTCTCGCACCACCTGCCGCCGCTTGCTGTTGATAGAACGAATTAGAGCCGAATTGGTCATATTGAGCGCGCTTTGCATCGTCACTCAACACCTGGAAATAAATCACTTCAAAGGATGTAGCAAGCATAGATTTCACCTTGGAATAGAGATAATGTGATATGAGAAGCGATAGAAAGGATCGACGGGAGTGAAAAATGGCGGAGAAAGACTCCTCAAAGTTGTGATTGGCTAGCTGAAATCCGGCCGAATCAGTAACAAACCTCGTAGGCTTCAGAAACCTCTTGAAAACGTGCACCTGCGTCCTTGTCCTTATTGACATCTGGGTGATATTGTTTGGCGAGCTAAAAATGAAGCTAACGTAAGACTTCATAAAACTAATTAGCTAGAGAATAGAAAAAATCATTTAAAAACAGCGAAACGAACAGGGATCATCTTGCTATAGTTTAACACCGAGGTGAAAATTTAAAACAAAGTGTACCATGCTCAAATCTATTATGCTATCATAGAACTACATGATTCGAGAGTGCTCTTCCATTAGTCCTACTCCATAAACAAATATATTGGTGGCAGAAGGAGGGGAAATCAAGATCGATGAGTGCAACTGTTAACGCCTAGCTCTTTATTCTTGAAAATTTCAATTACTTGGAGGAAATTCCCTCTAAGCTTCATCATAGACTTTAACGTGGACAATGATGTTCTCCTCGCCTAATACCCCTCAATGTTTGAATCGATGATCATTTATTTACTATTTATTTAAGAGAACGGTACTAATTATCGGCAAATATTTTGACAAAACATTGTAGCCTTAAGCATAAATCATCGTGGAAAAATATGGGCTTAGCGAATGAAGCGATAAGCATTCGGGAGACGATCACCATGGAAGAGGATGAGCTATGGGCTTTATATGCTAACTTTCATATGTAATCGAAACATATTCGATGGATTTATTTCTTCCATTTTTCAAAACACGATTAAACTATCCCATTATCTAAATTACAATCCTTATGCTTATCTGAATAAACCGAATTTATTTAACCAAAAAAAAAATTTTTTTTTTTGGTTAAATATTTTTTATATTTTAAATAAATGCGATTGCAACAATTCAAATAACCTTGTAATATGCTTTTTTGATATCTTTGGCTGAAGCACCTCTCTTCAATCCTAATATCTCGTAATAGTCTCGTTTTCCAAGCTTTATAACACTTGTGTGTATATGACCGATTTGATCGAAAAAAATTGTTGATCGATGCTGACCTGAAATTTTGAGATTCATTAAATTTCTGAGAAGGTGAACCTTTTTTTTTGAATTAAAAAATAGGATTTGTTCTAAAATTTTATTTAAATTAGCATAAAAATCTCACTCCTATGGCAACAAAAAAAAAATTCATTATTGTTATTGAAAGCTATGAAGATTATTTGGTGCTTAAAGCAACTTTATGAAACACGATGAAGCGCGATCTAGTAAGCTCAAATTTTTGAACACTGCCTTTTCTCTCTCCCTTGTCACCCCTCACTTTTTAATACGACACCAGCCATTAAATATTGAACAGCCACAATGCTAAATAGTTGGTAAAAACTAAAAACTAGCACTACATCGAGAAGCAAAAAAACAAAACAATAACAACAAAAAAAGAAATTCATACCTTTGAATACACAATTATCATATTGTGGAAGAAATAATAAGCCAACACAGTGCACGAAATTTCCACTAGGGCAATAAAAACGTAGCTGTGAAGCGACTCTGCATAACATACGACCGGCCGGAAGCATAACGGAAATGACCGCTGTTTACCTGCAGTGATATATGTCATACGTTTGCCAAAAAACGTCACGCTAAATTCTATAAAAATGTTTAGCCTCCCTTTCCCAATCAAAGAGCAAGAGTTTACGACTCCTTATTTGACTCCACTCCGAACATGAAACTTTGGAGAATAGACTCAGTGAGATCAACTATCCCAATATACCCGGTCCACCAGGTCCTACGATCTTAAAAATCCATAAAGGTAGTTGATGTTCCGATTGAAACATCCAGATGAAGCATTTCACGTTAGAAAAATTTTAGCTTATCGCTTGCAAAAAATCGCTCGAAGTCATCTGATGTGACAACGCGAACTATTGCAGCCCTAAAATATTCATAGTACTTATAATTGCATAAATTATTAACAAAGCTTACACTGATCACTTTTGTGATTTTATTACAGGGTTCATGTATGAATTTATTGATTTTTTATCTTATTACCTATTGAACTTTTTACTTGAGATTTTCAGATATGCAAAAATGGCCATCATCACATTGGTTGTCACAACGAATATTCTCTTGCCACTTTAATAACACTCGTATTTCGTCGAAAAGTACCATCACAGGAAACGAACAACAAGCGTCGAAAAGGGACGAAAAAATTTCAGAATTTGCATCCTCTCATGAACACCATTTTACACCTAAATAATCGGAAAAACTCGATGAAAAAGAGCGAAAAAATTCGTCAGCGGATTTCAAAATTATCTACTATTTTAGCTTTGCAATATTCAAAAATGCAACATGTTTTTACTAACGAATGATCTATTGTGATCAAATGTATTCCAGTGACCTCGATCATCTTCACTTTATTTAACAAGTACACATCTGTGTTGATCTTGATATTGATCTCTCCCTCCAGTGAACAAAGTTTGCCTCGGGCGATATAGCCGAAGATATAAATAGGCCGCCGTCTTGTTTACTAAACAGTATGTTTCTCATTCTCTCGTGGTTGTTGCTGCTGATCAAATAAATGAGTTCGCTGCTTCGGTGAGGTTCGTAAGGTTCTTCGTACTTCAAAAACGATTCCAATTTAATTATACTATTCGATGTTTCCCAACGTACGTATACTGTACTGTATATAGCGCAAAACGTATTAGTATAATAAAGTATGGTAGAGCACGTTTTTAGGTAGAGTATGATATAGTACACCGTTTCCGTTATTATTGTTGTCACAATGCAGAGCTGTGTGCATTCCGCTGAAAATATGACTTGCGTAAAAATAATGTACCCACCTCAAAATATAATTGGTTTAGAACAATGCTTTTCAAGTATACGGTAGTGTATACGGTCATCAAAGATCATTTCTACTGTAGAAAACTAGCTTAGCACTTTGTCATTCTCTAAAGTTGGTTCATTTCGAGCATTGCGAGAAGGAAAATGACTAATGAAAAAATTTTCCAAGCTTGAACGGATGGTATATAAAATGTTATCTAAATGTGAGCCTTAAGGTCTAAAAGCTCAGCTTCTCAAAAATTATCAGACCACGGTCACGGTACATTTGAATGCATTTTGAATGATGTCATTGAAAAAAACAAAAAAAAAAAAACTTAAAATGAATCCTTTTCGGTGCTAACTTATTAGATGCGTTGTGTTGTAGTCGCTCGCAACTCGATTTCACCGTCCCCTCTCCCTCCCCCATCCATCTATCTTTGCCATCGAAAACCTATGCTTATGTATGGAACGTTCCGATTAGTACGTCTTTAAACGCATTAAAAGATTTGAAAAAGTTGAAAAACAAATATGGTTGGAAGATTCAAGTGAACTAATGTGCGGATAGGATGCGACATTAACGGGTGGCAGTTGTGGTGTCGATAGTGGGCATTCATCGAGTTGCTTTGCGATGCGTCATTGAGACGAGATAACAAAGCGCATTTGGTTGTGTGTGATGCACGGATCAATTACTTGCTACGCATCGCGAAACGCCATTCACTTTTATGACAACAGTGAATCTCTTCCAGCCTACACTTGCATATACTCAAGCACTTATGCTAGGGAAGATGGAGGGAGAGGGGGAGGGGGAAGGTTTAGACGGTTGGTGGGAGGAGGGGTTTCATACAATTATATCTCGTCCAATTGTATTACTTTATTAGTTTGAGTATTTCAGAAATACTGAGTTCAATCATATAATAATCAGTTATTGAACGGCGATAGTCAGTAGACTTTATTAATAAAAGTACCAATAAAGAAGTTAAAACATGACATATCTTTGATATATTCGAACAATTGTAAGGAAAGGGGGTTTTTATTGAACTAATAGTTTCCATTTGCTGGAGTCGGAACACTGAAGATATCCGGTTAATATTTTCATACTTTTGCATGCTTTAAGTACTTATGCAGTAATTTCATTCATTCTTAGGGTCTTTCAGGTTTCTATCCTTCTAAATGACGCTTCGTACTTCACTAAATCGAATTACCGGTGGAACATCCCTACTTCAAAGTATCACAGCTTACGGTACTTTTATTTGCGAAACGACGAGTTCAATTTAGAATTCGATGCAAATTTCTTTCATATTCATCATGCTTTCTGCCAATACTGTTTACCAATCTCCAAACGCTTCGAAATTTTTTTATACAGTGTAAGGTTTCTTTCATAGTTCTTTCCGCTTCCGCTTTTCTTTATTAGCTTATAGAGGATTGGAAATTCGACGTTATTGGCACCTTGGTATTTCAGCAATTTTTTCTTCATCATCTGTCCGATCTCGTCCTCCAGTACTACTTAACTCCTCTATCCTTTCTTGGAATTCCGCCTATTTTTTAAATCCTCTCATATTTTTCTATCCTCTAAATTTTACCAATATTCTTTTTTTCGTTGTTAATATTATCAGCGTTCTAGTGACGTTTGGCTATCTATGTGAATAGCGGCTTGAGGAAGTTTACAACCGTTTTGTTATGGAATTTCCAATCATAAAAAATGCAATATGAAAGTTGATTCTCTTGAGAGGTCTAACGCCTAATATTCTTTGTTCATTCGCTTCTCTCTCCAATTAGCATAAATTGGTTCAAACATTTTTTCTATTCACTGTCTCATTACTTCATTTACTCATTACTAAAACTTCAGTTCTAAGCTGAAAAAGTTAAAAATTGTTATTTCTTCTAAACGCTTCAATGCGTCGCCCTCAAAATATGAAGCTAATTTGTGAGTGTTCAATAGTATCGCAAGATAGGGGTAGAAGTTAAAGATAGCGTTGATATATTTGAGGGGGAAGAGTGGCATCAATTGGGTGCAGCCGGGTGGTGCATGTGTGTGTGTGTGTATGTGTGTCGATATTTGCAAGCGATTTGGGAATTGCTTTAAGATCTCGAAATGCTTCAGCGTTAAAGTTAGCCTCGCCGCTATTTGGCTATCGTCAGCTTTGTTGTGCGATCAGTGATGGCACGACGTCATCATCGACGTTCAAAAGTTACACGCGTTGTAAATCTTGTTAAGCGAATAATCGCTTTCTTCTTTTCACATGTTGGCCTATGCGCATTGGTGAGATTACTTTTTTTAAAAATATTTTTTACATATTTTCTAGTTCGATTTATAATTTCACTTGTACATATTAATTTATCGATAACGTATTCGCTTATATATAAGCCTTGAATGCGATGAGTGAAAAGAAAATAAATTAGTGGTAATGGCTACAGTATACTTTCAAACCAATCTAGATGCAACAAGGTAGCCATTGACACGGTAGTCAACCATACCTGCTATTTCTACGAATACATTCACATGTTTCTCAATATTCCAGATAATAAATAGGCGGAAATACCTTTTAATACTTGTATTCTCATAGAGTTGCCATGATCAACGATCACTCATGATAGAGCAACGAATAGATCATTGGCTATGAAAGAAGCTTATATAAAAGATATATATTTCTTCATAGGTTCCATACTAAACATCAATTGAAAGCATAAGAAAAAGAACATAGATATTTGTGACGTCATATGATGTAATCGATTTATAAGCGATACAGTAGAAAAATTGAGAAGCACCTTAGGGAATTGTTGTTCGTTCAACTTCAAGCATCGGAAAAAATTTTCCATTTCGATCACATGATTATGTAAATAATCATTCAATGAACTTCTTTATTATTAAAAATAAAATAAATATGAAAATTTTTTCAGCAAAACAATTTAGAATATTAAAGTGGTATGCAAATAAAAGCGAATAGGTAGTAGATACATATGAATAATGAGCGAACGCTTAGATGAATAAAAGAATTTATTCTATATGCTATGAAAAGGAATAAAAAATAATAAAAATTACTTTTTCAAAAGAAAATTTGATCTAAATAGCTCAATATTTATAGGTGGTTGGTTACGCACTTCTTGGAGCAGTTGTATTTCGTGCAGTTGAAGGTCCACACGAGACCTTCATTCAGAGTCAAGTTACTACAGCAAGACAAAAAGCAGTGAATATTGCATGGAATGCAACTTTCAGGTAATTTTCCATTTTTAATTTTACTACACAAATTATTTAATCTCTAAAATAAAAATTAATTTCCTCAAAAGTTATACATTCAAATTTTGTACGAGTTTTAATTTTCCTAATAATTCATTATCGGATTTGAAATTGATTTTAATAGTATCTCTATTTTCTTATTTTTTATTTTTTATTATTTTTATTAAATAAGTTTACAGGGTTAACAAATTGGATCGTGCACAATGGGAAAGAACAGTACATGCACAAGTTAAACGATTTCAACATAAATGCATGTGGGCTATTAAACGAGGATATGATGGAAAGGTAACACACAATACCCTATAGAGATTTTGCTTTCATTCGCTCATTTTTGCGATACAAGTAAACCGAATTTGATGCATTCTTTCATACCAAAAAGTTACTTAGTACTTAAATTCGTATTGGAAGAGTTTATGAGTTAATTAGTGTTCTATTACTTGATTAAATAGTCAGTAATAAATTTTTTATCATATTTGATAAATGTTTAATAAAATCCTATTTGTTTTCTTTTCTTTTCTCTCTTTAAAACATATTTGGAGAGATTTTTCTTCTTTTTTTTCAATATGAAAATTCTTTTCAATCATTTTTAAGCTTTTAATTTAATTTTTCCATTTGAGTGCTTCAATGGTTTATTTGATTTTCAGGAGTTCGGTATTTCTGCTCAATGGACATTCACTGGCGCTTTTCTTTATTCTCTTACTGTAATTACAACAATCGGCTACGGTAATACGTCTGCGAAAACATATTTTGGCAAAACGTTGACTATACTCTTTGCAATAATCGGTATGTAGTAGTTTCTTTTCTTTTTTATTTTTGAGTTAAAGGAGAAGAGGGGAGATGGGGAGAGGAGAAGGGAAATGTTTGATTTCAAGTCGCGTTTTCTTCAATCCCCTTCTCCAGACACTGTAGTCGTTCCTTCTTTCATCATCATATCTCTAATAATTAAGGAAATCGAGAAAGTTATCAGCAGGAAAAAAAAGCTCCTTAATGGCATAAAGTTATCATACTTAAATCACTATTTTATGTTATATCACGTTTAACTTTTTTTTAGTCAGTTTACTGTAATTTTTACTATAATTTACTGTAATTTAAAAACCACTTTGAAACTTCTATTATATCATTTTGATGATTTATTATAGGTATTCCTTTGATGTTGCTTTTTCTAACAAATATTGGTGATGTTATGGCGAAAATATTTCGTTTTTTATACGCTCGATCGATTCGTCTCAAATATAGATTAATTCTTTGGCATAAGCGACGTAAGGCCGAGAAAATACGACGTGCCAATTCACTTGTTTCGAGGCTAACACGTGTATGTGTTATAATATATTAATATATTTGAATATATTCCATTCAGTAGAAATTTTTTTAGTGCTTCTAACATTGAAGATTTGCAAAAAGGAACAAAGTATTTCAGGAGTTAAGCAGGAGTTTTACTTCTTCAATGCATCGAAGTGCTACCTAATGTATTATTTCTTAGGAAAAAAGGCACGCAAAAACATGTGGGTTATTATTATAATAGAGAATAGGATCAAAGGACTAAGAATTTTAAAATCGATGTTCACAAAAAAATTTTTTTTTGCTTTTGCTTTTTTTTTTCGCTAACTTAGGGGTATTTAATCTCTTATTTACCTGTTGGATTTTCATTTTTATTGCAAAAAAGACTTGCACGTATGATGTTAGGCGCAATATTATTGGTAGTATAAAATAATATGTTATACTATTATATTAACTTCTATATGTGTAGTGCACGTGTATAACACATGCCTTCCCAAATGTTATACACTAATTATCTATCACTGATATGATCACTAGATGTTGGCATAATTTTTATTATCTTCAAAAGTGGTTATCAGCCATAATTGACGCAGCAATATTGTTAGCATAAAATAATGAGAACGTTACGGTATAAAAATTTTTGTAGTTCTTGTGGTGATACTAAAGGTTTTCTCTTAGTCCCATCAAATCTCTTTCAAGTTTTTACCGTATTTCAGGGTGTTAAAGCTGATTCATCGATCGATTCGTTCGGTGTTGGACCTGACGTACAGGATCTTCTCACAGCTCGTGCTCAACTAGATCAACTTGAGGTCTGTGATAGCAACTTTACAATTTCTGTTGAATGCACAAAATCCCTGATCTTTTTCGAAAATGATGCTTTCAATAATGCAACGACTTTCTAGAAATGTTAACTTTTTTGCATACCTCATAAAACTTGCTAACTAAATAACCCAAAATACCCGAAATGTAAACAATGAAGAGGATCTAATTTAAGCATGAAATTACCTCGTGGATACTAATAAATTATGTTGATTTTGTAGTTATTTCATTTAATAAATTCTGTATTTATCTACTATTCATTTCCTATAGGTGAAGGAAAGCGTCGAAGCACAATTGCAAAGGATCTCAGTACCGTTGAGTTTGGTTTTCTTCACTATGTTCGCCTATTTGGTGGCCGGTTCGATTATTTTCTGCGTTTGGGAAGGATGGACATTTCTCGATAGCTTCTATTTTTGTTATATATCACTTACTACGATTGGTTTGTTTAGTTTTTGCTGTGAAAATTTTATGCAAGTTTTTTTTTTTAAATGGAATAAAAACTGGAAGGGAGGAGGACGGGGGGCGGAGGTGGGGAAGGATGGTGAATTTCAACAAGAAAATCCCTAATAAATATTAAAATGTATTCGTCAAAATAAGTGATTTTTAGCGCATATTATTTGCGTAAACTATGCGCTATGCATTTCGCTCATAAATTAATGTGCGTTTGACAAACATTCCTACTAGTTGTTTATTTTATATTCTTGCTTTGTGGATGTGAAGGGATATTTCAAAAGAAGGGAAATCAAACCAACATTTCATCTCTTCATGTTTATTGTCAATAATTTTAATTTCTAAAATATGCTCATAATATGATTGCTTATAAATTTTAATAAACTTAGTTGAAAGGGAAAAAAGATCGAATATTATCGGCATAATAATAAAAATGATAATGGTGACTATAATGATAATGATAACGATAGTAAAAATGCTAGTGAGGACTGTGATAAGATAAAAGATATAAATAATAGATAGTAATAATTAGCAATCTTTTTTTGCGCCGATATTTCGTTAATAAATAGTCATTATATTGGCCATTTGGCCGTAATGTTGGCCACTTACAGTATGAAAAATTTCTTGTTTTACTCATGCTTTATGCTCCTCATTATGGTATTATTTGCTGGGAACCAGCTTCATTATTCAAAACACTGACGATCGCTTAAGGACATTTATCATTTGATCGACATCACTCTTTTCGATCATTTATCTTTGATTATTGCTTATCTTTGATCATCATTTATCTTTGATCTTTGATCTTTGATCAATCCAACATCTTATCAGTGATTATCAGTTCTACTATTCAATCAAAACCATATTGTTGAAAATTGTTGAATTAAATCGCATTAATTGGTTATGATCCGATTTCATATATTTGCCAGGAATTAATAGAAATGCTTTTCAAGAGAAAAACTTGAAATCCATAAAGAAATTATAAATGCAAATTTATAAAAAATTGGTATATATTTTCAGAAAATTTATATTTCTTCCTTTAGAGCGTTTTGAGATTATAGTAGTCAATAATCAATCTCTAAGAATTTTAAAATTTAATCAGCAATAAATCTTTTGCAAAAAAAAATTTATTATGATTGAAATTTTAGGATTTGGTGATAAATTTCCCGGTGCATCAGTGGGTAACGATAAAGAAGCACAAGAAAAACTCGTTATAACATCGGTATATCTTTTATTTGGTATGGCATTATTGGCGATGTGCTTCAATTTAGCACAAGAAGAGGTATTCTTCATTTGTAAATTATTCAACACAACACAGCACTATTATTACCTTTTGCTAGGGGGATTTTCTGATCCTTTTGCTAGGGAGATTTTCTATTTCAAAATTAATGAGGAGATGGATGGAGAAATAGCTGCGAATTATATATAGTTACGTCCATCGATTTTATGTCTTTTTAAAACATAATTGAGAATGTTTTTCGAAGTTTTCACAACTTATACATATTCACTAGCAATTTTTTGTTAAGAAATAAGCAGATTAATTCTGGTCGAATACAAAAAATTTTTAAACGAATCAAAGAAATAGCTGCAACATCTTCTGATATTGTGTGCATTAAACAAAATGAGTGGGGAATATTCGTGCTACATAGCGACATAGCCGAAAAAAAGGCATTTCCCATGCGACTTGACAATATAAGACCGATGGGTAATTATTTCAGTGACATTGATCTAAATGCTTCAATTGATGTAGCAAAAAAAAAAGTTCTTCTTTTCAGGTTGTTAATAAAGTCAGCTGGTTGGCGAATAAATTCAAATCGAGAGAAGATGACGAATACGATTGAAAGCATTTATTATTTCATTGCGCTCAAAAATTCTTAACGTTTTTTTTTTTTTTTTGAAGCTTATAAGAATAAATTATTGAACGTTTTATTCAGTGATGACAAATTTGTATATTCAATGAATTTCTGACGACTCCAAGTGATATTCTTTTTTTTTTCGCATTTATAAATTGCATTGAACATTCGTACTCGGAATATTAGCGGTGAGGTGTGGACCTGTTTAAGAAATATGACACTATCATGATGAAATACAAAGACGGGTGAAAATGACGGAAATTGCACGGTAGAATTGGCTCAATGGTTGAAGAGATCGGTTGGGACTGAGGGGCTGAGGGGCTGGGTGCGGTTCCCCTTCCCCTTTTCTTCAGTTACACAGGGGGTGGGACGAAGCTCTCCTCCACTTTTATGTGTGGTGCAAAGGAGAGGGGGGCGAAGCCCCTCCTGAACCGGGAAGAGGTCGAACTGGATGCTTTTTAATAGATTCAATTTAATTCAATACAACCGAGTTCAGTCTATTCGTTAAACTGCTTTAGCGGACAAATCTCATAACAATTACAACCGATTTTTGAAAGAACTAAGCTTTACATGACTAGAAAGGCATTCGAGTCTGATTGAGAAGCAAACACGAAATGCAACAAGTTTTAGAAAACACTGACGCAGGTGGTGATGGGACCTCGAATCTTCTGATTCAAATTCGGACGCCTTATTCGTGGCCAGACGGCCACGTTCGTCGATTCTAATTGCGCATCTGAATAGCTAAAATTTGAAGAATGCTTACTATGCGTTGGATTATCGAAAATCCAAATCATTGAATAAACTGCGTATTAAATAGATCGTATGCTATTGTATATTTTAAAAAATTCCATATCTTAAAATTAATACATAATAAAAATATCTTATTGCAATATCTTATTGCATATTAAGAAAACCATATCTTATTGCAAGAAATCCTATGAGAAGTCCATATCTTATTGCATATTAAAAAATATCAAATCTATAAGATCATATATTAATATGATATTGAAGTTAATGCGAATAATGCTTCCGAAATTGACGACCCTCATAAATTTGATGCTATGTCACTACCGTCAATCATATGCACTTATCAACCTGATGATATTCGCCTTCCCTTCTCGAACTTTTGATGGCTTTTGCCTTCTTTTTTGAAGGGGAAAAATAGCAATTTAGTGCATAAATTTTTGCAAATATTCTATATTTACTTGTATACAAGTATCATTTCTCCGCCGTTCCTTCGGTACCGTTGAATCGGATATGCGCCGTTTTATTTGAAAGTAGAGAATTTCATAAATTTCACCTCATATTTCAGCTCCATTGATTTATTCTAAAACAATTAAGTAAACTTCAATTATGTATGTTATATATAAGTAAAATGAAAAGAAGTCATTTGCATAATAAGTACTAAAAATTCAATTTGAATGCAATCAGCTTTAGCAAACTCAGCCTTGATAATAATAATTTAAAATGCAACTTATTAAAGTAACTACAATAATATCGTTTATTTAAAAATATTCAAATCAATGCATTTATGTTGTTATAAGCTGCCTTTTAGTTCGATAAGATTGTAATAACTACGGACGGTTGTTCGGCAAGCGGCTTCTGCAGGTTTGTGCTATCAGATTATAAATTTAGGTTTCTTTACTATGGAAGTCTAAACCTGGATTTTTTTCGAAAATAATGATCGAAAAAAGAACTGAGATACTGGAAAATATATGAGGCATAAATTATGAAAAAAGCATGCAAAGAAAAAAAGCTTTCTTTTTTAAACATTTCAACGTAACTCTCTCAATGCTGCCTGACTTATTTGTGAAGTATTTTCAGCACATATTAGTCTTTAACAACTTCTTTCAATGTGACTTTTCAGGACGATTAGAAGGCAAGAAGGAGGTGGCTCTTAGAGAAAAAGAGGGTCTGGATATCTACCATGCAGATTCTAGTTAAACCATTGGCAATTCTCAGTTGTAATGAAGCTGGAGTTGAAATATAAAGAGAAAATAAGCGTTGGGAACTCTTATTGTTTTATCAGCAAAAAAAGACTGACTATGAAGCTTGCTGGACAAAAATATATAATAGCTTTTGAGTGAAAAAAGGTGCTATATGATGTGATGATATTGTCGATGCGCTTTTTCAAATCTGAATACCGATATTATTGGTTTCAGAATGCACCGAATAGTTGCATTTGCTATACTAGGGGTCATGCTACTTCTTGACCTCAGCTCAACGCTGCAAATCAAAACGCCCGTTGATGTAACTGTAAAAGGAAAATTATTGTGTCAAGGATCGCCCGCTTATGCAGTACTTTTGAGTCTCGTAGAGGAAGTTCAATGTTGGTTTTTAATTCATTGTTATAGCTGTGACGTTTGTATGTATGTATGCAAATATATATATATATATATATATATATATATATGCTCGTATGTATATATGTATGTATCTAGGTTAATATGTTGGCATGTACAGGTGTTCAGCTCTGTTTTCCTTTCTACCTTTGATTTGTCCCTGAAGGATTCGCAAATTCCTTCTCTTCAAGGCTCGACCAGATGCTGTGTAATCTGGCAACAAAAGTAAAAATAGTATCATTGCGTGCTTTGGAATGAATTGAAGATTTGCTTTCATTATTTTAGAATACTAGAGCAACTACCTAACATTAACTAAATGGAGTTAAAAATGGTGGGCAGGGTAAACACCTGATATTTTCTGATATCACATTGTTGCAGATTGGTTGAACTATACTGGATATGTGGGACCTTTCCGAGTGGGTCGTTATAATTTAAGTGATCGTGAAGGTAGATATTTAGTGCATGGAACAAGATACAATCCATTTGGCCGTCTATTTCTCAACGTTTCTCATCATTGCGTACCTTACGAGATGCGCGAATATGGAAAAGTAAGGATCTAACTATATTTGGTCTGCCAAAAAAAAAAAATTATTTCGTTTGTATCTATTACTTACCTCAGAGATTACATTTATAATTTCGAATCAGTTTCAATATCAAATGAAGGAGGGGGGCAAATTCATGAAATTTTTTACCAAAAATAAAATTCTCAAAATTACTGAAATAATTCAATTTGGTGAAGAAAAATTTCATCTCATTCATTTTTTTCCCATATTTTTCTCTTAATTTATTTCTTGATTGATTTGGTGAAACAATAAAATTTTTATAATCTAAGTGATCATGGAGGTAGATATTTAGTGCAAGGAATAAGATATAGCTCCACTTGGTCATCTATACAGTAGAGATAGTTAGAAGTCGAGTTACGTTAATAAGTTAGTATAATTGAATAATAGTAATAATATAATCGGTAGCATTTAATCAGCAATGAAATTTTGATAAAGTAATCATCAGTTCTTCAAAGATTTGATGAAATGTGAAAATTCAACAGTGGTTGCGATATAAATTTTATCCATGATTTATCTTTAAAGATCCACGCAATTGCCCGATCATTTAGAAAGCGATATTATTCCATTCAACTGATGCTAATAGCTCAAGAAAAAGCTATATAAGCCTTCAAAAATTATTTAAATATGTACATTTTTCTTTGTAAATATGCAAAATTTTAATCGAATATATATAAATAGGCATTTTTCCAAATTTCATTTCTTTGCATTTAATAGAAAGTATGCGCCAAAATATTGCTAACAATAAGAAAACAAAAAAAAACAACACCGAATTAACTATGAAATTTCAGAATTGCTTAACGGATATATTCATAAAGGTGCACAACGATCCGACAAAGACTCAATTCGAAAATGATGATATTGAATTAGAGAAAATAGACTATCAAGGAAGATACGAGTGTACCGAATGGCCTTTTAAGAAGCCTCCTGAAGTTAGAAAAGTCATGGATGAATTGGAGAAGAAAAAGCGGTTGATGAGAATTCAATTGTAAAAACGAATATTACATTTTGTATAGACAAAAATTGAATAAAATATTGAATAAACGTTGGATTTCAAAAAAAAAACCAAGCTGTTGACTTAGAGAAAACGATTGCTTCTATTTAACTCTAAACTAATTGCCCATAGACATTATATATTTTTTTAAATTAGTGAGAGTATTTGTAGGTTAGCAGAAACATTCTCAGCACAACTGCTACAACGAATCTTTATACATTAAATAAGAGTATATGAGGTTTTTTAAGTGATTCAGTTTACTATAGGTATTTGATGCTTCTATATGCGGTACATACACAATACTAATCATTATATTTAATTAACAATAATACTTCGAGCTGCCATTGCGCTAGCAGTTGCACCTTCGTCCAAAGGTTGTTGCGTTTTTTCATCAGTAGGAAGGTTGGGGGGAGGGGTGGAGAGGGGGAGCGGGAGATACGAGTACCCTAGTTTTTGAGTACCCCTACATTCCCTATGAATAAGTCGCCTCCTTTCCTCGCCTCTTCCCAAGGAGGGTAGGCAAAATCACTATCGAAAACCATCACGCTCAGCTAAATAGGTCACCAAACCAGCCGAACCTGTCCCTCAAGCGTTTAAGGTGATCGCAAGGCAAAATCAGTAGTTTCTGCTTATGTCTGATGAAGTAGCCGTTGGTTTCCATTTAGTTTTTCAATCGCTTGTCATGCCCTTTCTCAAGCTTGCGCTTCAAGGCGCATTCTTTGAATATGAGGTCTCGCTTTTGTGAGTATCTCTTTCTATCAACGTGATAATTTAGACTTGAGGGCCGACGAAGTTAGAAAAAAGCTCGCTTGGCGTGATATATGCCATAGCATTAGTATGAACACAATGAAATCTATAAAAGTTATATGAGTTATACTTTCACAATTTTCTCGCATATATTTGTGAAATTTTTATGTGTTTTAATTTTTATTTGTCCAGTCATTTCGAAACGTTTTCAATATCATCGTTATCAGATAGCATGACTCGTCGGGAACGAACATTCCATTGTAAACAGTTTAAAGCATCACCCAAGTAAAAAAAAATTACTATTTTATCACTTACAAAGTTTCTTAGCTGAAGAATTCATCCTACCAGCAAACGCGTAGAAATCATGCGATCATAAAATGCACTATATTGCATTGCATATATGTGAACTTGTAATAATAGTAACGAATATCATTGCATTGTCAAAATTTCCATATTAATAAGCTCTCATATGAATCCTATATACATCCTAAAATCCTACGATCCCATATCATCTTTATATGAGCTAAAATTTACATATTTAATCACCATTCAATTATTAATAGTCATCTCAGTGAATTATTTTAACTGCATTGTGAGTTTTCTTCCTGAGGAGTTTTTTTTTTTTTAAATGCAAATCTACTTGCATATTTCATTGAAATTATTAAGTTATTCAGATTCTTGATTAATTACTCGATCAATAATACTCGTGAAGCGATAAATGTTTCTCGATTTTATGCAAAAGACAAGAAATTATAAATATGACAATCGAGTCACAACAAATAGAGGATATTTTTTGAGGAAGAATCACATCGGTGGACAATGGTTTAAATTAAGGTGCATATGGATTTCTTGATTTTTCGTAAAGATGTAGAAGTGAAAGTTAGCAGATGAGATCAAACTTGAGTACCTGCAAAATTAAAAACGTTAGCCACTTCCATTATATGATCATATTCTTTAGCCTATATTTGCATATCTATAGAGCATCTTCTTCAACATATTTAGAAGTCGAAGAGTTTTACCTAAGGATTGATCTGGAAATCGATGACGTCCACCTAACGATTTTCGCACATTAAAATGAAATATTATAGAGCCCCTGAAATTGTAAACAATTTTGTGGATTCTGAAACCATAAGCATTAGCAACTTGTGTTATCAATGCCATTGATAATCTTTAACAATCCAAGATCGAAAAAACACTTTTGAAATCACTTGAATAATATATGGTGCCATAATTTAAAAATTTGAAGAATGTGGCGGTTTTCAATCGAAATTTTCTCTGCATTATCTTTCGATTGAGCGATATTATGTTACGGATGCATCGGGTGTTAATTCATCAAAGACGAATTTATGCAAATTTTTATGCAAATAATATATGCAAAATTTTCTTTCAAATAAAATAGCACAATTCACTGAACTTAAGAAAGAAAATTTATGAGGATAAATCTCAATCTAAGCATTAAACCTAAATCTAAGCATTCACGGCATCGTTTTTTTTTATCATATCAAAAACTTTTTTTTTTGCATTGTTTTTTCGAATAAATAATAGTGATTTCAATTCAGCAAGTGTGTTATGATCATGATGAATATGTCGAAGATATGACCACAGTGAAATTGTAAACACAGCAAAAACATACTATGTAAAAGGAAATATTTTTCTAACGTGAAAGAGCAACTAACGTTAAGCTTATCGATTTAAAGGTTTGAATTTTGAACATTGATGAAGAATTCATTGCTATTTTATTGAACATTTCGTTAGTGTTTTGAGCATAAAATATTCCAAATGAGAGTGGAGTCTAAAATGCTCGCTTGCTGTATGCATAATTCAGTCAACACCAATAGAAGAAAATTACAAATCTCATTGATTTGAATAAAAAAAATCTTTTTCTTTCAGTTCTACTTCAAATTTCAGAAATGTATCAAACGTTTCCAAAGCATCGTAGTGGTCTTCTCGATGTTTGAAGCAATGAAAAAAGCCGAAATTTAAATTTTTAAATGACCAGATAGTTCAGATCATCTAAGGAAGTCAACAAAATTCACTGAATTTTGTAAGAATATCGAAAAAATTTTTGAAGCATCAAAGTTATACAAATTTCGAAGCAATTAAAGACAATCAGATTATTTCGGGTAACTTTTTATCATAGAAAATTTAACACTCTCATGTTCCTCCCATATACTGCGTAATTTTTAAAAATTTATCAATTCACTTATCGAATCACTGGAATTTTTTCGATTAATTTAAAAAAAAAAAAAAAAAAAAACAGGAAACGAAAATGACAAGTCAAAAAATTCTACAATCATCGATGGTATATCGATAATCACACATAAATGGTGGAATCAAATTGTCTATCGGAATGGGATTATAGATAATTAATAACTGATAATAATTAAGAATTTAGATTTTCTAAGTTATATCAAAAATTTTCCTAAAAGTTCTTCTAAGATTCGATGAAAGTTTTTTTTTTTCAATGCTCATTCAATAATCTCTATAATGGCATATGATTGACGCAATGAATGCCGTTGATCGTTTTATCATTCAACGGAAAATAAAAAAAAGGAAAGCAAAACGATAAAATTTGTGTAGATATTATGCTAAGAATCAATCTTGTCTTCTTTCGAAATAATCGCTTATCACTAATATTTTTGTATGCTAAGAACTAGCTAAGTTTTTATCATAAAGCTTATCAGCATGTCATCGTTGAATGAGAAAGATTTTTTTTCACTATTTTAGAAAAATAAAGCACATAATATTTAAGCGGCTGTCAAAGTGATAGTCGGTATTGTCTCAACCAAGGATTACCTAAAATGCGTTCTCATTTTCAACTTCTCAGCCTTATTGCCCTTATTTTCGGCATTTCAGGTATATTATAGTTTAACTTTTAGATTTTCTTTTCGAAAAGGAAACAGATCATCTACTCATTATGTGCTTATAGGTAATTCAGAAGTTCAGAGGTACTTCATTGGTACTCTTTTTAGGATAGAATAGGTTTTGAAAATTTGAAAAAAAAGATTTCAACGTAATAGTGTTTATGAGATGAGAAATACTAATGTTATCAGTGCAAAAATTGAATCTTCTAATAAACTGGGTTATATTACTAAAATTTAAAAATAAAATGTGAAAAAAAGTTGCAAATTATTCAAAAATTATTTGCAGTGGCTTTGAACGTAGAGCGAGAATGTTCTTGTCATTATCGTAAGGCATGGCTCGATATCGTTTTCGTATTCGACTCATCGAAAGAAGTCAATAGCCAAGATTTCTATGCAGTAAGTTGTTAAGTAATCGAAATAATACTTATTTAGAAAATAGATGAAAAGTGTGAGGAATGTCTGACGATGACTTAAATATCGCTCACAAATGAAAAGAGATTAGTGGATAGATAGTTGCAATATACAGTGTGATTATACGCTTCCTGCGTTCGATCTATTAAGAAAGGAACGATATCGACAGTCGTTATTACCAACAATTGCTATTGTTGAATCCGGGTGCAAAGTTTTAAAAAAATATATAAATTCTCGCATGGAATGGCTCAATGAGGAAATAGTCTTCTAATCATCAATAATCTAATTAGATACAGAAAAAAAAAATTAATTTGTTTATGCTTATCAAATATTTATTCGAAACATGTTGTTCAACTTATTCTGGCAACTTATGAAAGGAATTAAACAAAATTGTTGTTAAGGTGAGGAATTTCGCAGCGAATTTTGTCAAAACGATTCCAGTCAGTCAGGCAATTGGAGCATATTCAAGAGTTGCCATCATAAATGGAGGAGATGATGTAAGAAATATTTTAATTTTTTTTTATTTCCTATGAGTTTTGTATTCTTAATTTTCATCAATAGGTTGAGCTCTTTTATAAGAGAATATATAGAAACTTACGGATAACGAAATAGCGAAAGAAAAAAAAATTTAAAATCTCACGATTTTAAATCTATATCAACACAGCAAATACTCTCTTTTGAACATTTGAAGCATTCACTATGCTATACTATATTTCGAATCCATCGATTTGAACAAGCCAACTCAATAAAATAATTGGAACAATGAAAACGCTATCACATTTCATTTCTATTCTTTTCCAATGAAGTAGCACAAATGAATAGCAACATGAAATTCAATTAAAAGGACTTATCATAATGCTAGAATCGAAAATAGATGATATTATAATGATGTTTTATTATAGGCTTTCATAATGGGAGATCTTAAAGCATTCAATGATAGCACTGCGGCGGCGAATGCCATTAAAGCACTGAAATATTTGAACACAAACTCGTTCAATCTTCGTTCGTAAGTTTTCAAAAATTTCAAATAGTTCCGGTTTTTATGCAATTAGAACGTAATCAAAAAATCGCTTTATGTGTTAGCGATTTTAGGTTAATATATTTCAGTTGAGCATATCTTTAAAAAATTGTTTGGAAGAATGCAACTTGAGCAATTTCGTAACCAACCATTAACATTCAAAAAAATTGATGCATATTCTGGTTCAACTGAAATTTTATGAACGATTGAATACGTTTTGTTTTATGCAATAGAATGCAATAGGTAATAGTGATGATACAAGAGAGGGAGTAAGAGTGAAGTACTATGTTTAACAAAGAACCATAAGCAGTTCGAGAGAAATTTTTCGAATTGAATTCAAAATTCGATATATTTGTCGGGTAACGTTATTTGTAAGGAAAAAATTTCAAACGACAAAATAAGTAAAATGAGCTCCTTTAAACTGAATGAATTTTAGAGCGCTGAGAGAAGCATCAAATATTGTCGAATATGGCGAACGACCGAATGTGAAAAAAGTGGTGGTTGTGTTCTCGGCTAAAGACGAGCCTTGCTATTATCAAGCGTAAGCATAAAAAAACAACTCAAATGAGTTTTAAAATAAGCCAATAATATATTGTGACTCATATATGATGAGGTCGGTGATAGCGATGAATGACGCTAGATAAAACAACCAGCTTGAGTAAGGTTATCGAAAAATAAGCGAAAATTATTGAGATAAGTTTTCTGAAAGAACATATCTGTATTGGAAGAATATATGCATGCTCTCAGGAGCATTCCGACTCACATAACGGTGATGTACGAATAATTCAGCGAACAAAAGAAACATGCCACATTGAACGGCTTATCAACTCTATCGTGGTTTAAAGCAATATTACCAGTTTGTTATAAAACTTTGCGAATCAAGTTGACTCCAAGAGGTATCAAAATAACTGGTCATTTCAATAGTCCGACAGTTTAACTCTCTCTCTCTCTCGTTCTATATATATATATATATATATATATATATATATATATATATATATATANAATAATAATAATAATAATAATAATAATAATAATAATATCAAATGCGGGCAGCAACATTAAACAACAATTCATGGCTGTAATTGAACACAGATTGATTGTAATTAAAGCAAATAAAATTGCAATGGCATACATATATAATTGGTAAAGATGAGCTGACTAACATTCTCTCAATAGAGCAATAAAATTCATGACTATTCATTTAGAGAAAAACCCAATTAAATTTTCCTATTACAGCGAATTGCTTCTGTCCACAACCGTTCGTTCAATATACGAAAAGCTGTGAAAAATTTGGCGAATGCATTTACCAACAAGGTCTACCAGTTTCTCATATAGTTGCTGAACAAACATGTGCGGATTACGGTGCAACAGTTACTAGTGTCTATAGCCCAGAAAAAGATGCTTTCCTCAAAAGTAAGTTTTCATTTAAGCTTATCATTTTATCACTTTCGCAAGACCTGATAAATATTTGAAAAATTCATCAACCTTATTTGAATATCGATTCAAAACATCCTACAATGCTTAGATCAATTCTGAAATTAAATTATTTAAGTTCGTAATTAAAGTCACCGAAAGTAAAGCAATGTATTTTTAAAAAAAAACTTACTTACAAGTAGTATATACGCGTTGAGGATTTGCAGTCATAAAAATGAGAAATATAAAATTTTATGCATATAGTTAATGGATAAGAATTACCACTGAAGCGATTTTTTTCTTTTGATTTCATTCAATTCTAGTTATAATTTTAAGTTCTATTGAAATCCTATATTTTTATAGTGTATTATTATTCTTGTTGAATTTATCGATTTTCTTTATGCTATCACAACAAATCACCAAATTTAAGCACTAAATCGATCACATTTAAAGCATTTATGCGAACAATTCTTTTCGTATGGAATGTAATTATTGCAAATACTATGTTCCTCGATTGCACTAAAATGTTTAATGCATTGTGATATAATTTTTAGATCTAGCAAGCAAGGCAGCAATTCAAAAGTTCTGGATTGGAGTTTATGATAACAATGGCATCTACACTTGGCCAGATGGATCAACGGTAGGATTTGTTTAAATGAATGCCGTGTTTGCTCAACTGTTCGCAGATATGTTTTATATTATTTGTAATATGTAACGTATTAAATACATAGGCTAGATACATCGGGCTACAACGAAAGGCTATATTGCTTTTTATGCGCAAAATTCGTACTGCTTCGTTGATTTGAAGTATTTGTATGTTGGTAGATTTTTTTCGAGAAATTTTTTTTTCCATATTTGAAATTTCATCGCTCATTCCTTAAGGACGTCTTAAATATGTAAGTGTACGTGAGTATTTTTGATTTATTTTCACTAGTAGGAAACGAAGGTTTCATCCTATAGAAATTACTAAGATATCGTTATCGGATCGTCATAAAATTTGAAATGTTGAGATCACGGCGGATGACTACACTGATTGGGCACCAGGACAACCGAACACTGCTGCCGGAAAATGCGTTAGTGAGGCGATACAAAATTTAAACGGCACCTGGACGTCTGAGCAATGCGAAAGTATATTAGTTGCACGCGCATTCTCATGCCAGTTAAATGCATGTAAGTATTGCACAAAGATTTGTTCTATTCTCTTATAAGCGGAAGTGATTCCAGTACAGAAGGACTAGCAAAATGTCATATGGTACATTTTTATGCATCGATAGGCATAGACTTTGTTATAAAAGATATCGGAACGACGTTCAACGATATTCATACATCATATAGTGGTAATTTTCGTAGGACAGTTAGAAAGTGTTCTGGTGATTCAAATAAGATCTCGTTGTGGATAGAATAGAATAGAATAGAAAAGGATGAAAGGGAATGGAATGAGATGAAATGGAATGGAACAGAATAGAAAAGAATAGAATAGAATAGAATAGAATAGAATAGAGCAAAAGCGAATTTCAGGTGACACGAACCATTACTGTCCCACAACCGTTCTTCGTATTCAGTAAACAACTCGATAACGACCTCTACTGATCAAAATACGTGTGCATTATAACCGCTGATTTTCACAATAAAATTTTCAACTTGTTTAAATGCTTATTCGCTTAAAAAGAGTATGAAAGCAATATGATACATTCCAGTTCGCTACGTCGATACATCTGCGAAAATAAATAAAGCTATAGTGCTTGCACCACGTGGGTGATCTCCTAGCGTATAAGCAAAATTATTCTATTTCTTTCCCACTCAAACCTTGTATTACAGCAAACTCTTAATGAATTCTCTCATTCTCATCTTAGTTGCATCTCTTATAAATTGCAACTCAATGGCTGTTTTATCAATGAAGTTCAAAATTTAAGCTTATTTTGGTTACTTTTTATATAAATGCCATTTTCATTGTGTTAAGAGGCGACTGCGGTGAATAGTTTTTTTACAGCACATGACATCTATCTTTGAAAACCTGAATCGAAGGCTGAGTTCTTGCCGAATTGCAACTGTAACATACGTAAGGTTCAAATTCACACCTACATCTCCGAAATGAGGCTTTTACAAACCCAACACTCCTAGGGCAAGTAATGGCTCTATATTTGTCACATCTGTATCTGAACGAATGAATTATGAAATCGCATATTTTAGATCAATATTTATCGCATCAATAGAGAGCTAATAAGTATAGAGCTGAATGATTGCTTAATTTAAGGGCAACATGCAGAATTAACGTCGAAAGCTGACAAATGTTGAATAGCAACACGAAGAAGCGTCATAAGAATGAGATTGCTCTATTCTGCTCTATTAGTTTTGTCGCACTAAACTTTGTGATACCTAATGATCGTCCTAAGCGGAAACATGTTCCCGATAGCCTTAAATGAACGGTATATTTTAAAGTAATAACCAAACAATTAAGTCAAATAAAATCTTCATTGAACGTGCAAGTATCAAAGCTTGCTCATACTTATCAGCTACTGCGTTAATCCGAAATCACTGATGATAAAACAATTTCTGAACTCAATAGAAAAATGATCGAAAAATTAGCCAAGAGATCGTTGTAAAATGTGGAGAGGAGATCATCATAGATATTATGTGATCACGTTTTAGAAGATGATAAGGGCGCTCTAAGGGGAGAAGGAAGTTGAACATATATAGATCACTCTATATGAGAAAAAAAATAAGTTTTTCATCTTTTGTGCATATCCTAATAAGCTGCTAAAACAAATGCAGTATTGTAGCTGTCAACACATAAGACTGCTAATATTTTATTGCAATACTACTCCCTTCGAGGGACTATTCTACAATGTGCACCTTCGAGTCTCTAATTTGAATGATCTCCGAAGAGGAAGCAAACCGACAGCCATTATACTTAAAAATTGATATCTCTCATATCAGTTTACTCGGTAAGCTGAAAATCATCTAAACCGAGTGAACCATCTCCAGTGGGGAAAGAAAATGTGTTTCTTCAATTCTCAAATGATGTTTAGATATTATATTGTGAATTCAAATATTTTGCAAGCAGTTTAAAAAGAAAATTCGTGAAGCTTAAGTGACTTGAATCAAATAATATCAATAAATATCAGAAATTTGAATCATGCTCTTCTGCTTTAGTTAGATGATATCATTCTGGTTCAGAATTGCTTAAGAGTTTCATTTTATGCTATTGATAGCATTGATGGTTGCTATCATTGTAAAAACTTTCGATCTTATAGAACAATCGATAGTTTTTATCCTCTAATAGCGTTCAAGTTAATAAATAAGTTAATTTATGGAAAATCACAAGTAACACTAATGCATATTCCTCTTGGAGAATGTGCTTTTCAGCTGATCACTTAAGAAAATATCAAACACATTATTTAGCACTCATACAAATTGCTTAAATAAATGAAGAAATGTGAGAGAAAAGCTGGCACAATATGCAATATTTTATTATCGCCGCATGTAAATAGCCAGTTTTGCGAGTTAGCAAAGAAAAATATGAGATTTTTTAATCAGTAGAATTGCTCATGCAAATTTTCTATTGAATAGCAATTTTCATAATCGCGCGCCACTGCTACAGAAAATCAAAAGTTTTGAGATTGAACTAGAGCCCAGCCCACTTGTACATCGTATCCGATTTTTACGTGAGATGAATCTATCGAGCAGAAGTATCGCTAAAACATGAAAAAAAAACGGAATAAGTGATAAATGATCTAAAGCTCGCTGAATAATCGAGCCAACATTGCGCACCACCACACATTGTCATTGCAAGTTTTTCGTGCGATGCATATAGTGTGCTAAGAAGACCGTGCTATTCAAAGTGGGAAATTCCTCGATTTTCCCCGAATTTCTTCGTAGCGGTTATTCGTCACCTTGACTAGGTTATGTGGTTCTCCATTATGGTCTCCGACTCAAAACTCTCCACTGCGAAGTATCCATCGACAAAAATCATCTCTTCGCAACAACTGGATGCATAAACAGTAAGCAATCCAGTCATGATGGCAACCTCTAAATAAATATGCAAATGCATCACATCATACAATAATTGTGTTTTCGCTTATCATTTGTATATATAAGCTTAACAGTGGTTTACAACATAGGAGTTTTTTTTGCAATAAATTTTCGCTCTATAAATATTCTATGCCATTAATGATTTATTAACGCTGAAATAAAATTCAATCACATTTTTAGTTTCTTCTAATTATTTTTATTTAATCAATTAAATATTCTCTTTGTTTGACTAAAAATCATTCAATAAAACTTTTGACACATCTTATCACAATAAGAATAGTTGAGAGGCGTTATCAGTCTCTTCTAATGACTTTTTTCTTTCGCAATTACGCAATTACGGTAAGAAGTGAATTGAAATCTATGCTAAAGAATTTTATAGCCTCTGTAAATTTGAATCTTTTCACCTTCGTTTTTACTTGTATCCCCACCCGACAGATATATATATATATCAACTTTATAAAGAGTATTGGTGCATATTCCTAGCATAAGAATCGACATAAAATAGTGCAATAATCTGATGGGGCAATTTCTTTTTTTTTTTTCATTGTTTGTTTAGATTGCTAGCAAATATTAAAGTCGTCAATAATGATATGACTAAACGAGCACAATTTTTTTTCTTTCGAACATGCAATCATGAACAACTTTTGCTCGCTCATTCGAATCATAATAGCTTCACACTACTTAAGGAACTCTACATGGCGCTTTCGTACAGTTTTGAATATTCTTTATCAATGATGCGCCTCTATATTCAGCTACTTGTCGCTTTCACTCTACTAATTGCTAGACTTACCGGTAAATTATTTTTTTGCGCATCATATTGCAATCTTCATCGGCGGAAGTAAAGTGTAACGCTGCAAACGCGAGCATAAATTTTTTGTTCATTTCTGAATTTCTCCAACAAGCATTTTTGGATGCAATATTGCTATTTGAGCAGGTATATACTGAAATCTGGAAGGTAGATTTTAAATGAAAACAAATCAGTGATAGTCAATCAACATATGACAAATGTGTTTGAATAATTGCTCATGAGAGGAAATATTTCTTTGAAGTTATATTAAAGGAAATCATCAAAGAATTGGCCGATTTGCGTTCGAAATTTATGATTAGGAAATTACATCATTTATACTTTATGTCTCCTCAATGAAACGCATTATTGCAATCGTCATGATACTATTTCAGAGGCAAAGAATGAGCACTGCAAGCCAGGAGCAATTGATTTGGTATTGGTTGTGGATGAATCGAATAGCGTCAAAGCTGATTTCCAGGTAGGTCACTTTCATTGAATATTACACGGTAGCAATTTATGGGTGCTTTTTTTTCGTTGAATGTTTTACGATAACGTCATTAAAAATCGCTGGCTAATGATCATAGCAGACCAATTGGTGTGAAAATTGAGTGTCATTTTTAATTCTCCGTAGTCTAGCCGGTATAGCTGGAAGATTTTGGTAACTTAAATAATGATAGGAGAAATGTTTTTGGATGGTCGAATTTAACAAAACTGTTTACGAACTACTTTTCTGATAGTAAGAAGTTGAATGATAGAAATGAGCCCATGCCGCGTACCACATTATCTACTTCTACACTTCCAAAGTATATTAAGGAAAATCATAAACAATCAAAGAATTGATGGTTTTACGGTGTGGCAATATAATCTAGAAAACGCACCAATTATATCGTATACTTCTTCAATAAAACACGTTATAGCAAAATCCATCAAAAATGATGCTTCCAACTTCTACTTTCTATATATATATACCCCTTATACAAACCCTTCTAGATGGGCTTACATAAATAGTATCACGTATATCAAACGCTTAACTTGAATCATATCAATCAATATTTATGCATCACTTTCGATACATAATTTTTGCATGCTAAAGAATATAATATTTATAGATCGCGTTGAATCTTGCTGTCAATTTGACGCAAAAACTACATATTGGCACAGGAGTAAATGTATGGATTAATATTGAACATAAATCTTTTTTATTTTATTGCTATATTATTATTGTGTTAAATTATAAGTGCACTTAGGAAAGGCACTCATTAGAGACGATCGACGGTGATAGTTCTTAGCTGAGCATGAGTGAAAAGTGATATTCGATTAGAACAATATTTAGTGGGTAAATTTATGATTCTAGCGAGGAATTTTGAAATAAATAATTTCGAATCGATTAATGATTCCACCACGCAGCACTCAATACCATACCTCCTTAACATTTAGGAATCATCAATTAGAACAACTTAATGGCAATTTGAGGATGCAATAAGTTGCTATCTAACGTGAAGTGAATGAACGAAGATTTGAAAGTTAGATCTCAGTTACGTTATACTTGAAAACATTACCATATATAGCATCGGAAAATGTAAAATATGAATTTTTTTTTGCGATCATTTGAACTAAACTCTTGAGCTTTCAACAATTTGAGGCAATTTGTAGCAACTTTTTGCTATTTATTTTAACTATTTAATTATTTGGGTGGAAATTACTTTCATCTAGATAAGATAGTGAATGCTGTAATTATACTCAAAAATGATTCGATTATAGGACAGCCGTATTGGTATGGTTTTGTTTAATGATGTCGCACGTGTTGGTTTCCCGTTAACAACATATGCAACAAATATAGATGTGACGGAAGCGATTCTTGACATGAATTTCAATGGTGGTATCAGTAATATTGCTGCTGGGATGCATGTTGCTCTGGCCGAGGTTATTTCTATATTGCTTCTTTCCGGATGGTGATTGAGAATCATTTGCCTGATTCAGGATGTTCTCTCGCAAATAATATTTGCCATCAGGAAAAATGCTCGTTCGGTGGGGAAAGGGACACTAAATAGAGACACTAAAGGGTACCATGTTACTACGATTCACAAAGTATATGTTATTCTCAGGTCTATCTCTTATTTAAGGATGTTCATGCAAAATGTTAGCAGAGGAAATATGCTCTAACTTAGAGAAAATGAACCTTTCGAAATGAACTGTGCAACTGTTATTGCAAGATCCGTGGATGCATTTTTTTTTTGATTAGGTCGAACTTGATTAGGAAGTATTGATGAACGGATGCGCGAATGATCATTTTAGTACGAAAAACTTCCCGTGATTGCCACTCATAGCTACCTTTTCGGGTTAATTTTTCTTTTAATAGACGATCAGCAATCACTATCCATAAGAGTTCTTAGAGCTCTTATATTGATTTGCAGAGATCCACTGATTGCATTAGAAATATTCTGCAAACAGTGTCATTGTAGAAGGAGAAAACAAAACAAAACAACAAAAAGTTTTCTTAGCCGCATATTCATTGATCGTTATAATGTTGACAGTAAAGAAGCTGTATTTATATGCTTCAAATATATAACATGAGCAAAGGAGCGGCTTACTAAAAAAATATTCATTGTTAAAGAGCGAAGCAACTCGTAGTTGTTGTTGCTTGTACCTATCTCATTGGCGCAAC
This sequence comes from Baylisascaris schroederi, assembly GCA_006503575.1. Lineage (NCBI taxonomy): Eukaryota > Metazoa > Nematoda > Chromadorea > Rhabditida > Ascarididae > Baylisascaris > Baylisascaris schroederi. Next base: position 290,532 of record QEWY01003862.1, read on the forward strand.
GTATCACTCGTTAACGCTTAAGTTAACGATGACCATCATACGAGTGGATATTTCAGGTGTTTGCAAAGTCATCCGAACGCGGTGTACGACGTGTGATGGTCATTCTTACCGATGGTATGGATATAACGGATGTTGCAACAGAACATGCACTCGCATCAAAAGACAAAATCGACATATATGTGCTGGGAATTGGTCAAGGTTTGTGAGCATATTTTAAACCACGGATTGGATCATTAAGAAATGTGAAAATTCATCGTCAAAACTACATTTTATTTAGCAACATTTTGACTTCATCGAGAGAGATTTGTCGCTGCGTTTGCACTGTTTTCCTGTTTCTATAAAAATAAAAAACTATAGTGAGGTGGAAAATGAAGTGTACATTTTTAACACTAAACGGTAACGCTAAATTTTAGCATATGTTTTTAGAACAAGGCTATGAGATGATGGTAAAGGCGGCTGGTGATCCAAGTCTCGTCTACGATACAAGCAATTTTACTCAACTCAGAGAAGTCATAGATCAAGTATGCGAGGAAACAGGTGGATCTATTCTTCCTCATGAATAATCTTGTGTATAAATCCTGCAAAACTGATTTTCTACGATTTATTAGCTTCATCTTTTTATTTTATAGTCGTGATATTTCGTAGCTCTCTAGCCTTTTGCTTCTGTTAAGATATTTAATTGCTCATATGTAGAATATAAAATTGACGATCTTCTAACTCGAAAAGTTAAATATCATAAAATGCGCTATTTATTCAAAGAATTTATAGATCATCGATGGCAGCTATCATAAAACTTCTATACGCTTGATCAATTATTACTATTTTATAAATCTTTTTGTATTATTCATACATGTGAAATATATTAGATATGAACTTCGGCCTAGTCTCGTTTTTATATTTCATTCGAAGATATCCTATACCGATTGTTAAATTAATTTCTGGATTAGTGATGAATTTAGCGGATAATCTGTGGAGAAAAAGAATTGAAGCATTTGATCAAGAGAAAATAGAAACCGTTCATTAAAAATCCATAATTATCGATGGAAAAAGGTCACTTTTTTTTTCTATTTTTTTTCTTTTTTTTACAAATGCAAGCAAATATTTTACAGTAGTGACACATGGTCCACGAGAATGCGGATGCAACTATCGAAATGCGTGGCTTGATCTTATTTTCATTTTTGATTCATCAAAAGGAGTCAACGAACAGGATTTCTATGCAGTATGCCATTTTATTTTCTTTGTCAACTGATTTATATGAATTTATATTCGTTTTTATTGATTATAAGCATCGGAAATGTTTTTTCGAATTAATTTAGTAAAAAAAAATTTTTTTTGAAATATAGAGCAGGCATCGGGTATTTAAATATATGGATATTTATATTAGTAAAAAATTTTGAAAAAATATAGAGTATTTAGATAAATATATGGACATGTGAATATCTATATAATAATGAAAGAGTTGTTCTTGTTGTAGCGGTATTTGATCGGAAACATATGAAGTACTGCTCGAATGATTTCCTATTGTTGACAATTAAAATCGATATTTTTTATATGTATAAGTACTTATTTTTGAGAATATTTGTAGGAAAATGAAAGAACATTCTCATAGTCGTCGAATTTAAGGTGAGAAACTTTGCGGCATCCTTTGTTAACTCGATTCCGGTGAGCCAAAAGATCGGTAAATTTTCACGAGTTGGCATTATCAACGCCGGTGAGCAGGTATGTATTTGTAGGTGTTCTTCTTTCTTTTTTTTTTTGTTTTTTTCTTTTTTTTTTAATCTCTTGAGCATGATCTTAGCTCACGATCATTGATCATTTAGATGAAATTTTAGCAAATCACGATCATTGATCATTTAGATGAAATTTTAGCAAAGCAAGCGGATATTTCAAATTTAAAGTTCATTCGAAAAATAGAACTTATTTCACCGTTATTTTAATTCTACGATATGCGAGATGCTTCGATTGGAATAGCAAATTCTCTGAAGTACAAAGGATCTTTCAGGGACCCCCTATAAAGATAAACATGCATAACTGTTTTTGCTTTGTCTATTGTCGCATTGGCAAAGGTAATGCTATAGAAGGCATATATATAGAAAATCGAGAAAATTCTTTGAAGTTCAGAAATTTTATTTTTTTGCTGCTTTATAAATTTCAACTGGTAAATGGAAACAAAACGTAGATTGAAAATTTTAATGAAAAAGGCAAACACAACAAAAATATTAAAGCAATTCAGCACTTATACAACTACAGGTAACGATTGCCTAATTTAATTTTACTTTTCTTTGCAATATTTCAAGAGATTTTGAAAAGAGTGACGTTTACTATTCATAGTTTGTTGCACCAGCTAGCTGTCTAATGATTTCACACTTATACAAATAGCAGCATTTTCGAAATATAAAGCTATCAGCAAAAATCAATGTGCTATTTTCCTTGAGCAAATAAAATATCTGTAAATTAAAAAAAACTTTCTATTATTNNTCAAAAAAAAACAAACAAACAAGAGAATGAAATAAAAATAAGTATAAAAAAATACAAATAAATTACTCATGATGTTTGATCTTTAGCTTATAGAAGGACCCGAAATCTTTAGAAGTCGCTGGAAGATAAGCTAAATAAACTTAGTAGTTTCAAGTGTTTCTTTGCCTATCTCACCTGCCCTATGTATATCTAAAAGAGGTTGTTGATTATTGCTATCCGAATGATATGCAAAACGTAACGTTTGAATTTCTCCACTTTTGACACATTTGCAATGTGCGCTGTTGATTTGCATAAAATATTCTATGTAGCAAATTTCTTGTTTACGCAAAGAGGCAAAGCTAAAGTTTTTTTTTTTAGATTTTTCAGCTATTTAACTAATTTTTCTTAGGTGGAATCTTCTTTTTAAGTAAATTAGGTAACAATCAATTTAGAACGTATAAAAATTAGTTTCTTCTCTACCATCTAAAAAGGTATACAATCTAACACATAGCATAAAAATATAACCAAAATAAATAAAGAATAAAAATTATGTCTGTATTATAATAAAATATATTTTAGTGCATTGGTAAAAGCAAAAAATATAATTGATAGTGAGCAGCGTCCGAATGTACAAAAAGTGGTTGTGGTCTTCTCGAGTAAAGATGAACCATGCCATTATCAACTGTAAGTTTTGTCATCCTTTTATCGTATTGCAAGTTTATTTATAGTTAATATACCATCTTTGTTCCCCTATGATGTAATTTCTCTACACTTCGAAAAGGTTTAGATTTTTGTATTACTCCTTTCAGGTGGAGATATTTTAAAACTTTGCTTATATCCGCGGTTATATTAGAAGAAAAGAGTACTTATATAAATTTATATACTTATATATTTATATATTTATGCTATTTACATATTTATTTCGAAATATTTATATAGATACACTCATTATTTATATTTTAATTTATTTGCATTAGTATTTTGTGCACAATTTGCAAATATTCCAATATCCTCAACAAACTTGATGATAACTTCATAATACATAATATTATTAGTATTAAGTAAAAAATCATTGAACGTTTTATTGCAATATTTCATTGTAGTGTAAAAATCGAATTCAAAAATACCTCATAATGGTAAATGCAATAAAAAATAATTGTTGAATTTGCAGAAATAGGAAATCAACGAAATTAGACGATGAGAATCCATGTCGTATTGCGGCGAATTTACGTGAGAACAATAATATTATACTAACAATTGCTTTGAAATTCGATGGCGCCGATAAGTTCACAAATCTTAAAATCGCTAGCAATTGTTATTCGTTGAATTTTGATATAAATTTCGCAGGAAATTTCATCGATGCAATATGCCGAGGTATGATAATTTAGTAATTTATTTTGATATGTTTGCTTTTTTTTTTAGTTTACTCTCCGAAGCATTTATAACAAGTTGAAATGATCGCATGCACTCGAATGATAATCAGTAGCAGCTAAATATGCATTTTACAGTTGCAAATTATTTCGATATTTCGCTCATAGTTATAAGTAATCGAGTAATGTTTCATTTATCAATGCCGCTATAGATTAATTTACTAAAAATTTGATGAAATCAGAAAAGTACATTCTAATCAATTCTTGATTGAATGAATTTATTGAGATTAGAGTGCTTAGAAGGTCCCTCTACCAATAATAATCTCCTGTGATCTCTTCAACAGTTTCAGCTGGCAGAAAACTTCAAACGACCCTTTCCTTCGTTGCTAATTTTATCAAAATCAAGGCAAAACAACGTATCAGACCAAATAAATACATAATAGCATAGTTGTCGACGTTGGGTGTTCAGCGTAACCGCACATATCTGTTTGATTATCTGATGTCGAACTGTTTACCGTTGTTTTACAGCTAATTGCTACTGCCTGAAGCCATATGTGCAGTTCACAGATCAATGCACAGAGTATGGTGAATGCGTCTATCAACATGGACAACCGCTTGGCTACTTTACAGCGCAACAAACTTGCTCAAACTACAATGCAACACTTGTCGATGTACTCAACGAACAAAAAGATATCTTCCTCTCAAGTATCTTTTCTTTCGTCAATTTTTTTTTCCGTTATTCTTTTCATAGCTATCGTTGTAATGTGCAAATTCCTTATTTAGAATCGCGATCTTCAACTTATCCATTATAGGTAATAATTTGAGTATACCATTTCATAAATTCGTATGCATTGATGAAACCGCTTTATTTTTACAATTAGAAACAAAGAACCTCCCAACATTTATATTGTTGCACTATGCCAAGTATATATAATTTATTAGTAGCATATGCTAATATAGAAACATTTCACAAGTACAACAATAAATATCGATTAATTTGTTGCTCATATCAATATTGATGAGAGATTGGATTGAAATTAATGATCGAAAGAATTCGATTTTTGAATCGTTTTAGTTTTTGAATTTTTTTCCTTGGGCAACATTGTTGGTTTCCGAAATACGATTACATACAACGACATACACTTAATGATGAAGGTATTCATAAAATTTGCATGTATATATGCATATGACCCCTATTTTCGTTTAAAATAAAGCCATCGAAATAGTTTTAGGCAAAAAAAAGAGGAGAATATTTACAGATATGCAACAGAAGCTGTCCTATAATCCATATTGGATTGGCGCGCAACATGCGGGTGCTTCTGGTTATATTTGGAGCACTGGAATAACGGTAGATATCGTTTATTTCAACATCTCTAGCGAATATGATTGTATTTCTCGATTGACTTCGTAATTAGCGTATCTAATTGTTGAGTGATTTAATTATCGATTAAATTCATAAATATTAATAGGTTTGTCAATAAAAGATGGGTTAATGTTTTTAACATGGATATAAGCTAGTCATTTCTTTGCAGTTACCTGTACAGGTTTAAACGGATTCTATGAGAGTGGTATAGCTTAAGTAAAGGTATAAATACATCATCGAATCACGATTTTTTTCAACCGAGGGCACTAATCACCGATGTGCAATGAGCATCATTCTGCAGATGTCACCAACCGACTACACAAATTGGGCAAATGGACAGCCAAACGTTGATAATGGTGATTGTGTTTACGAGAAGATAGAACAAGGCAGTGGAAAGTGGTTTTCGGATGTATGCGACTCTACTATGCCTTCACACTACTTCCTTTGTCAGAAAAATTCATGTAAGGATTTTCCGTTTTATTTCTATTGACTCGTTTTTGAAAGCTCACTCTTGAAAGGATTTATCTCGTTTAATAAACAAAATCACTAAGTGAATCATTTTCAGTGGTAAGTTTTGTCTAAAAGAGGAAGGATGAAGGGAGGGGGATTAGGAAAGGATGAGTAGTCAAAGAAGAGAGAAGCATCTCAAATATTTTTAAGATTTCTTTTCTCCACAAAGAATTATGTGATCAGCAACAGTTGTGTTTCTTTTAAAAAAAATGGATAATTTTATGCGTTTCAATATGTGATATCAACTCAAACCATCATTTTTAAATAATTTCCTCATAAAAAAACTTTTTTTTTTCAGGTGATACGGAAAATTATTGCGATTACGATGGGTTCGCTGCATCAAAGTCATGAAAAAGAGCTTGAGAAATGCTCAGTGAGACCCTAGTGATCAATAAATATTGCCTTATCGATCGTTTTTCCTATAGCGATTAGAAAATGATCAACAAATTGGATACATTATAGTCTGGTGTAAACTTGATACTTTGATTTGATCCGATCGTTCGATCGTTACTTTCATGTTGATATTTTTTCGTACAAAAATTTTGATCCACTCATTGTTTAGAAATGAAAATTTCTTCTGCCCCACTAACTGTGAGGAAAGAATTTACAGAAACTTTTTCTTGACATGAAAAAAGACAAAATAATAGAGGAAATGAAAAGAATAGTGGTAAATTAAGGAGAGAAATAGACAAGGAATATTATTTAGACGAAAAACGATTGTCTGCAACACTTTAAAAGCCTTACGATTTATTCAATATTCACATCATTTGCAATCATTTGTAATGCAATGATTGAAGTAAATGAATTGTTGCAATTGCATTTCGACATTTTGCATTTCAATATTTTAAAGTTGACTGTATTTCCAGACAGCCTTCTTATATCACCCAATCATTCAAATATAAACAACCTCTATACCGAATTTCTTTTTCCATTGTGATCAGTGTGCATTTTGCATGCAAGTACTATCCTAGCAACGGCAAGCTCTGTTATTTGAAAATCGAGAGAGCAGAAGAATTAGGCTTTTTTTGGAAAATGCACCAACATAAAATATGGAAGTCGAGTAATATAATGTCTCAATTCAAAAAAACTTTATTTCTATGCAAAGGAATCGAAATAATACGTTCAGCATATTATCATGAGTAGAATTATTGAGTATAAATATTGCTAAAGGTGGAAATATTTCTTATAAAGAAAACAATTTGTTTGCATATTTTTTAGTAAAACATTTATGAGGCATCTTACAAATAACAATTGCAAACGAATAGGTAAATGAGCGCATCATAGTTGAAGAAGTAGGATGCAGCATTTGATACCAGTCGGCTGTCATATGTGGTTAATCGTTGAGACGATGCAAACACCATGCTCCACCAGCTCTCATCGCTTATCTATCACCAACCACATAGCTAATAGAACTGAAGCTGATTGAAAATATTCATTTGTGGTACTGTAGCTTCAGATTGTAGGGTATCGTTGCTTGCTTCGAATTGCATAAAAAAACTTCATATGAGCCCGAAGACGTATATAAAGCTAAACCGAACATAAATATTTCTTATGAATTACAAGCACAGTAATCTGAGAGGATAGGAGACGAGTTGATGAACTTCGAAGACAACTCCGACTGTATAATGCTGAATAAAGGTAAATCATTGGGTAGTCTAGATATGAAGCGAATTTTCTTACAGAATTCTCTGCATTAAATAAATCACTTCTAAAAGAGACGAAATATGCAACTCGACAATGCAACGATATTGAACGATAAAAATTCATTGCATAATTTCTTCTAATGTTATGGTAACATTCTTCTTTGCCCAAAAATATCGTAATCATTTTACTCAATAGATAAATACTGTTTACATAAAGTTTTGCGCATTTTATTCTTTTATCAATTTTATTATTTACATACATCATCAGCCGAGCAAAAATGCAAAGTTCAATTTTTTTCATATTATTCTCTAAAAGAGCGAAGTTATAATTTCAAAACAAGAAAAACCAACAAAAAAAGAAACCTTACAATCTTTTGTGCTAATATTTGTGCCTTCATTGCATTAAAAAAGAAAGAAGTTAGAGTCTATGATTATTAAATCAAATATTTTGCTTATTCATTGAAGTATATGATGAGAAATTATCTGCAGAGAGCTTTATGAAGAGAAATTGAAGATTATAGACGAAAGCAAAAAAATAAATAAAAAATAAAAGTGCAGTCAGAGCTATACGTTAAATTGTTAATTATTGGCATAGAAAGAAACTTCTTCAATGATGGAAATCCGTATTCTCATTCATTTCTCATTGCCATATTTGTATGCATATTTTGGGCAGCTTCCGCTGCATATATTTATACTCTATATATTTCTACTAGAGAGATTAATGCGCAATGAATAAGCAATTTTTGATACGCGTGAAGAGCGGAGAAAAAATAAAAGCAAAGAAAAGCTTCGGATTTGAAGAAATGGCCATCATGCTAATAAAGATGCTGCATTAGGCGCTAATCATGCAGCTAATTTCCTCCAGTCTAATGGTCACCCAATTTCGATTTCAATTCCCTATTGAACTGAAAGAAATTTGCTAGAATTTAGATAATTTTAGCGTTGTTTGATGCTGCAATAAAGTATACCTTCTAGCAAGGTCGAGTTAGATCTGCATCTCTCTGTATGCATAGCATGCTTAACCACGTGATTTTCACTCTTTTCCTTTATGTAAAAATTTAAATCGCCTACAATTTAGTCATCGATAAGTTTTTTTTGTGCTGCTAAATTTTTTCCATTGTTTAAATCAATTTTTGAGGCTTCCAAGGAATAATTTCGTTGAAAAAATGCTTTTTCAGTTAGAAAAAAATTCCATTCAATAAACTTCTGTCTAAGAAACCTAAAAAAAAAGAAGATGAAGATTCAATCCCGAGCTGTTCACGTTGCCAATTTCATTTTGCTTAGTTAATAGTGGTCCATTCAGTAAAGATATCCCCTCAGCGATGCCTCTAAGGTGGGGCGTTCATTGAGACCACAGATGGTAATCATCGTGTTGGCTACATGCTATTTTCGCATTTATTTTCGCCATTCGCCTTAGAGGCATGCTGCACATCAACGAGTAGTAAGTATAGCAAAAGGGGTTTGGCAACTAAATCGAATAAGAGGAGCTTTTGAAAAAAAAAAGCATCTTCTTATTGAATATCGACCTTTTTTTTGCTTGAAATCGAAAATATTGTTATTATTATTATTATATTTGAAAGTGAAAAATGCAGTAAAACTTTGAAATTTTTTTATCATTCAAACATATTTTATGAAAAAATCGCTTCGAATACTCTATAAACAAAACACGTAAAATTCCTCTTAACAAAGCGTATCAAAAAAAAAATCTCATTGAAAGTACTATTTTCAAATTACTACAACATGATTTTATATTCGAGTTGTTTTTTATTTATTATTTTAAATTGAGCAAAATACTTTAGTGAGTGGGTAAAGGAGTAATTCGACCAATATATTTATGCACATTGCCATACATAATTTTGTTAGAAATTAAGGCGAACGTTGACATGACATGACCAAACGATAGGCGTAAAATTCATGTCTTTTTAATATTAGTTAGAGAATAATCTCGAATGAAATTACGCCGAAGCAAAATTGATGAAAAAGTTTCGAGTAAATCTTCATAGTAATTAATAAAAATTTCGGTTATACATCCATATGAAGTAATGTTGCTTTATATTCGCGAATATCCGCTTGAATATCGTAAGTCACTGACGGCGATCTCAACTGAACACATTTCGAATACCCGTTATTTGCCTTCCAAACAACAGCAACTTGTGAATGTCTTGTTCCTTGCTGATCGAATATAAATTTTTTGTTTAGAAAAGCCGAGATGAAAATTGCTGACGTACTTCAGGTGAGGCTGAATATTCTTTTTTGGCTTATTTGCCTGCAGAGATGTATCATTGCTTTGATTCGATAGTTGCTGACGCTTTGGAATGTTTATATTAAATTTGGCCAGGAGCCTTTAGGAATCCTCTCAACTGAGAGCACTGCTAGATGTAAAATTCATACTGCATTCGAGAGGAAACTTATCCCTCATAAATTTGATGCTCACGAAGTGATTGCCGAACTCTTACAATGAGAAGTGAAAATGAGCCCAAAATTCGAAATAAAAATTTTTCAAAAAAAAAATTGAAGCATACATTAAACTACAGGTCAAAAGATTTGCACCGTTAGTAGAGCAATAAAGTTTTACAAAACTTCTTCGTCGATATCGCCTTATAAGCCATCGGATCGCTAAATATCCATAATATTTTTTTTTCTCGCAGCATTCGTATTCGCAAAAGGAATATATCGTGTGAGCTCTTCATTTGCTTTTTGACTTTTTTTTTCATATAACATTTCATAAGCGCAAATTTGTTTATAAATTTTTATAATAGAAAATTATTTATAAATAATATAATCAGAAAATTTTCACCACTATCATAAGATATTTCAATCGTAAAAACTTAAAGATCCATTTCGGCAGCATGTTTCGTAAAAAAAAGGTTTAGAAATCTTTGTCTAAGAAATGAGGATTTTTTTTTCCTGTAATGTGTAACCATCGTGCTACAATATGATAAGAGCGTACATTAAGAGCAATAAAGATCGCTTAATCAGTGGGTTTTTTTTTTGTATGAAGAACCATAGGTATGAGTAAACTTGAGCAGAATGCTGCATCACTGTAGTGTCGGTATTGGCATAAAAACGCTTCAACATATCGATATAAGCTCTATTAAGGTGCTATCGAGACAGTGTGCAAGCTAAAACTCTGTGCAAAATGCTCTCCTTTATTCAACTAGTCACTCTTTGTACACTGTTTATTCGACTTAACGGTAAGAAACTTTCAACTTTAGCTCATTTAATAAGAAATTCTCTTGATTATTCCTCATATAACACTCAACATTCAGTTCGATTTTTTATTGAAACAATTTTTTTTTTTTTGCGATGGCAGAGGGTTATTAAAAATAGAGGGATGGAGTAGGAGGGGAAATATGAGGAGGAAGGTGAGAAATCTTTTCATAGACCCAATTCAAGGTGTTCGGTGATGCTTCCAATCTATCTTAATGAAAAAATTTTTTCTTCAGCAGCACAACAGGAATGTATCTTGGGACCAGTGGATCTGGCTTTTGTTATCGATGCTTCGCAAAGTGTTGGCGTCACAAATTTTCAGGTTTTTTAGGAAATTATTATATCATTAGCAAAGAAAAATGATACACATGAAACTATATGCTAGATAAGCACACAAATTAATCTAAATTATGTTTGTAATTGAAGAGTTACTTCTAAATTTATAATAGAAACTCAATTTCTCAAATTATTCTATTTCAATTGCTATATTAGCCGATAGTGATTTAAAGTTTAATTTTTCTTTATTTAGTATTTATTTATTTATTTATTGCTTCAATTTCATCGTTGAGTTACCTTTTCAATCTATTGAATGCATCCGTTTGAGAATTTCGACCTAATCTTTGAATGGATTTTGTATACTTTCACAAAAATATATTTGTTTTCAGAAAACTCTTGATGCAATAGTGCACGCAACACAATTAACTCATATAGGACCGCTACAAGAGGTAACTTCTTAATTAGTTTTAATGAATATATATCTGCATTGAAAGTTGGAATAAATTCAATAAGACGATGTAAAAGGGATGAAAGGTGTAAAAGGGATTTTAGCGATATTTAAATAGAGTTGTATGCCGTAAGCTTGTTATGCAGTTCAGTTTGAATCGAGTAGGATGGAAATAGAGTTCATGCAAATTTTCACTTCTGTGAGAACGAATAATCAACGCACTGTTTACATCTGAAGGCAAAGTCTCAGTGAATAAAGTCGTTTAATGAAGTAAATTCTTTTATTTTTAGTGACGGAAAAAATATTCTTCTTATTGTCGACTTATTGGTGGAATAAGTAGAATCAGATGAAATATTCGGCAATTATTGATAGAGCTCGTCTATTGATGAGCTTATACTCATAGATGTGATCGAGTCGGGACAATAATGAAAGATTGAATTCGAAGTGTCACCTCCTAACAGCGAATGAAGTAACTATTCTATATGATAAATGAACAATAAAAATGCTACTATCGGTATAAACGCTTTAGGATAGCAGGGTTGCGATGGTGGTATTCGATGCAACAGCACATATCGAATTCGGTTTGATAAATACAACAAACGCAGATGTTGAAGCGGCTATCCAACGCTCGAAATATCCGAACACCAATGGTGTGAATATTGCAGCTGGCATGGATGCTGCCACCAGAAAGGTGACACAATAAAATTAGCAATTAGTAAACTTAGACGAATATATAAAATCGATAAGATATATATTATAATCTTTTAGTGACTCATAATGTTTAATTTTTGCATAGGCAATTTCCAAAAAATTCGTATAGCTATAATGTGCTATATACCATTACATATAACGACACATAACAAAACTTATAACAATATAGCTAATCTAATTAGCATGTAGTAAAGATTTTATCTGATTCTGCACTCGTTTTGGCGAAAGTTCATCTAATGTTACCAGCAAAAAGTTCGCGTACATAGTAACTCATTTAATCCGAAGTAATTAGCTATCGCTTCAGGACCACCCAGCTGGTAATCTTGCTCAACCAGAAAATTTTTCCACACTTTTACAAGTTTTTTTTCTGCAAAAGTGCATATATGATGCAACTGCGTTTGTCCACATGTATGTGTGTGTGCCTATTTGTCTAGCAAATTCAACTCGGCGGCTATCGAAGCTATAGCTGTGAAATTTGCTAACTATAATGTACACTGTGGGCATGTCATCGATAGCGTATCTTATGCAAGTGGAAAATAACTTGTGCACGTTAAAGATGAAGAAAATAACACACATTTTGCACCTGTTGAATGTTCATTTTATATGCTCACAAGGGTGAATCTCTTATGGCCGATTTGCGCGATCCGTATGACCAGTTTGTTGATAACATTTTATATCAGTGATATAAACTGATTATTGAAAAGAGTTAATATTGTTCAACGCAAAAAATTTAATATTAGTATTAAAAATTTTTACAATAACTAAAAGAAAGCGATATCGTTTTAGGTTTATACATTCGTTCATAATGCTTTAAGTAATTACAGATTTTCAATCATGCATATCCACCAAATCGTAATGCATCGGAAGTAATGATTATCATCACTAGCAATAGCGATCAATCCGATGTAAGAGCGGAAAATAGTTTGGCGAGAGAAGTGGGCGCAATTGTAGGTGCAATTGGTATTCACAATGGTTAGTCTGTATAAAGTGTAATTTTCTCATATTCGTTTTGCAATTAAAATTTCTTCACAAGTGAACAACGCTTCCATCGGAATTAGATGCATATTTACTTAAGCACAACAATAGTATGTTTTTCTCTATAAAATTTACCCACAAAAAATTTCTAGATGAATTTTCTAAAAGTTGGCACATGATCGAAATTCCATAATAGTGCGAATAATTCTTAAATGCGTCTACAAGAGTTGTTTAATGGCGAAACATATTGCATCAAAACCGATTATTAGTGAAAAATATTAGTGTCGTTTGATTAGCAGTTTTGTTAATACGGGGGGAAATGTAGAAAAGAACGGAAATAGAAGTATATATGGCAACAGAACTCGCTATGATCGGCATTCCTCGCCTCTACTGCCTTTGTGCATGATACATAAATACTGCTTCAAATCATGCAAAAGCACCAATGATACCTCTAAACTATGCTACAAACTTTGAAGGTGCCGTCTAAAATATATGAGGTAATTGTTTTACCGTAGAATAAGGTAATAGAAAATGATAGAAAGTCATTAGATGTGAACTTTTTTTTAGGGAACGGTATTGGTGCGAGTAGGGAGCAACTGGAGACCGCTACCGGTGATCCGAAGCATGTTTATACGATCACTGACTATTCATTGCTAAAGGACATATTGGCGAAGTTATTATGTGAAATAGGTGAATATTTTTCTATTTTATTTCAAAATTTAATATGCTAATATATCGAATACTTAATAAATAGAGTAGGATCTAATGGTTTTTAATATTTCGGCGTTTCTTATCGTCAAAAACTTTCAACACTATTGCGAATAGATATCTGCTTCATATGAGCTGACGCGCATTCAACAACATCAGAATATTATTCTTGAAAAAAATTACCACACCTTATACAAGAGGAATATTCTAAATCTTTTGCAAGATATTCAAATATAACCGTGAAATCATATGAAACACATGTTTTACATACGTCTGACAGAAGTTATTATTATTATTGTTATTACTATTACTATTATTAACGTTTAATGTAGAATAGTTTATGCAGGAAATGTAATATAAACCATATGTTATTTTTATATATAATATACTTTTTTTGGAGTTGAAGTTTTTCTTCTCGATATGAAATCAAAAAAGTCCACATTCGAGATCATTTCTACTATTCAAAACCACGAAAAAAAGCTTATATTTTATGAAATATTGCGGCGGAGGGTCGTTTTGGCAATATTTCTTAGAAACTTTGAAGTATCAAGAAAATCTTTCGAAGCAATACATTAGTTCTTGTGCAAAGAATACTGTAAGAATTGTTATAGGACCATCAAGCCCTGTACCAACTATTAAACCAGACAGCGAAACTGCGAAAACAGCACGAAATTGTGATTGTGATTACTATCGCACATGGATGGATCTCATTTTCGTTTTTGACTCATCATTGGCAATCAACAAATTCGACTTCTATGCTGTAAGATGAAAATTACTATACTTATATAGAATATACGATTCTTTACAATAATTAGTACTTCACCACTTTATATAGAAAAGAAAAGCATAGAAATTCGAACGTGTATTTGAATCGGCTCTTGTATTTTTTTTCTTGAAATATTTCGACGAAGCAAAGAATATCTCAAAGATTTAAGTGGTTTTGATTAATTCTATTTCAGATAGCATACGTGATATTTTAGAACGATTTTTTCCATCTGGTTTACCGCATTGAGAAGTTGTTGAATTCATCTCAGTATAGGTTGCTCGATAATATAGAAAATATCAATCCCCCTGGAGCCAAATTCAGTTCGAGATTTTCCAAGGCCAGAATCCACAGAGTGATCCCAATAATGGCTATGGTTGATTTCTTATGTAGACTTTTCTGCGGTTAACAACTGAGATAAATAACGGAAATAAAAATTTCAGGTGCGAAACTTTATCGCATCGTTTGTCAAAAAAATTCCAGTAAGCCAACAACAGGGCGCTTATTCACGTATCGGTATTATCAACGTCGGTGATACGGTAAGCTTTACAATATATCATCTTCCTAAACGACTCATCATGAACATCGAAAACAGATGAATATTCGGAGCATTGAATTTTATGCTGATAAAATGTAGAGAAGTCTGTAGCAATTTTTTTTCTTCTATTCATTAAATCAAGGTAGTTGGGTTACTTATTGGCAAATCTTCACAATAGCTCTTCACTTTTTAAGCAATTAATGGACAATTTTATCGATAATGTTTGGTTAATTAAAGAGTTCGATTCGTTGCATTGGCAGGGAATGCAATGATCTTACAGAGAGCTAAAATGCTAATTTGATATGTTGATAATTATTGCAATATATTATTGCAATGATTTTCTTTTACTTTTCAACAATTGCAATGGTTTGCTTCTTGCAATTAGCAATATTTTTAAATATTGCAAATTGGTGCTCATCTTAAATGAAATACTTTGAAGGCTCAAATTATTGGCGATTTGCATGCATATGCGGATTCAACTACAGCGTATGATGCTTTACGAAATTTGACATATCTGGGAAAACCATCGATGAATTTGAAAGAGTGAGGAAATTTTGATATATTGATTGTTGCCGTTGAAATGAAGATCACAATAAAATAAAATATTTCTAATTGTCCTCGAGTATAGTGTTTATAAAATTACAAAAGCAAAAAAGTTTTGGCAAAATACCGATTTAATTGAATTTTCGGCGCTTAGATTTTTCTTTTGAAGCGTTGAGAGATCGTTCATATGAGTGAGAAATAAAAGATTATAGAGAATTTTAAAAATTAGGGATATAAAATCCGATAGTTACAATTATGTTGTATGATTTGTAGCAATTTTTATCCCTATGATGCATTTTTTTGATTTACTTTATATTTGTTGGAAACAATAAAAAAAATTATACATTTCAGAGGTCTAGTTGCGGCGCAAAATATGATCGCTAATGCTAATGATCGGCCGAATGTGCAAAAAGTAGTGGTCGTATTCACAACGAAAAATGAGCTTTGCTCATATCAACAGTCAGGGTTAGTTGTTGTTTTTTTGTTTTTTTATGGAAAAAAAGGAGCAATAATTATAAGAACCTAAAGTATCATTTAGGCAAGGATAATATTGTCATTTCTTTGAAAACCGGCAAAATGTTTAATAATTTTTTTTATTTTGCACTAATTTTTGTTATTATGACAAAAAATTACTTATAAAAATTACTAGTTATGCCGCTCATTGAGCCGGCATAACTAGTAATAGCGAATTATTAAATTGCGCATCGAGAACGTATTGATAACTGATGGAATATTTATGGGAATATTGTTGCGATACGATTTGTTCAACAAAGTATTTCAACTAATTTCATTGAAGTTGATCATTGAAAAGTAGGCAATTGAATGAAATGATATTTCAGAGTGAAAAAACAGCAGCTAAAAGTGACCGCTGTGGATAGTAATCCATGTGCAGTTGCATCACGTATTATTGAGAGTGGCAGCATCCTACTAACAGTTGGCATGAAATTCGATGGTGCACAACGATTCCCGCAACTCAATTTAGGAAGTCATTGCTTCAAGCTTAACTTTGATGAAAATTTCCCCTATGATTTCCTCAACGCAATATGCAAAGGTATGTAATATAATTCACAACTATTTCGTAATCATAGCATATTTAATCGTCGATGAATAGGAATTATCTTTCTGGAAAATTTTTCGAGATTATGGAAAAAAATATTGAGTAGATGATTGCTAGTGAAAGTTAAAAAAAAATCCGGAAAAAGAGGATTTAAAAAAATCAAATCTTTCTGGATGTGAATAAGTTTGCACACTTTAATCTCCTCTATGCTAAAATTTTTGCAGCAAATTGCTATTGTTTACAACCTTATGTGCAATATAAACGCGACGAGACATGTGTTGAGTACGGTGAATGTCTCTATGTGCATCAAGGATCGATGAGTTACGATGTTGCAAAGGATACTTGCTCAGATTATCAGGCGACACTTGTAGATGTGTTTAGTGCCGATAAGGAGGCCTTTATTACAGGTGAGTGAAATTTCATATACATATTTGTTTGTGAATATTTTTAGATGGAAATATTCGATCATAAGTTGTGTTTTTTTTTTTACACTCGAATGAAATTTAAAATACTGACGGAAACATTGTGATTAAACATCGCTCAAGCGTAATATCATCACTATTGAAATTTTTTAATGAAATTTTTTTTCAATTTAGCTAACAACAAAGGCTTCTAAGTCATAATTTCTGTTTTACCTGGCCTAGGTAAGCACGGCAATAGCTTTGAGGAAGCGTAGCTTCATGAACACTGCAATATTTTCATAAATAGTTGTTTTTTATGCGTACAACAGGAATAAATACAGTAGTAGCCATATGAAAGCAGCTGCATATGTTCATTCAGATTAAATATAGATATATATGATAGGTAGTGTGTGTTTTTCCGAGAAGATACAGTACAAAGAAGATGGTTAGCAATTTGAACGTGGCACACGTTCATACTGTAGAGAAAATAAAAATTATTATGGATATGTTATTATTTTTCTTTTACTTTTTTAAAGTCGAGCGGCATTTTTTGGATGATGGTAGATTGAGAGACGATTCGATTTTAGAGATCCAAACACCTCATCTCGTCTCTGGCTCTTGGCTTGCTCTTCAAGCAACAAACGGCGTCTACCAATGGAACGGTGAAAACGTATGTTTCAGATTAAATTACATGGTAATAAGTGAAAGTTGATTTTTTAAAATGACCGCAAAATCCTCAAGGAAACCTCAGTACTATAAACTTATTATACAGTTTCAAGTAATTACAATATCGCTTTAAGATTACTCTCGCCGACTATACCAATTGGGCACCTTCTCAACCACAACTAGCAAACGGTAATTGCGTTGCTTTTGAACCAAAACAAGGATGGATATCGAAGAGTTGCGATAGCATATTCGAAACCTCAAATTTTGTCTGCCAAAAGAAATCATGTAAGCGCATTCTCTTATTTTGAATTTCACTTTAATTTTCTCGATGAGATTAGTTAACCAGCAATAATACTATGAGAAATTAATTTACTAAAGCATTTTATATAATTAATTAGAAAATAAAATAGAATGAAAAATAATATGAATACAGCTAATATTCGTTTAGCTTAAAAGTTTCGTCACTCAATAAAGTTTCTAATGAAAAAAAAATAGGA
This sequence comes from Baylisascaris schroederi, assembly GCA_006503575.1. Classification (NCBI taxonomy): domain Eukaryota; kingdom Metazoa; phylum Nematoda; class Chromadorea; order Rhabditida; family Ascarididae; genus Baylisascaris; species Baylisascaris schroederi. The sequence continues at coordinate 308,668 of QEWY01003862.1, forward strand.
AATGAGGGAGAAAGAGTAAATCAAATTTATGTTCAATAAAAATATATTCGGATAGTGTTGATTATCATCAATAGGTAATAAATTCTATGAAAGATAATTTAAAATTGATGTATATATTTGAAGAATATAATAATTCTGTTTTATTTAAAAGCTCAGATAAATTCTAGAGGAAGAAAAGAAATGTTTGTTTTTTTTAGGTGACGCTCTTCATTACTGCGACTTCCATACATTCACCGCCGTGAAGACGAAGAATAATGTATGAAGAAAGCTGAAATGATGTGATCACGACAGTGTTCAACGATATCTTGGCCAAACCAATACAGTAAATACTTTCAGTGTTGTTGTGAAGTATTGGCCAATTTGATCATAATGATTGAACTTGCAAATGTTCCAACAACAGTAGCGAAATTTTTACAAGATGAGTAGAGAAAGGACGAAGGCTGAGGAGGGAAAGAAAGAGGATGAGGAAGGAAGAACAGGAGGGGAAGGAAGAGGAATTGGAAGGGAAGAGACGAGGAACGAATTGGAAAAAACTTTTTTTTTTTAAATTAACTGGTATCACAATCACTGAGCGAAATTTTTTCTTGGCGCCAAAAGCATCAGTGCAACACGTTTCCTACAGTTCTACAGAACTATATCATTCTAACGTCATGTAGACTTCCTCCTAAAGTTTTTTATCATTACCTCTTCAGTGCAGCATGAAATTTTCTCGCAGCCTGAAACGAGTAGCCCTTTAGTTCCATTCATTCTGAATTTCTTTGTAAAACAATTACCGCCTTTTCTATTCGAATCTGTCATTAACGTTTTCCTCTTGTGGGATATCTAGATGTCAGTGATGAAGGTAAGCAGATATTTTCGTCTTCAGAAAATCTCTTCTGCATATTTCTCAAAACATTCGATTAAACTCTGAAGAAGCTTTTAAGAGGATTCCCTCTTATTTTATAACCTTTATGGCTACATCATTGCCGATTACATATATTCTCACTGTTTTAAACATATGCCGTCAAATATCTTAAGTGAACAAAGATACACCTCCAGGATGTCATGCCCGACAAAGGCACGAACGTTTTTTTTGCACGTATTTAAAAATTATCCAGAAAGTTTTAGACGCCTGGATAAAATCTTTTTTTGTGCAAAATTTATGCTGAATAACACTGATAAGTTTATAATTGTTATGATGCTACTTGATTGATATTAGGAAGCCAATAAAAGGCAAAATTATTCACTTATTTTTTTTCATTTTATGATGATAATATTGCTGCATTACCAATTATGCTTCTCTTCGGCCGAAAATTTTTCGATGCTCTCAGTCATATTGATAATTTTTTTTAAAGGAGTTCGATTAAAAATTTGCATTTTTATTATTTTCATCTTTCAAAACAATAGGACAAATCGAAATATTTAAAATTTTATTATATAACGCTAAAAGTGATAGAAATAAAACACAAGAATAATTATGATATAAATCTTTAATAAAACTGAATAAAACTTTAAAGAAAATTAATAAAACGCCATAAAAATATGTGCAATAAACATTTCAAAAATAGCAACCGATAGCAACAAATCATATTTCAAATGGAATGACCATCAGGGTCCTTGCCTATTAAAATATTAAAATAGGCGACAATTAAAGAATATTAGCAAATTACTATAATAGACTATTCTATTTCATTCTTTTAGGTCCAGCAACTGGAAAGCAACATCTAACTAACATTTTAATGAAACTCCCTCGTGAAACAATTATTATGCCATTGGATTACGACACTGTGACCACAAAGTGGCCAGATATGTCATGTCCTTGCTCGTAATGGCTACAATGCAAGTGATTGCAGTAACGGCCAAACAGCACTCAAATATTCCAATGAGAAACCTATAAGTTGACCATTCACAACTCCTAATAGCTATGAATCAAAGGATCTTATAATCACTTTAATTGTTGTGTTGAGGATGGCATCTTTGAGAATACGCTTATGCGTTATGCGAAGATCACTGCACAAGTGTAGATCAATTTGACGAGGAACTTGTTCGAGGTGAGAGTAAAAAATTGTTTGCAGCCGGCTGTTGATAGCGTCGATAAGTTCATGTTCCTCGTGTTCTTGCCGAATTAGGAATGCTCTCGAACCGACATCTATTTCGAGTTTTGTTAAATTACGAGGAAGAATATCTAAAGAGATCATTTTTTGCAAAACAGATCAAAACACATATTTTTGAAAGCGTTCTATAAAATTCAAACAGTTATTTCGCTTCAACCACTCGTTTTTCCTTTAGCCGTATTATCTAATATATGAATGATCTACGGCTTAAAAATTATATCGATAGATACAGCTAAGCAAAAGCCTAAAAGAATCCTGTTAGTGAGGGCGCATACATTAAACTTGGTAAAAGAATGTTAGTGAACAATGATGAAGAGGCTAAACCGGTTCAACGGCCATCATTTTAACTATCGTTGAGGTAGTCATCGAAATTAGAGACTTAATTAGAAACCAATGAACACAGAAACGCTCTCATTTCAATTATTTGAGTTTTCTTAACTTAATCTTCAAAGGAAACTAACCAAGAATGAAACCGATTCTCTAATCTATCGTATATTCGCAAAAACATTATCGTTTTATAATTAAGTTTCTCATATTGCGAGAATTTTCTTGAAAATATTACCCAAAAGTCCATTTGGAAAACAAACATCAACAACGGTTCGATTTGGTGGTATATATAGAACATTCATTGTTATCGAGTAGAGATCGCTTTGAGCAACAGGTAGTTGGGTATTATCGCTGAGGTAGTGAGCTGGCAAACGAAGTCTCTGAAAATGGCACCTCTTCATAATATGACGCTTAGGATGTCACTCAGGTGCAGACAAGTCAAAAATGTGGATTATATATATATATATATATATATATATATAAATATATATAAGTCAACCACCCAAATAGCGTAAGCATTCAATTTTTGAAGTCCATACCCGTAGTCGGATGGCTCTATTTATTATTGCTGCCAGCTGCTCGTAATCATTCGTTTTTCCTGGAGTAGTCGGTGCTACAAATCTCGCCAGATACAATACCTATAACAACCGTACGACTACAATACAAATCACCAAGGGACGACAAAGAAACAAGCCAGCATTACACCTTCTGGTATATTCCTCTTGACTCAACTGTTTTAAAAGTTTTTTCGCTCATTTGTAGAAGTTTAAAAAAATTCTAGTTGATATTTTCAATCGTGAAAACATAAGCTCACTTGGACAATATGAATCCTCGATGTCGTTTTTTTTAATGCTCAGAAGGTTGATTTCTATAATGTTTTATGCTTGTTTGAATAGGATTAATTCTTGCAAAATGAAAACATTTCTATAGTATATGCAACGACATCCTATTGCTTCTGCTGACGCTCCCAATTCAATACTTTTTTGTGTCCTTTTAGTTTAAGATCCCTCTTGATCGCCCCTTCTTCTGCAGTTGCCATTCTTATTGAATTAAATTTAACATCTTCTATTCATAGCAGCTTTCCCTTCAGCTTAGCAATAGTAATCTCTGATAATTCCACATTTTATGTCAAATTAACAAGAAAAGTGCAGACATCTGTACGAATTAAATTGTATTTTTATTAAATATTCTTTATATCGCGTTTTATAGATCTATATTGTTTCTATTTGTTTTAGAGGTTTCTCGCGATCATGTCCGTTACTGATTTTTAGTATAAGAATATAAAATCATGCACTAAAATTAAACTACAACAGCTTTTCAATTGTTTTTCGCTGAAATCGTCTAAACGTGAACAGCTGCGCTCAACTCATTCACCAAACTTAATTTTATGTGATTAATTTTTCATTCATTTCTTTGCAATCTTCGGTTATCGTTTACAACTTATTTCTTCTGCGTTATTTTTGTGATTGAATGAACGTAGCAAATGATGTAGATATGACTAAAAAGAACAACATCATCTGGAGGCTGTAATTTCTTTCGCTGATTTCTTAAAGAGGAAAGAGAGAAGTATTTGAAAGAGTGAATTTAAAAGATGGTGATGATGATAAAATGATAGCAGAAAATATGATAAAATATCATATATTGTGATATGATTCGTTGAGGTATAATTATTATGTGAATTACCCAATAATTTTTTACGCATAGCAATGGGAAAAAAGTTTAATGCTTACGTTGTTTATAATATTGTTAAAAAAGCGATAAAGAATATTGTGGCAAAATTTTACTTTGGAAAATGGATATGTGTGTTTTCCTTTGTTGCAAGTTTCTTTATTGCAGAAAAATTTTCACCAAGATTTTTTTTTGTTGACTGTAATGATTGATCATAATGGTATCAAAGAGTTTTTTCTCTGCTATCATATCGCCAATCAAGCAATATTAAGTTGTTTACCACATTCGAAAACGTGTGAATTCAAGTGTGTTCTCTTCAAAAATTATTCTAAGACTCACGTTGAGTTTCTTTATTGCTCCAATAAAAGGTGCAATAAGTTCAGCGAGAGTTTTCGGATTGAGAGAATTCCTGTAAGATTTTTTATCATTAAGTTGAGCAAAGAAAGAGATGATGAGTTAAAAGTTGTTATGATTTAAACTTATCGAGTTATCTTACACTTCCTTTGCAATCGCCTTAGATTACTATATGAAACAACCTGAGAGATTTTCATGGAGAAAAACTCCTTTAAAAGGTGGAGAGTTCTCTCGGAGGAGTTGGTCCGATTATTCGGCACTGGCATGCAGTTCATTTGTTCAACCCATCTCATAAGTTATCAGTAAAAAGTAAAATATGCAAAATATTGTTTTCATGCATTAATTGTCGGTGATATAAATTTTTCACAAAAGATTCATATAAAATGAAAATCGGATCGTTTGACTATATATACATTTTCCGGCAAAAATCATCTAAACTAGTTTCGATAAAAGTTATAAATTTTTGATTTGTTAGAAATTTTGAAGTTATAAACATCTATAACTTCTTTGAAATTTGATTTACCAATATGAAATATGATGGAAGATGTTATTCTGCGATACACATCATACCCACGTGGTTTTTGCATTGCAGTTTAATGGTTTCTGAGTTTAAACTATCAGACAGAGCTATACAAACACCTCAGCGGAGCTAAGATTACAATGATTTTTTATGGCAAAACATACTTAATAAAAAGCAAATAGCAAAAGACCTTCCTCGACATTGTGGGAAGTATGTGAAAGCAATAATGAGCTCACCCCATCCAAATATCAACCGCTTCAGCATTCCATGAACGTTGACGAACAAATGAAATCAGATTTGCTTGATTCAATTTGAATTGAATATGATCGGTTTGAATGAATACATTCGATATATTTCGAACACAACGCACGAAAAATGCTAACGCCTCTGGTTGAATAATCCTGAGATCAGTTTTCCAACTAATGGTGGCTGACGTACTAAGGCAGAAACGATAGTATCGAAAATCTGAAATTAAATAAAAAATATGATTAGTTCATTACTATAAGCAAACTTCAAGGAAAAAACAAAAAGAAAAACATGAATCACAAAAGTAAGTTCAATGCACCGAAGCTGAATTTCTTCAGTGCAAAAAATACTGCAACAAAGAGGGAGTTAGTATCAGCTAAATACCACCTAGTATACCATCTTATACTGCAATATATCACGAACTAAATTCTTAATTTACTATCATTTAAATACCAAACGGATTATGAAGTCCGTAAATTCCATTAGGATGATCTCGTTGAAATTGTAATTTTCAATATTGGCACGATATACTCAATTCTCTACAACAATTGTGTAATATAGTAATCGATTAGGCATTGTATGCTATCAAAATGGTAGAATTAAAGCTAAATGAAGCATCATTATTTGGTGCGATGTCAATAATATTATTATTTTAATTTGAACGATGAAATTGCAATGAATTTTACAAATTGCATTCTTTCTTCTTTTTAATTTTCTAGTGATTTAATAATGATGAAAGAATCATAGAACGAACTATGACTGGCGGTCGCCTCGTTGAATGTTACTCGATGTGCTTCAAATAGGGCTGCTTTAAAATCCATGCTAGGAGAAGAAGTGGCGAATACTTCATTCCATTTCGAGCATACATTTCTTAGTCTTGCACGCTCGAAAGCACTCAATGAACGACCTAATTCATATATGAACGTCAACGGAAAAGCGGCAGATTCCATTACCTGAAACAACTTCTTCTTACCTGTCTTCATAGACACAGCAGCACCTACGAACTTTTTGTAAATTTATTAATCGCTTGCAATTGTAATTTCTTGGCTCCGGCTCCATTGATTCCGGAGCTAAAGCTAGGGAAAGAAAGGCATTCGTTCATATAAACCGCATAAAGATAAAGCTGGATGTCTTAGACGATCCGACTCAAAAAAAAGAAAGTAACTTTCGAAGATTCACCAAATTCAAATGGAAGCAATTTACTTAAACGAAGATAATATAAAAGAAGAATTATAAACGACAGACAATCGGAGGCATCCATCGCTCAAGGGTGATTGAAAATGAACGCGGCCGTATGATTGCATATGATGACATTTATGCAATAAATAGCTTTGCTTGAGGATATATCTATATGCTAATACAACATCTCATCCCCTAAAGGAAAGTTTTCAAGATTACGATTACAAATAAACTCATGAAGTAATCCGTAAAAGATCAGTTGCAAAAAAGCCAATTTTGATATATATATATATATTTATTTATACATCACTTGAAGACAAGCGCATATGTGGATGTATGTAGCCATCACCGCCTTATACAATAATTTTTGTAGTTTTTTTTTAAGTTCGCAAAGGGCACAAAAAATCGTCGTAATGTTTCTAATGGAATTACATGATTTGTTGCAAATAATATGTAAATTATTGGAGTAAATTTACATATTCATGCGAAAGTCCAATACAATGGCACTTTAAAAAACATTTTTATCGATATATTCACACTTTATAAGTATCGTTGGAAGATAAAGTCATTCGCAAGTTCATAAAGAGCTTTCAGATGTAATTTCAGAGAATATGGAGAAGGAAGCGTTAATGAATGGCGATGACGAGAGCTTCGACAAATTTGCATGCACGTTTGCTTGCTTCGCGTGCTGCTTCAATCACTTCGGCGTGTGATGGATTGGCCGTTGAATTAGCACTGCAAGAGGGTTTTAATTGAAATCATTACTGTATGCTAATGAATGAAACAGTTTCTTATACAGTTTCATGCTTTCATATGATGCACTATTTGATATCAAATCTTCGTGCATCTCCGAGCTCCCGACACCAGTTGCTCTTGGACTATAAAAAAAATAGTAATACACCACCCCACTTATGTCATCCCTCTTGCATCCTCGCTGAGTTTTGCAACTCCCCTCCCTCTCCTGGGATATTATAACAGCTCAAAAAAGAGTTTTTCTATCACTTGCAAGCGACCAATCATCAGTGCATTAAGTGATTTGAGATCCTCGTTATCGAGTTAGTACTTCCGGTCATTTGTGTCATGAATAGGAAACGTGAATAACACAAGTTCCTCGGATCATTTCATCTCTTCTAAGATATATTCTTTCAGAGGCAGAAACGAAGCGTTATTGAGTATAGAATCATGCAGTTGCTATATGCTTTTGCCTTCTTAACTCTTTCATATAAATATTCGTATATTCTGTGACCTAGATGATATTCAACAAATTCAATTGAAGTCCCATTTGCAAATATTTATAGGAATTAGTCGGAAAGTAAGAGTAGCTTACATATTAGAGATAAGCGATATGCCAACAACGCGAATTCCACATTGACGTGCCACAACAACTTCATGACATGTCGACATACCTGCAATAAAATACCTCGAATTTGGATTCATTTAACCGGAAATAACGCCCGTTTAGATGATGCGACGTTTAAGAAATTCTCCTTAATTTTCAACTCTGCCGAATGGCAACGGCAATGTGCAAAATCTAGCCAGTTGAACAAAGTGGGTCGATCGATTTCCACCTATCGATTAATTTTTTCTACCGACAATTGATAGTAAAATTGATCCGACGATGGTTCAGTGGTCAACCGGTCGACTATCAAAAATGAGGTTGTTGACCAAAAAATTCGACTGCCAAACGTTTAATCATCCGATCTTGTGTATCAAAGATTGATGGTTAAAAACCGATGCGTCGCATTCGCTCAAAAGATCAAATTTCAGAATGTACTGCATCTAATTTGCAATTGATAGTAAAATTGATCCGACGATGGTTCAGTGGTCAACCGGTCGACTATCAAAAATGAGGTTGTTGACCAAAAAATTCGACTGCCAAACGTTTAATCATCCGATCTTGTGTATCAAAGATTGATGGTTAAAAACCGATGCGTCGCATTCGCTCAAAAGATCAAATTTCAGAATGTACTGCATCTAATTTGCTTATTCCCCTAGTGTGCTCACCAGAAGATCATGCCTTAAGAGCGATTTGAACCACACGGGTCTCTAATAGTTTATCGAAGGAAGCGCAATCAACATTAGTCGCTAAGATGAGAGGATGTGTTATTATGCTCGTCGGCTAATTAGCTCATATACTGACTAACCGTTTCGTTCATGACTTATCAATTTCAAATGCTAAAAATTAAAAACTTCAAGTGGAAAATTTGTATGCTAATATGGAAACGCTTATATTAATTTAGCTGAAGAGAGCATTAAATGTTAGTTCCGAAAAATAATCTCCAACAATATATACAGGTGAAATCATAGATTATTTAATATAGTGGAAAAAATTTCCATTCGATTTAGCATTTTCCAAGTTAACCTCCTACATTTAAAACTTTTGAAAATATTCTCGCATGATCATTAAATAAGAAATTATGTCATCTCAAAAGCGCTATTTTAATATTTCTTTATTCGATACATTAAGCTAGTATTTGAATCGCTATAATCAGTGGATGAATAAAGCGAGAGTAATCTGTGGATAATAAACGATAACCTAAAGCATCTCCACCAACTCGTTTGAAGAATTCGATCTCAGCAGCCGATTCATATTGTGGACCTCCATTCATCACATAGATGCCTTCATGCATAGTAATATCCAATTGTTTTGCCACTTGCATTCCTTTAGCTCTATAGAAATAGTATGAAGCTCTCAAAGATATCTTCTTATGAATCAATGGTTTCCCCCTCATGCTTCGAATCTTTCCCAATGATTTTTCCTAAGCAAAAACGCCTAATGCAACGTGTATTCATAGATGCTTATGCGTTTCGCACAATTTTTTTTCGTCAAAAATTTTTTCGCTTAGGAATGATCGAAATTGCTGCTGCTATTTTTCAGAAATTTTAACCTAAACTTTCACTCTTTTTTTCCTCTTATTTGCAGTTTCTTCAAAGAAATCCTTTCAGGACAGTCAAGCATATACTTTTTCCTTCCCCGTTCGTTTACCTCCATGCGATTTCGTCTACTATCCGTTAACTTCTGGGTAGTGTTTGAACAGATGGTGCTATTGCATTTTCATAGCGAAATTCCCAGCCATCACAGGCGGGCCACCTGCATACGTTTGGAACGCATAAGGCTTAGATGTAAATGATTGGCGCATGTGGCCTAGAATGAAATTGTAGCTACGATAGTACAATGAATAACGAAAATATACTTTAATGTATTAACGTACATTGTATAAGGTATATTATTCGCTATCATCTTTTCACGCAATATGAGCCAAGTATGAGAGCATACCAATGAAAGCATATTATTTTCGCGTTTTTTTTTTGCGCCGATCTCTGCTCTCTCAGTCATATTCCTAACAAGTTGAGAAACTTTTGAGCAGCGAATGGCTTTCAATAAAGAGGATGTATCAAAATTTTCCACCTTTCGGATGCAACTAATATGTAACGTTTTTTTTTCTGAGATTTCTTAGCGTTTCCCCCTTAGACGATACTCTTTTCGATATGCTTAAGAAATAAGATACTACTGTCCGCATTTCTTATTCGTTTTTGTTTTTTAAATCAGATTTTTATCTTTCCTATTTCATATAACGCCTACCTTAATGTCTCATCATATTGATTATGAAGTGAAACGAATCGAGGTCCCCATTCATCTCCATTGAGTCCAATAAGAGGAGAAAGTCCAGCGAGAGCAGGCATGAAGATATGATCCCGAATAAGCATCATATCACCTCGTTTGAAATGCTCGTTGATACCACCAGCAGCGTTCGATGTGATTAGAATTTCTACCCCCAATTCGTGCATTATACGCACAGGTAGTGCACACTTAAAAAAAACTTAATTTATTTTCATTTTGCAATTAAGTATACTTAATAAACCAAGAAATACGGATTGTTAAAAAAGAATTTCGGATTATAAACCAGGAAGTCCGGATTATTAACCAGGAAATTCGGTTTGTAAATCAGGATGTATGGATCATCGTATTCATCTGCCCTGAGCTTGTCACTTAATAAGGCCGGTGAACAAATGTGTATTCCTTAATGCTCATGAACGATGACAAATAACAGATATAAGTTTTGAAAAATGGTAGGAGAAATGATTTTCCGGTCTTCATCTGCAGATAGGGAGGACCTTCAGTGGGACTGTTCACTTTCGGAAACGGGAGAGAAAATTTATAGCGAATCGGAAAAACTCCGTTTCTCTTTTCAACTGCACATTCTACTAAGGCAAATTTACAAATAAAATTTTCACTCGACTGAATTAGGTTATTGAAATTCAAAATTTTGACGCCGGATAATGGGCGGGGGGAATAGGGGAGTAGGGCTGCCGCCTCAATTGAAATTCAGCTTCCATTAACTCTTCCATTGGCCACTCCTACCTTAGTTTTTCTTATTATGAGAGCGTTTCGAGGCCCTCTTACTTTTACCTCCCTTCTACCAAATTCTGAAGTACTATGTAGGTAGTGATAACTTTGGTCTAGAATAATATTTTAACTGTATCTCTTCATCAGTATTTAAGGATGGTAAGTTTCAGTGGGTTAAGTTGCATTGGTGTCAAAAGTTGATCATGTGTGCTATGACGCATTAATAGTTCAAACAAATGAGCATCTAATAAAGCATTTATGATTTGATGAAAATTTTGAAAATGTTGGCGTAAATATCAATCCATTAAGCAATACTAATGCAAGAAATGCTTACCAATGCAAGATTCATTTGATGTTCATAGGGATGAAAACGACCTTGTAAACATACAACATATTTTCCACCGAGATAGCCAAATACAAGATTTCCCTTATGACCAATCACTGAAATTGTATTTATTTATTCATATCAAAGCACTTATTAGAATTTTGCAAGAAGCATAGAGGATCGTTCAAATTTAGGTTCGTTGCAATTTTCGGAAGGGATAAATACTACGTTATTATGCGCATAACTTCAAAGCATGAGAAATTCGGTGTTTAGATCGTCCTTTCTTTCATCGTTTATATGCCAACATAAGACGATCGAAGAATATCCAAATTTTCGAAATTTCTACTTTGACATCCGTTCAAATTTTTATTGCTGTTCACTAGAGAGAAAATACACAATGTTGATAAAATGAAATTTTTTTGTCTTTCCTTTTTTCTTGTATATATTACTCATTGTTTCAGCACTTTATATACCGTACAGAGAAATTGTTTCTCATAAATCTTATACATCATAGATATTCTTTCTCATACTCATACATATGAATTACAGCTGAAAAATTACGTAGTAAAACCTCATTTTTTAAGCACCTTTTTTCTCTCACAGGGATATCGTGCCAAAGATGAGAGGTGAATTTTCTAAAAATAGGACATTTTCCATAAAAGCATAAAATTCCACAACTCATTAAATATTAACATAAATAAAATATAAATTACATTGACATTATGGGAGTATGTGATTCTATATACAAAATAAACTTGAAGAAAATGCTATCATGATTGCTTCACGCACCACTCATAGCTTCTAAATGATAGCCACCACCTTTTTCCATATATGCAAAGTAAAATTTTTTATCTTATTTTCAAATTTTCCAACTTAAAAAAAGTTTTATTCATTACAGAATTTCTCGATAAACGATAAAATGAGAGCAGCTAACCATTTGTTAGTGGAAAGCCAGGTATTTTCGAATATGGTAATATTTGTGAATGCTTAATTATATCACCAATTTCACCAAGCCCTGAACCACATATAATACCAATTTTTGGAATCTCTTTTAGTGTAACCAAGCCCTTAATAACGTTAGCGACATGCACAATATCAGCGTGCACCTTCGGGCTGCAATGTACTCTTTGTGAGAAAGTATGAATTACAACTATAAATATATTTTCATCTAATTTATTTAAACTTAAGCATATTTTGAGAAACATATTTTCGCCTTTTTTTCAAAAAGAGAAATGTTTAGAAAGTTTTCATAAATGAAAAATGTATTTTATTTTCGAAGATATTTATAGTGCGCATAAATTACAATTTTTCTATGAAATACTTTCTCGTGTTCAGCATATCATCGTTGAAAATAACGGATGCTCAAAATTAAGAATAGCTAATAAAAAACAACCAACTCAATTTCTTTACTGTAAGAGAAGCCCATTATTCTGCATGCATCAAGTGCCAATCCAATCATGCCTGCAACAACACTCATCAATTCAATTCATCCAGCAAAATGCATCCAACTGAGGCGACATTATAGACGAATTAGGTAGACTTTATTTGTGCTCAGATCCTTATTATTTTATCCATCGTATTCCCTATAATTTCACCTCATATTCGTTGGAATGATTTCATTTTTCTTTGTCTTTTATTTTATGGAAACATCGTCGATAAAATAAAACATCATAACGCATCAATGATTATGGGACGAATTTTAGGAGGGGAGAGGAAAGAAATGCGAGCGAGAGAGAAGGGGATTGACGGAGCGGAACGAGAGGTGGTGGTTATAGCGTGAATAGGCAATATTTATGATGTTAATTTCAAAAAAAAAATTTTTTTTTTTTGAAAGTCAATTGTTAATTGCCCGTTAAGTCAATTGCCCGTTAATATGTGCATCGCCTACAAATTTAACACTCCTCCAGTACTCTCGAAAATATGGGCACTCATTAGCTGCAATAAACACTCATTACAGGTAGATGTGTAGGATTTCTCTCATAAAAAGTAAGGGAGGATAGTGCTCTAGTACAGGAAGAGTATCGAGAGAGGAATTTGTAAAGGGGAAATAAGCTGTCCTCACAAGTACAGTTATACCTATGTAGGCACGTATGCATCTATCTAAGATTGGGCCAATGCAGCGACACGCTGAAACCTGTTTTATATAGTGTTTCGCGGTAATTTCGAAGGATTTAGTATGGGAGGAGGGAGGGGGAGGTGTTTTTTAAACTTCTAGAGGATTAGATAAATAGATCTTTCTCTATGCATATTTTCGAGGGAAACTGAGAACAACAACGATAAAAAAGACATCAGAATAGTAAGAGCAATCTTCTGGGCATTCAGGCGCCCATCCATGTTGGCAGATTCGTTATGCTTCTATACGCCATGAGCGTATTGATTATTTTGCATTCTTGGCTGAGGCATCTCGAAACGGCCAAGCAAACGCCTATGTATTGACGATTAATTTCGGCGGAATGGTAGCATGAGTTTTTGAATCAACGCCAAGTTCATTTACGATGCTCTGCAGGGCATTTGCTGCTATATATATATATATATATATANCATGTTTATGTTGCTTTTTTTATAAATACTAGCTGCTCCAACATGCTAGAGAAAGTTCTGCCTCCTCTATTATTATAAGGAATCTCTCTTTTTCTCTTCTGTCTGCATCAAGTGAACAATTACTACGGTAAACGTCGTCATCGAACACTGTTCAAACGATCGTATACCTTAGGTCATATACAAAGCCGCAGGTGTTATTTTACGATTTCTTGCACTGAATATCAGTGCAAGACATTTTAGTGAGACTACGAATATATATACCTTACGTATTTTATGAACAATTTTCGACCACATATATTGCAATGGAAGAATATTTTGGATGTGGGATCTGCTAACGTATTTCTACTACCGCACATTTTTGAGCGTACTAAAACCGATCTAGAACATTTAACTGACTGATGAAAGATGGTCTAGGGAACTAAAGTGAAGAAATTTTGAGAGACACTTACAAAAAGAGGAAGCAACCTCGCACGCAGATTGTATTCAGATAAATGAACGCAACATCATAGTGAAGAGTTTTCATACGAATGATTTATGCGCTATGCAAATACGTTGAAAAAATTTTCGTTGTTTCAATGATATATGATAATCGGAAAGTACACTGTAATCAAGATGCATGATCCGTATTACTGTAATACTGAAATGGTTACCTGAGTTAGTTGCTCATCGCAGTGCATAATTGTTCACATTATCTCGACCTTAGCGTTCAACGATTAACACTTCGATTGCATCTTCTCTATGTAATATAGGTAATCATTACGATCAGTTTTACTTATCTATGCGCATTTCTTAGCATTATGATGTAAATCAAAGTTTAATATTCATCTTAGGACATAGGATCGTAAATAAGCATATCTTCTAGAGGAATGCAAGTACAACTCTAACATTCACACATGTGAAAGACGTGCATCTTTTATTGCCTTTTGAAGGTCATCGAATATAGAAACATCTACAAATGACAGCGATTAAGCACTCAAAGAGCAATAGCTGAAAGTTTCACAGAAATTTTTTATTTCCTCATTTCGTAATATTTCACCATCAGCGCGACATCTCTTATGCGTTAAACTAAGCTTTCAACATTTAAAGAAAAATGCAATGGAAACCCCTTAGAATAAACATTAATGAAAGATGCAATACGCGTTCGAATCGTTTTATGTTATTATAACGAACAAAATGACTATAGTGAAATGAGTTGAACGGATTTGCAACGCATATACAAACGAAAACTTAGACATAAAAAAGTGGTCGTTAAAAGTCACCTCATTCCTCTTCATTGTTTAATGCATACAACGAATACTTACTTATTGTTTATTGGTTTTCTGCTCACCCTTTTCTAAACAAAAATTTTACTTGGACCCTTTCCGATCATTTCCTATATTTATTTATTTATTCATTTCCTCATTTATTTATTCATTTATTTGAATAAACGTCCCATATAGAAGGAACATACACATAAGTATATAAGAGAAGTGCACAATGATCATACAGAGGTAGTAAACGAAAGAAAAAACATGAAAAACAACCAATGGCTAGCGAACATTTGGCAATATATTTAGAAGAAGACAATCGTTTGTGGTTTTTTGTGATTCTCGCAAAGAAATATACATTGAGCAAGTATCTTTTCTCAATGAAATCAGATTTCTATAGTCATACTGAAGGAAGATTGTCTTGAAGGCTGATTCTTCCGCTCATTGAATAACGCATAATGAATGAAAATGCTTTTCATTGATAACTGTAGATTTATGATCTGATATTTATGGATTAATGATCATAATAAAATTATGGTTGAATCTATAACAATTTAGATCACTGATTCCATTCGATTTTCAATTGTTGAAAGTAACGTTCAGCGATAGCATTTGGATCAACTTTATTCGATCGATTTGCTAGTGGATAGATATCTTTATTGTCCCGAAGTCGCCAAGGAAAGCAGTGGCGCATCAAGCGGTTGTAGTCACGCATCCATACTGGATTGCAATGTGCACCGACAATGGGCACTATGATTGCCTGGCTGGAAGTACATTGTGAAGAATCATTTTTTAGTGTTAGTTTAATTTTGTAGGGTTATACCGCACAGTTTCAGAAGAGTAAAAAAGCGTTCTCCCACAAATGCCATCAAAAACTTTTCGAATAAGAAATGAGGTGCCAAGAAGATTTATCCGATGTTGAAGGGCTTAAGTGTGAATAATAGTGGAAGATGAGGACAAATAATTGTCACAGGAGTATTATACTTGTGCAGTGAATTTAGTATTATATATATATATATATATATATATATAGAATATCAGTGCAAGACATTTTAGTGAGACTACGAATATATATACCTTACGTATTTTATGAACAATTTTCGACCACATATATTGCAATGGAAGAATATTTTGGATGTGGGATCTGCTAACGTATTTCTACTACCGCACATTTTTGAGCGTACTAAAACCGATCTAGAACATTTAACTGACTGATGAAAGATGGTCTAGGGAACTAAAGTGAAGAAATTTTGAGAGACACTTACAAAAAGAGGAAGCAACCTCGCACGCAGATTGTATTCAGATAAATGAACGCAACATCATAGTGAAGAGTTTTCATACGAATGATTTATGCGCTATGCAAATACGTTGAAAAAATTTTCGTTGTTTCAATGATATATGATAATCGGAAAGTACACTGTAATCAAGATGCATGATCCGTATTACTGTAATACTGAAATGGTTACCTGAGTTAGTTGCTCATCGCAGTGCATAATTGTTCACATTATCTCGACCTTAGCGTTCAACGATTAACACTTCGATTGCATCTTCTCTATGTAATATAGGTAATCATTACGATCAGTTTTACTTATCTATGCGCATTTCTTAGCATTATGATGTAAATCAAAGTTTAATATTCATCTTAGGACATAGGATCGTAAATAAGCATATCTTCTAGAGGAATGCAAGTACAACTCTAACATTCACACATGTGAAAGACGTGCATCTTTTATTGCCTTTTGAAGGTCATCGAATATAGAAACATCTACAAATGACAGCGATTAAGCACTCAAAGAGCAATAGTTGAAAGTTTCACAGAAATTTTTTATTTCCTCATTTCGTAATATTTCACCATCAGCGCGACATCTCTTATGCGTTAAACTAAGCTTTCAACATTTAAAGAAAAATGCAATGGAAACCCCTTAGAATAAACATTAATGAAAGATGCAATACGCGTTCGAATCGTTTTATGTTATTATAACGAACAAAATGACTATAGTGAAATGAGTTGAACGGATTTGCAACGCATATACAAACGAAAACTTAGACATAAAAAAGTGGTCGTTAAAAGTCACCTCATTCCTCTTCATTGTTTAATGCATACAACGAATACTTACTTATTGTTTATTGGTTTTCTGCTCACCCTTTTCTAAACAAAAATTTTACTTGGACCCTTTCCGATCATTTCCTATATTTATTTATTTATTCATTTCCTCATTTATTTATTCATTTATTTGAATAAACGTCCCATATAGAAGGAACATACACATAAGTATATAAGAGAAGTGCACAATGATCATACAGAGGTAGTAAACGAAAGAAAAAACATGAAAAACAACCAATGGCTAGCGAACATTTGGCAATATATTTAGAAGAAGACAATCGTTTGTGGTTTTTTGTGATTCTCGCAAAGAAATATACATTGAGCAAGTATCTTTTCTCAATGAAATCAGATTTCTATAGTCATACTGAAGGAAGATTGTCTTGAAGGCTGATTCTTCCGCTCATTGAATAACGCATAATGAATGAAAATGCTTTTCATTGATAACTGTAGATTTATGATCTGATATTTATGGATTAATGATCATAATAAAATTATGGTTGAATCTATAACAATTTAGATCACTGATTCCATTCGATTTTCAATTGTTGAAAGTAACGTTCAGCGATAGCATTTGGATCAACTTTATTCGATCGATTTGCTAGTGGATAGATATCTTTATTGTCCCGAAGTCGCCAAGGAAAGCAGTGGCGCATCAAACGGTTGTAGTCACGCATCCATACTGGATTGCAATGTGCACCGACAATGGGCACTATGATTGCCTGGCTGGAAGTACATTGTGAAGAATCATTTTTTAGTGTTAGTTTAATTTTGTAGGGTTATACCGCACAGTTTCAGAAGAGTAAAAAAGCGTTCTCCCACAAATGCCATCAAAAACTTTTCGAATAAGAAATGAGGTGCCAAGAAGATTTATCCGATGTTGAAGGGCTTAAGTGTGAATAATAGTGGAAGATGAGGACAAATAATTGTCACAGGAGTATTATACTTGTGCAGTGAATTTAGTATTATATATATATATATATATATATATATATNACCATAGCTATCGAACGACCGTTGCCACCACTGCGCCACGATGAGGCACCGAAGGAGGATTTTGCAGCGGTCTTGGTTTATTAAGTACACTAAAATGCAAAATGAAAATAAATGAAGTTTTTTTAAAGTGTGCACTACCTGTGCGTATAATGCACGAATTGGGGGTAGAAATTCTAATCACATCGAACGCTGCTGGTGGTATCAACGAGCATTTCAAACGAGGTGATATGATGCTTATTCGGGATCATATCTTCATGCCTGCTCTCGCTGGACTTTCTCCTCTTATTGGACTCAATGGAGATGAATGGGGACCTCGATTCGTTTCACTTCATAATCAATATGATGAGACATTAAGGTAGGCGTTATATGAAATAGGAAAGATAAAAATCTGATTTAAAAAACAAAAACGAATAAGAAATGCGGACAGTAGTATCTTATTTCTTAAGCATATCGAAAAGAATATCGTCTAAGGGGGAAACGCTAAGAAATCTCAGAAAAAAACGTTACATATTAGTTGCATCCGAAAGGTGAAAAATTTTGATACATCCTCTTTATTGAAAGCCCCTTCGCTGCTCAAAACTTTCTCAACTTGTTAGGAATATGACTGAGAGAGCAGAGATCGGCGCAAAAAAAAACGCGAAAATAATATGCTTTCATTGGTATGCTCTCATACTTGGCTCATATTGCGTGAAAAGATGATAGCGAATAATATACCTTGTACAATGTACGTTAATACATTAAAGTATATTTTCGTTATTGAGCAATGACACTCATAGGATTTTGTTTTAATCTGATAGTAAGTCGCATATCCAATGAATGGATTCGATTCACAAATATCCTCCACACATCGATATACTCCAATCTGATTTTCACATATCGTCCCATTTTTTGCACAATCGTTGTTAATATCAGTGCATTTATCAACATCGGTTAATGTGCATATTACACACCCCTCTTATGAACATTGCTATATAGAGTGCAAAAACGATAAATGAAAAGTGCACTTATTGCATTCACATTCTTTATTTGAACAAAAATCTTATAGATATGTGGAAAATCAATTCTGTTTACCACTAAACATATTGAATAATTTCGCTAATTTTTCCCAACTTCAAAAGTATACAAAATGTTTCATAAGAGAAACTTCACATACTTGAATGGGTAAGTAAGTTTAAGCAGGAATCTTTAATGAGATAAAGCATGAAATTGCTTCCAGCACGTTTTGAAAAGAACCGTGTCATTAATCACTTCCAATCAGTTTGTTTCTCCCATACAACTGAAATATCATAGAGCAGGAAATGTGAAAACATGACATTCTTCTTTTTCTTAATGGATATGTACTGGCTATATTTAAAAAATTTCATATTAAATTCAATCTGTTAAGGAAGCTTTCTTTGAGGAATTAGTTACAATGGATCATGAATTTTTGATCGCACAAGACGTTTGAATTATAGGTTGAATTTGGCTTCATGATTGAAGAGGCAATAATTTATAGTGGTCTGTGACAATGATATTGCACTTTGATATGGGCAATATAAGTATGCTCTAAAATTAATACAGACAACCAACTCCAGGATAATTCGATCATTGCTGCAGTTTGAGAGCAAGTTTTATACATACTGCTATTAATTGCAAACAAGAAATTTTCGATTTACACTCCGTTAATGAGCATAATTTACAAAAATTACGCTTTCTTACACTATTGCACTTCGTCGTGAATGAGTGAGCCAAAAATTAAACATGTGTCCGCAACACGTCACCGATACACACTTTGGGAATGCGATAAATATGCTGTGCTGTCATGATGAAGCACAATTTTCCTGACCTCAGAAATGCATTTTCATTTGTATGACACGAATGAGCATTTGGGCGCTTGGATAGATCACGAAATTTTCATAGTCGAAAGGTGCAACTATTCCACTTCCACAAAGTTGGATATTTGAGCATCGATCAAGTCGATGGTGTTCATTTGAGCGCTCAACGCGATGTATGTGCAACAAGGAAAGAGGGTCAGGTTCAACAACGGATATAAGATCTATCAATATCGAGATGAACTGACCTTCGATCCTGTATTATTTGATGCAACGCTTCCTTGTTGAAAGCAGTTTCCCATTTGGTTGCGGTCAGGGATATAATTTTGCAATTGCTCAACGCCTTCTGACACACTACCATCAGGCGGAATCCGTAAATGGATAATCAATGAAGCAACAAAGCTTCCTTTAGAAAAGCGAACAAAATCGACTCCCATGTAATTGCCGTTGAATATTCCTGATTGCATCTGAAATGCGTCGAAAAATACGTCAATGAGCACATTGCGAACCAGCGCGAACTTTGCGAACACTGTGAGCCGGCGCAAACTTTGCAAAAGAGCGCGAACCCGCTCGAATTTCGCGAAAACTGCGAACCAAACACTGAAAACCAGCGCCAATTTGCGCAAAATTTTGCAAGCACTGCGAAACTTCGCGAATTTTACGAGCACTTGGACCAGCGGAAACTTTGCAAACACTGCAGACCTGCGCGAGCTTTGTAAGTAACGCGAACCTGCTCGAATTTTGCGAAAGCTGCAAACCGAACGCCGCGGACCAGCGCGAATTTGCGCGAAACTTGTGAACACTGCGGGCTAGGGCAAATTCTGCGAACACTGCAAACCAGCGCGAATTTTGCAAACGCTGCGAATTTGCGCAAACTTCGTAAACGCTGCGAACGTGCGAAATTTTGCCAGCACTGCGAACCTGCGCAGATTTTAAGGACATTGCGAACTAGCGCAAACTTTGCGAAGACTGCGAAACAGACAGCGCAAACCAGCCCGAAATTTAAGAACATTGCAAACCAGCGCGGACACTGCGAACAACCGGGAATTTCACGAAAACTACGAACCAGTAAAAATTCTGCAAGCATTGCGAACCGGACAGTACAAAGAAGCGCGAATTTTGCGAACAATGCAAACCATAGCAAATATTGAAAGACTGCGAAACTTCGCGAATTTTACGAACACTCGAACCAGCGGAAGCTTTGCAGACACTGCGAACCTGCGCGGACTTTTCGAACACTACGAGCCATCGCGAAACGCGAACACTGCAAACCTGGGAGAATTTCGCAAAAACTGCAAAGCGGGGCGAGCTTTGCAAACACTGTGAACCTGCGCGTATTTTAAGAACACAGCAAACCAGCGCAAACTTTGCGAAGAACGCGAACCTGTTGGAATTTTGCAAAAACTGTGAACCTGCGAAAACTTCGCAAACGCTGTGGGAATGCGGATTTTCGCGACCACTGCGAACCAGCGCGAGTTCTGGAAACAGTGCGAATCTGCGCAAACTTTGCGGACACTACGAACCCGAGCAAAGTTCGCGAAAACTGCGAAATAGCGTGAGCTTTGCAAATACTGCAAGTCAGACGCCGCCAAGCTGCGCGCACTTTGCGAACACTGCGAACCAGCGCAAAGCTTGCAAACAACGCGAACCTGGGCAAACTTTGCGAAAGGCGTAAACCAGCGCGAACTCTGCGAACCTCTGTAAAATTAAAGGACACTGCGAGCCAGCGCAAATTTTGCGAGCACCGCGAACCAGTACGAGTTTTGCGGGCATTGCGAACCAGCGCAAGCTTCGGAAACAACACGAACCTCTTCGAATCCTGCGAAAACTGCGAGTCAGACACTGCGAAAAAGCGCGAACTTGCGCAAACTTTGCAAACGCTGCAAACGTGCAAATTTTTGCGGCACCGTGAACCAGCGCGAACTTCGCGGACACTGCGAATCAGCGCGGACTTTGCGAACACTGCGCACCAGCACAAGTTTCGCGAAAACTGCGGAATTGCACAAATTTTAACGAACTGCGAAATGTTCGCAAAGTTTGCGCTGGTACGCAGTGTTTTTAAATTTTGCGCAGGTTCACAGTGTCCACAAAGTTCGCGCAGGTTCGTAGTGTTTGCAAAGTTTTCTCTGTTTCGCGGCCTTCGCGGCATCCCCGGTGGTTGGCACTGTCTCGCTTGCATTTTTTGCGAAATTTGCGCTCTTTCGCAGTGCTCTTAAATTTTGTGCTGGTTAGCAGTGCCCGGTTCGCAGTTTTCGCAAAGTTTGCGGAGATTAGCGGTGTTCGCGCTTCTTCGCGTTGTTCGCAAAATTCGCGCTGGTAGCGGTGTTGGCAAAATTTGAGCCGGTTCGCATTGTACGTAAAGTTCTCGCAGGTTCGCGACGTGCGGTAACTCGCGGAGGTTCGCAGTCTGACAGCGGGATTGCAGTGTGCGCGAAAGTCGCGGAGGTTGACCGTGCACATGAGGTTCGCTCAGGTTCACAGTTTAGGCAAAATTTTGCGCAGTTTTGCAGCGTACGCGAAGTTCCCGCAGGTTTGTAGTGTTTGCAAAATTTGTACTGGTCCGAAATGTGCGCGAAACTCGTGCAGGTCCGTAGTGTTTGTGAAATTCGCAATTGTTCGCAGCGTACGCAAAGTTTGCGCAGGTTCGCGGTGTTAGCAAAGTTCGTGTAGGCTCGCAGTGTTTGCGAGATTCGCGCAGGTTCGCACTGAACGCAGTTTCCGCAAGTTCGGACTGTACGCAAAGTTTGCACAGGTCCGCATGTGCGCGAAGTTCGCACAGATTTGCAGTTACGTGAGTTCGCGGAGTTCGCAGTTTACGCAAAATCCTCGCAGTTTTGCGGTGTTTGCAAGGTTCGCGCAAGCTCTGAGTGCACGCAAAATTCGCAAAGTTTTGCAGTGTTCATAAAATCCGCGCATTTTCGCAGTGTGCGCAAAGTTCGCACAGGTGCGTAGTGTTTGCAACGTTCGCGAAGGTTCGCAGTGTACGCAAAATTTGCACTGGTTCGCAGCGAACGCAAAGTTTCCGCAGGTTCGCAGTGCTCTTAAAAAATTCATAAAGGCTCGCGTTTTACGCAAAGTTCGCACAAGCTCGCATTGTGTGCAAAATTCGCGCAGGTTCGCAGTATACGCAAAATTTCAGATACTATTCGGGTTCGCTTCATCTCTATGCTGGTCTCTTCCCAATATTACGAACTTTCTGCCAACAAAACATTAGATACAGAGGCGTGAACAATCTGATCTTACAGGAGTTTCACTAATTTATGAAAATAAATACACCTGTTATTACAGATGAGAGGAAATATCGATTTCAATTCTTATCATGGCAACGAATCGATGCGTCATCAGCTGCAAAACCTGAAGTACTGGATCCGACGAACATTCAGGTAGCTTCAGCATTTGAACGCTTTCAAATTCGCTCTCCATCTTTGTCGATTGTTATTGAAACGAACGGATGATAATCGGGAATAAAACTCAACGTCGACATGACGATGGTCGTCGTGATTGTATGTCAGATTGTGAAGTATTTTAGCCCAACAAGAAATTGCGAAATAGTCATTTTCGGGTAACATCTTATTGGCAAACAAATATCGCGAATTACGTAATATCTTCAAATCTTCGATGCCGAAAACGCAAACGCCGTGCCGGTATCGCTTACTTTTACATGGTAGATGAGACCATCCCCATACAACATATCTGCAATTTATACTGTTCTTATTTCAAAGACAAAACAAAAATAGCATTTCAGACATTCCGACATTCCGACATTCCGACAGACCCATAGATGTACAGCTGCTGTAAGCAGATGCTTTTATCTATATGGGAAATCTTTTCATAGTAACCGCCTCATGTCTTTTCTCAATTTTATGCTCATTTTTCAAACCTCTTATTGCTGCAATATTTCCCAAAGCTTTCCTTTCGTATAACAGACAATGCATTAGGCACTCTAATATATTTTATTTTCAGGCAATAATAAGCGGAATTACTTGATGAGCGAACAAAAGAGAAAAGCAAAGTGCGAGTGGAATAAATAGAAATAAAATAAACCTTGTAATAAATGAACTATGTCGATTAATGCATCGTCTTGTGAAGCCACCAGGTGCGCCTGCAAATCATTTGTGCTCTTCAGGTAACTTTTTGAAAAGCAGAAATCAACTTTTCTGATCTTAAAAGCGACAAGAATATAGCAAATCAATAGTTATCAAGGCCGAGGTAACTATAGCGCGGCTGCCGTTGTTACGCGACCGAACAGCGCGGAATGGAGCGAACAGCATATATAAAGAAGGGGGTATCTTAAGGAGTAAAAAGTGTCGAAATCTTCCTAGGAGATGCTTAGTATAAGTTATTGAAGGAACAGTGGGAGACCGAACTTCGCTCACAAGAATTTTGGGCAGCCATTAATGCTAAGAGATGTAGAAATTAGTGGGCTGACATTCGGAATCAGTGCGGTCAAGAAGTCGGCTAAGGCATTTTATTTCTTCAAGTCTAGTAAAATAGACCTTAAGTTGAAATATGCAGATGAAAAAATTAGACACAACAACGTATGCCTTGCAAAGACAGTAAGTATTGAAGCCTTCGTAGCGTGCCAGTGAGTGACTATTGACACCCATTTCGATACACTCCTTCAAATCCCACTGCAACATTATCGACAAAGCAACCAACAGAAGAAAAGAAGGATGCGACCAAATTTGAGCAAACTTATGAACAAGAGAGTAATCGCAGGCAGCAATGGAGAAGAAAACAGTACTGAAAATGACAAAGGATTGTTTCTTTCGATGAACGTTTGCCTAAGAGAAAATAATTCGTGGATTAGGCCACCGACCCTTCATCGTTATGCGTCATTCAGAGTATTAGAAACGGCGCTAATTTCATCGAAGGAATTGGAAATGACTTACCGAGGTCGTCATCCGAATTGAGAGAAGGAATAAGCATCTCATCCAATCCATAACGCACCTTACTGAATCGCTTTAAGATGGTCGTCAAATTGAGTTCATCAACAATAAACTCAACAAAGGCTCGAGACAACGATCCTGCTGTACTACCTTTCGCGATTTTCAATATCCGATTATCATTTTTCTTGACATCTGAAATTGCTGTCTTCATCGATGCTGGAAACTCGTCATTATATGTTACTTTTGCTATTGCAATGAAAGGTCCTAGCATGGAAAAGATTAGAGATCCACCCATCCTCTTTTTCTGGGCCTGAATGCTAAGTCGGCGAGAAAATTCTGCAATTAAAGCAATAGAAGCGACGCTAGAATTTTTTCAGGATGAATGCTCGCGTCGAAAGAGGTGCGAAGTCTTATATTTTAGGTTATCAAGAAGCTAGAAAATCGATACGAAAGACATTGGAACATTCCTTTCATAGCAACCCCAGCAGAAAAAAAATTCATTGCAACAAAAGTTTCTTGGAATCCTAGAAGTGAAAGTGAAATCCTGAGGGAGGGTAGAGGCATCTACGATAATCTCGTTTTCCTGAAATTACTACAGTCGTGACTACAACGAGTGCTATTTTTGGAGTGGTTTTAGCGTAACGCAATTCAAATCATTTGAGTCCACTTTTATTCCAGGAAGTTCCAAGAAGTATACTAGAAAGGCAGACGGAACTACCTTTAAAAAGGTTGAGCGCTTTATAACTCCAGTCGGTATGCTTTGGAACTCGATTTGCAAATGGCATACCAATACCGATATCATTGGTTCCATTAAGAGATTCCAATATTGCGATCATTTTTCGGTTGGTTTTCAAGGGGATATCATGATTCTAAAGAGTTATTTGCTATTGGCGTTATTTCTATAATATTAGTAGCCATTTTATGCAATGGTTTTACAACCAGTTGAGTGGAAAAAAACATCTTATGGCCAAGAGCACCTGTATAAGCAAACAATATAATTTCACAAATAATAGATCACAGAATTTCCGACTTCTATGGTGCTTATCTCAGCACCATGAGACGCATCGTCAAACAACATCTACTCAGCGAGACGCTAACAGCCGCCATACCCTAATCGACAACTGTCACTTTACTGCGAGAAGCGATCGCTGGTCTATCCGCCCTTACTCCATACTCCACAACTTCCTCTCCCTTCTCCCGAACCCCCCCTCCCAAGAAAAATAACCTATAGAGCAAATCGGAGCAAAACATTCTATCACCTTATGACTCTTTAGCATAAACAAAGCATTCATAAGCGTATATATTCTTACTTGTAATAAAATAGCGTATTTCCAATTGGGTAAATGTCGTATAATTTGTAAACACTCTAAAAAGCTTCGATCCATATTATGACCAGCACTATCCACATCGTATTCAGTTTTCGTAAGATAAACATTTGGGAAACACTGTGAAAGATTTCGCATTTGTTCATGAAATTTTATGGATGCTTTTCGATCGATTGCATAGCAGAAAATATTCACCGGAGAGTACATTAAATTGAAGAGAAGTTCTTGTAGATGATAATCCTGAAAGTCGTTTTTAAATCCTTGAGGACGAGTCATTTAGATGTTCATAAAGCTCTATGCTTGAAAATGAGAAAAGAGAGCTCCTTTCAAATCTATCAATTTCATCGTAAAATTTTTCCAACAATCATTTTGAGCACCATTCAGTTAGAAGATTCAAAAAAATTTTTTATCCTGAAAATTTTTTGACTAATCAATGCCTTATTATATGGCTGTTCGAAAATAAAACAGAAATGAGATAGGCTATCTTTGATGTGAAACTAAAAAAAAATCGAATTCAAATTATTTACTTAGTTGTAGCTAACGCTCATGTATATTATTAAAATTTACGCTCATATAACTTCAGATGCGCCATTCTAAGAAGCTTAACAAACTCGAACCAATTGTTCACTAAAAATAATAGAAAAAGAAATATTTCTTTAAATGAATTAACTATACATTTAGAACAACCTTATAGACAACTCTGACGTAGGCAATCGAAAATGTTTCACGATTGTAAGCGGGGTAATGACCTCTGCTTCGCACTTCTTCACAACTTGCGTCTATTTGCTCATCAACTGTTATATTGGGTCTTTGATTTCTCTAAAATAACTTCCTCTATAAGCAATAATACACCGTAAATCAAGTCAAATAAAGAGCGTTATTAAATAAATATTTTTTATTATTTACTTTCTTGAATATACAGCTAGCCATATATTGCGATGACATATATTAGGTAGGCATAACGCTTGCACTATTGCTGGTGTTTAAATCTGTCTTATTTATGATAAAATTCCTTGCATAAATGACCATCAAGATTTTTATCTAAATACAGTTTTTGCAAAATAAACCCAATGCAATTCTACTTATCAAGAGTATATAAATATAGATTAGTAATCCAAGAGTATTAGGTTATTATGCAGAATATCAAACACGGCATTGGAAGTACGAATATCACCGTCTCCTATCAATTTGACAATTTTTTTTGGAGTGTCTATTTGTTGCAGTACAATTTTTCGATAAAATCCACTCGCAAAATATGTGATTATGTGAAAGTATGCTTCGAATGAACCAAAAAATTGAAACATTTTCATGGTTTTTTAAAATGTAAAACTCGTCGTATTTCATAGCGAAATGCTGAAGCCGCAAATTACAATCACTTTTATATGACAATAAAAAGAAAAAAAAGAAATTTGCAATGTGACTGAAGGAAATTGCGAAAATTGAACGGTTACAATAGGTATACGAGCGAAAATCCTCACTCATCTTAGAAGTTTAAATCGCAGATATCGAAGTTTTTTCGAGGAATAGAATTTGCCAGCTAATAAGGTGACTTATGAATATTCAATTGTCCTTTTAAATAAAGCAATACCTTTGCAATTCTCGCAGCAAATTTTTCATCAGTGATTGCGCGTTTGCACTCTTCATCTCCAATAGCATAATGTTGCAAAATTGGAGGACCCTAAATAGAAACTTCAATTCTTCCTTATGAAAAAAAAAATGAAATAAAATTAAAACCGAAAACAAGAATTGAAAATAATATTGCTGATGAAATTTGTTTCGATAATTTGCTATCTTATCTTTGTAATTCTTTACTATTTTAGCTGTCATTCATATCATTGAGTTGATTGATGCTTTAGGAAAAATTAAAAGAAACCAAAAAAGATCCACTGAATGTTACGCAACAAGTTTAGTGATTATCTATAAACTAATCAATATGACGTAAACGAACGCTTTAAACGTATCATTGAAAATTCAATTTTGTTATGATTCATAGCTTAACTTGCTCTTCACTCAATAAGAAATACGCCTGTCGAGAAAATCGAACAAAATTTGATGAAATTCTTTCAAAATTTCAGCAATTTCTTCATAACATTATGACGTGCTAAATTACAAATGTTTCTTATCATAGTTCATGGAGAAGAATAAACCTGAATGTGACTAGTGGCTAGTTTCTTCCTCAAATACATCACTCTCTCTTTCACCTCTTTCCTCTCCTCCCCTTCACCTCCATCATCAGCACCACCCACTTTCCTCTATCGCTTGGGCACATGAATGCGAAGGAATTCAAACACATAAAATATTGCTCTATAATGCCCTTCCCCTATTCAAGATAGCATTTTTAAAAACTTCATAAAAAGAGATAAACATTATAAACTTCTAGTATATTTTACTAACCGTAATGTCTTCAGGTTGCTTTTTTGCTTCATGCATTGGCCACTGAGTTGTTGATAACAATTCGTCATTTGCAAATGATAAATGCAAATAAGATTCATTGACAATAGAGGATGACAAAATAGGTTCAAAATTTTGTTTGTCTGAAAAACATAAAACATTCATGTTTCAATCATTAGAAAAGTGGAACCACTTTTTTATTTGAAAAAAAGAATATTATAATACGGTAAAATACCGTAGGAAAAAATATCGTCTCCTTTCACGTTAATCCATTTACGCAGGTATATAAACTAGTAAACTTCTCATCGAAAAAAAACTAGTTTCATTAGGAGTAATTAAGAGCATTTAGCTATAAGTTTCCTCTCTTCTATATAAAACACCTAATACTCTCCAACGTTGTTTGCAATGAATTAGAATATTGCATATTATTTTTTTTTCATGCAAAATATTTGCGTCAACAGCTTTCACAATGAATTTTGGTCAATTACTATGATCTTATATAATATTAGGAACAATGGAAACGCTCCTTATTGATGGAGGAAGTTCAACATGAACAATAGAGGCATCAACTCGTAACTGCCTTAATGCCTCAAAAAAATTTTATGGAAAAAAAAAGGTTGTTGTGAGAAAATCCGCATAAGTTCTAAGTCTGAAAACGCCACTGAAAATCTTGTGCGAAATTTTTTGGTAGAAAAGTCTTTGAAAGTATGACTAAATATAAGAGCAAATGCAAAACTGGAACTGAACAAGTAATGAAGGAATCAGACGAAAAAAAAATGACAAATCTGTTTCTGTGATGACAGAAAAATACTATACAAATCTGTTTCTGTGATGACAGAAAAATACTATCTCTTTAAAGTGAATTATCGGGTATGTTTTTAGTTCCAAGAAAAAAAAACCGAAGCATCACAAGTTTCCGCAATATGATGCCATATAACATATTAGGCCGCTCATTTGTATAAATTGGCAAAAAAAAAAATAAAAGAGATTTGACAGCTTAAATGTCACATTCTATTATCATCATTGAAAGAAGATAAGTATTGCTTTAGAAAAAATTTCTAATAATATGCGAAAAAAAATGCAGAAATAAGTACAAAGATAGAAAATATTCATATGAAAATGCAATCAGTTATATGTAATTAAAAATGCTGCATAAATTAAATTTTAATTCAACAATGCATCATTGCAAAATTTTTGATATGAAAATATTTAAAAGCAAACAAATCGTTACTCTTTGGCATAAATGAAGAAAAATTTTGTTGATCGAAAATATTCAAATAAATATTCACTGAGAGCAATGAGACCATCGAAATGAATGCCAACCATTCATAAAACATTAGATGCAATTTAAAGCAACCAGTGTCTCGTTCCTAAAATTATCGGCTTAATTTCAAATAATGGAAAACGACGAATACTCGAAAGTAATGCATCTCAAGGCATCTACCATCTTAGATCGATTCCAATCTTAAACTTACAGTTTCAGGGCAAGGGATAGAGGAGGGAATGGAAGGGAGGGGTGGAGGGAGTGGGAGAAGGACACCTTAACGTGAAGTTTCATAGAGAAGGGAAGGGATATAGGATTTTTATAGGCCGCGGTAATAATATACAGCATTTCAAATGCATGAAAGCAAGTCATCTTCTTGCAAATTTATAGCAGAAAGAATGTAATATTTATCGATAGAGGAATATTTTTTCACTCAAAATTTTGGAGGATTTTATCTTTCAACGGAAAAGGATGCATTGGAAGGGTAAAGAATTTGATGAAAATCGATCCATATATCTGAAAGAAATTCTTCCACGCATTTAGCTGGATGATGCTGAAAGCTTATTGCTCCTATTATGTTGCTAATAAAGAAAAGAGGGAGTCTTTTTTCTATGCATAAAAAAGCAGATAAAACAGAAAGCATCATCGCGACACTTCGCCGTCATAACAACGCAGAAATGGATAGAAGAAACGCAAGAATAAGGAAAATGCAAAGAGGTTTGAAAAACAGATAGAAATAAGTAACTAAAAGAAAAGAAAATTAAATTTTTTTGAAGCAGAAAATTTATGAAATATACGAAAAGTGAACAAATTTCCATTAATCTATGAACAAATACGACAAAATGAGAAGAAAAATGCGAAGTAACGGAACAAATCTGATGAGTGCACATTGAAAAAAAAAGAAAATCCATCTGAAATCTAATCAGTACAAAAGGCATCAGCAACATCAAAAGCTTATAATATGAATGTTCAAAATTGTCACCAATATAGGCGAGTGCTCATTACGAATGAAAAAAACATTGAATAACATATCTCTATTCAACAATCGTAACATTTCTCAGCTATATATAGTTGAACGATCTAATTGATGATTATGTTCGACCTATCTCAAAGCGATAGAATCCAAATTTGATCAACATTTAATATCAAAGATGAGTTATTGATTTGACAAATAGAAAATCTCAAATGTCTTCGGCTTATCACCTATACATTCGCGGACGTCATAAAGTGAAAAGAGCAACGTTGCTGACCAACCACTCACATTTATAGATTATCTGACAACTGGAAGATTTATTGCTAGCAAATTTTTACATCAAATGTCAAAAATATGAACATCAAAAATTCTGAATAGCTAAAAAAATTTACAAAATCATTGATACGTGGAGATTGCAAAAATGTTACAATTTCGGGAAATTTTCGAATAATTCCTATACGAAATGTATCACACACTAATTTGCATAATTTATGAAAAAAATTTATATAATTTATGAGATCTCCTTTTTGAATATGCAAATATTTGCGATGTATAATCTACAAAACGCATTAGATCTACGTGTAAAGAATGTTGAAAGTTGCGTTATAGCAACGAACAAAGTTCTTCAAGTGTCGATCATGCTTCCATAATAAAGCGAGCAGACTGTAACAACCCATCCGAATGGTGGAACGCTTTAAAACCAGTTTGTATTGAGTGCATCTTTCTTTGTTGAGTGCAAAAGTGCGCTCAAAAGATCGTTAGTATCCTAATCTTACCGCCATATCAGCTTATTAGTCGATCTTCTAACTTACTGTCAAGTGAAGATCGTTGGAACTTGAAGCACTCAAAAATGCACCACTTCATATCAACACTCTTTCATAATCATAAATGAGAGAGAATTTTTGCAATTCTTGGTTGCTTTTTTTTTCTGACGGGCCATCCTCAACAAAACTGGCGTCGAACGTCTTCGAAAGGTAAAAATTTGTTGCGCACTTCAACGTTCAATCATTCATACTGTTGCATTTCAATAAGTGCTTTATTTTTTCTTAAGCTTTATGGGTAATTTTAAATTTATCTCATCTCATCGAAGTTTCCCTTTAAAGCTTCTATACAGTATATAAAGTTTATTTTTGCTTGCATTTACATTCACGTGCAGCTTCAAATATCATAGCAAAAAATCTATGTCGCCTCAACTATAACCGTATAGAGTATAGAAATCATGAAGGCTAGATTTCAGTATCGATTTGGAAATTTCTGCGAGAGCACTGAAAAATGATAGGAATCTTTGCATTTGCAAATTTTTATGAACTGATCTCAGAAGCGAGGAGAATCGCGAAAAAAAAGACTAGACGGTGCTAAACACCACTGAACGCTTCCCTATTGTTGAAGTGAACATCACCTTCATGGTACTTCCCAGTAAATTCACTAGTTCAGCCTGAATAAAGCGGGAATGGTGAAATTTTCCACGAAAATGAAATACAGAATTAAAGCTCCCCCACCGCTTCTAGGCCCTTTCCTTCCTAAAAAATTTGGCAGCCAGAATAATATAACGCTATAGCGACGAAGAGCACAATGAAGTGGAGAGTCATTTGCGAAGCACTCGGTCAGAGGGCATCTGGCTGAACTACATAATTCAAAAACAAGTCAAAAGAAAGCATAATTATACCTATTAAGTTAAGGCAATTTATTTTTGGTGATGGGAAATATTCAAAGAATGGAAAGTCAAAGAAGAGGACTAACGAGGAACGCAAAAGTGCTAAAAGTTTTCGGGTTTAAAAATATTCAAATATTAGTATCGGAAAATTTTTCATCATCGAATTATAAATAGTGTACAAAATAAACTTCCTGCGAAAAGAATACAAACTTTCAATCACAAACGGCAAATGTTTATTACCGTATTACTCTAATGTTTCCTATTAGTAATACCCATACAGCATTACAACTTTAGACTGCTGAAGTCAACTCCACAAATGATAAATCAGTGAATGACTTTAAATTGGTAAGGGAAATAATTTAAAACGTACAAAAATGCACTTCATTTTTCTTCATTTTTTTTCCCAAAACATGTTCATCTTTCATCGCATTCCCTAAATTGCAACATCCAAAAGAAATCACCTTTCATCAAGGAATGTAGTGGTGAGAATCTTGTTGATGAGAGGCAAAATGTTAAAATAGACACGTAAGAAATACGATAATCAATCAACTTGCAAGATCACTACATTTAACGATATCCTTATTCTCCTCTTTCAGAAGCTAAAAAAAATGTACAAATTACGAGAAACAAATACATAAGCGAAGGTGACGACGAACAAGAAAGCTCACTGAATAAAAATAAATTGTACATTAGAAAGCAATTTTTGAGTCTATATTGAGGCAGTTTGTCGCACAGCTGGAAGCATAGATATTGCAAAGTGAACTGGAAATAATTCTATACTTTAATTTTTTTTTCCCGCAGAATTTTCCGCTCAAGTCAATATGAAAAAGAAATCGATTCAGCTATATACGCATGAGTTCATATTTTCTCCTATTATGCTATATCGATTCTTCGTTCGATTTTGAATTACTATTCAATGCAAAGAAAAATCCCAATATTGCTGCTCTAGGATGAATCGACAAATATTATAAGATTTATCGAGATTGAGAGTGACCACAGATTTCTTTTCGATTCAAAAAGAAATCCGAAAATGGGAATGTAAGAGTTGAACATTCAAAAAAAACGAAATGAATGGTACTCACAAAGAAAAATGTCAAGTAAACTTGATGAAATTGAATGGCTGTATAATTTTTGCAAAAATGCAAAAAAAACCTCATAATTAACAGATTGGTACCGAATAGAGAGCGAGATGAGACACAAACATATTTGTATTAGATTGTTGATAGAAAGCAACAATTGCGTTTTTATCGAGTATACTTGATTGGAGTGGAAATTTATCTTCGCCGACTGTCTAACGAAAAATATCAGATGAGAAAGAAAATTTCGCAACGAAAAAAATAAAACTTTTCTGCCATAAATAAATAGAAAAAAAAACGCCACAATTACAAATAGTCTTAGATGAAAGCAAGTTAAATTCATACCATTACCTACGCAATGAGAAAATAATGATACATTAACGTTGTTCTAATTTCGCCATGAGTTTTCTCTTTCGAAAATTTTTTTTTTCGAATTCTATTACTTTCGTTTTGAAGCAATTTCTAGAAAAAATTAAGTGAGTAAAAATGTCAAAGAAAAGAAAAAAGAATTTTCAATGTGCCGCCAGAAAACATTTGAATGCTAATGAGGGATATAATCAAAGACACATCTATAGCAATGCTCCATTTGAGCTAAAAACATCCCTCCCTCTTTGCTCTATTTGTTCTTCTTTCCTCTTTTTTTTCTCATAGCTCTAAGCTGCTGAGAGGAATGGAATTCGACTCTTCCTTATGCAAATGACTCGGACAATAACCTCTATTCTGAAGGAATTTTTGAAAGAATTTAACACGTTAGAGTTGATTTTGCATAGAAATTGTAACTCGCATTTAGTTTAAAGTAAATTTTGATGGCCCCTGAAGGAATTGCTGCATTTGTTCATTAATTAATAAATTTGTATTCAATACACTTCTTTATGAATTTATTTTTTTCAAATTTTTCATTTTTTCATTCTATTCCATTTCCAATTTCCATCTAACGTCATGAAAATTTTATGCTTTTCAAGTAAGGTTTCTTCATTTTTTCACTTGGGTATTTTTCCTTCTCATTTCCGGAAAATTAAGTGACGAAGGTCGACGAAAGAGGATGACAACACGATAGTACACTGAGTGCATTGCTGATTCATCCTCTACATGCACGCGTTGTTCGGTTTGCTGTTTACCTTCGTGTATTCCTTCTTTGTGTTGAAAGCAAACGAAGCTGAGCACGACCATCGAGGCAAATGACAACGACCATTAGATTATTTCGGTTAATTTAATTCATTACAATTTTAATGAAATTTGGACGAATTTTATGCAATGCAACACAAAATGTTGCATTGCAAACTTTTTTGCAACGATGTGTTAAACTTGTTCACAACTTCCTTCACACAAATGAGTATTATGTTTGCATGTTTAGTAGTTGCAAATATCTATCAGTATGTTTACCAATATGCAAATATATTTATGCTCGGCTTTCAGTCGAACGAACGGCGGTGCATTTCATTGAAAATCTCCAAAGAAAGGCAAATAATAGCCGAACTGCCCACTCATCCTTGCTTCAGGGCTATTTGCCCATTCATCCCTTATTATTATCCTCAAGGGAGTGGGGTTAAATACGACTAGCACGATAGGTGATAAGGGCCGTTGGTAGCCTCACTCGCTGTCATATTCAAATTTAATGATCATCAAACGGTGCTTCTTCATGCTCATCAGCATTCCACTGCAAGTGTTGCCAGCTTTTTTTCTTTTTTTTTCTTTTTTCTTTGCATTTCACTGCAAAACATGCTACCTTCTGAATGTCTTCATGCTGATATACGTGAACATCTGTCTATTCGTCTATGGTATTTTCTATCACAAATTTTAACAAATCAAGAGGCATAATATTTCATCATAAAAGTCTTTCATTCATAGAACTCTTGTAATCTCAAATCTAGCCATATTGTTTATCGCCCAATAACAGTTATGCGTAATATCTAAATTCGATATAAACAAATATGGATTTCCACTGAACTTGAAATATTGCATAGCTCTTACTAACATTAAGTATGAAAATAATGTAACATTTGACACATGATTTCTCAGTATTATTTCTGTTTGCATGTTTTTTAATGGAAACTCGGTCAACACATGCATTAATAATCGTACTTCTTTTTCTGTGGGTTGTGTAGCCATGTCGAGAAGTGAGCGAAGAAATGAACTGAAAAATTTTTCTAATTTTTCCCTTCCAATTTCTCCGTTAAAACTGCTTTGCAGCTATGCCGATTGATCTGCGTGAAGTGATACGATCGCTACCATGAGGAACAAAACGTGCGATGCCGTTCTTTGTTACTCAAAAATTTTGTGTTGAGTTCTGATCTCCAGTTGCCATAGCATTTACATATTTATATTCAATATTTAAATCCAATATATACTTTCAGAAATTGGAAACGATTGGCCGTTTGGCTATATCATTGGATTATTCATACTGCTACACGTAATAAGGTGTTTCCTTCTTATAGACCTACCTTGCCAGGACGAAATATCTGCGGCAAGCCCTAGTTAATACTCGTTGTATAACTTCACGAGACCGAGGTCACACGAATAACGTCTGCTCTGACCCTGCCCAAGGGTGGGTTTGGTGCTATTCACGTTCCCTTCCCCACCCTCCCCACTATAGATTGGTCGTTTCATAAACATACTTTCATTCGCCTTATTGTCGTTGTATTTGTTATGTTCATATTCATTTTCGTATCAACGTTTGTAGGGTCGTTGGTTTCCTCACTGAGTGCTGATTTCACAAATGCGACGATGAGGCTGAGAAGCGCCTGCAAGAGAGCATCCTGCCCATCCAAACTATCGTCAAACCAAAGTTCGTTGATTTTTCCTCTGCACAAGTCTAAAAACGCTAGAAACAATAGGAAGTAGGCAGATAAGCAAACCGCAAGCTGACAAGCAGCCTCGGAGTTAGGAAAACGGAAATCGAAACGTCCAATCTGAGAATAACCGAAACCGAAGCAAATGTACGGTGAAAGCAATGATCTAAATATACTATATTTATTTGAGATTTGTTTAACGTTATTCAAATGCTCCTATGTCATGATCTTTGTTTGTTTTCGATTATGAGATTTTGTGGTTTTTGTCTTATCAGGATGAAGTTCTTCGCACATTTCTCTTTATTTCATAGGGACACATTTTCAGAAATCATGGATCGTTACTTGAATGAAACTATAGATGGAGCAAGCAGACAACTACCCGAAAATTATCGCCGCATTTTCCAAGATAAAATAAGAATCACCGCTGATTCGCCGACCAGCTTCCCAGATGCACTCTTTCGTCCCATTTTGCCTGAAGGTCTCCCGAGTAGAAGCATTTTGAACGCGTTTCGTCGTTACGCTTATGAAATACAACTGCAGCATCGTATTCACGCTATACTACATCGACATAATTACCTAGTAGATGAAGTGCTCAACGATGGAATGCGAGCACATCATCTGAAGTCGATTATCGCAGAGGTGCATCGTGAAACGAATTGGGGATGGGGATCGCCAAATGGTTCTCAATTAGTACGCTTCATACAGAACAACTACAAATGTATGCAAGTGGTATGTGATCTTCCTATTCATTAAGACAAATTGATAGGTTTGATGTGTTACTGTCTTATCTAGAAATGTAAAAATAAGAAAAAAACAGAACTTGAAATGACCATGCTATGTTAATGAAATTAATTACATATATTCAATCGTTGCAACTGCTTTTTGGGTCTTTCTGCAATAGTTATTGACTTTGGGATATGATATGGTCATTTGCATATAATCGAGTTTTGACGTAATGAGCCCCTTGTATTTGCCTAAGAATAAACTCTCCATTAATAGTGTACATAGAAGTTCATGCATTGTACAGGTGATTTTTGTTTTTAATGTGTACATTTTAACATTTGTGGGTAATAAAGTTGCAGCGTTTTAGACTTCCTAAAGAATTTCTTCAGCCTGCTCATTTCTTGAGATAAGGGCAGATGGAAACATCTGTAATTGATCAAATAGAATAGCACAGTGGAACGACAGTTCGCACTTAATAGATTCATGTAATTTCCATCTTTTCGAGATTCCCATTAAGAAAGGCTATTTAAGGATGGTGCATCGAAAAATGGAATTAGATCATATGCTTTCGGACAAACGAAGCTTCACTATCTGAAAAGATCAAAGCTATTCGATGTGAAACGTGAAACGTCTTCATCGACAGATGTAACGAACGATCCAACGGAGAAGAAAAAAGAGAATGCATTAGCCAGTTGGAATATTGATAAGTTAACTGCTGAGCTGACGGAGAGTTATGCTCGATTATCTGCTCAAAAAGCTGCAGAATTTAGAGAATGTTTTCGTCAAGCTGCTCGAAAACAGGTAAGACCAGCTAATAAACATGTAAACGTTTGATTTTAGTAAAGAACTTTCTAAAGTTTTATGGCAAATTCTCATTTAAATGTATTTTGACCAACTATTTAATTCTCTCTATTTTATCAAGCGTCATTAGTTCGTTATTTTATTCAAATGGTTTATTATTATCTATTTTGATAGTAAAAGATCGATATTACCGATTCAATGTATATAATTACACTAATTTCGTTATCACCTATGTTCTTATTGGAATATATAGCAATAATCGATTATGGATTTTCTCGATTACGTTGAATACAATCTTTTATGCTTTATATACAAATTTTTATTTTGAAATCTGCATATTTTCTTGTTCAATTCGACGAAAATTATATTCGGATTGTTCATTTGTAATTTTGACTCAATGCTAATTCCTTAGAGAACTTTTATATTTTTTTTTAAGCTGCAGATTGGTCCACTGTCTTTTCTTCCAATAGCATGAAGTTTGTCGTTTCAATAGGTTTTGTTTCGCGACTCTTGTAACGGAGCTGAAAGAACAGAAGCGGCTGCGGATAAAGGAAGAAGAAGGAAAAAAGAATTGTGGGGGATTTATTTTGAGGACATTTGAAGGATGTGACATGACTGATAGCTTAGAGGGTTTGTGTTGCATTCATGTACTATAGCAATAACTCACCTCACACAGGCCACAAATCTTATGCTACGTAATAATGAGAAGCTTAACTAGGAGGCGAAAAGTTTATAAGGATGCATTACCCCGACACTCCAATCAGAGGATTGAAGTAGAAAGGATTCGTATAGCGTAAACAGATTTACCGTCATCGACAGCTTCATGGTGACGCTCTTCGTAGCTTTATTGAATTCGGAACGTAAATTACATTTCAGCAAGATAGGTATGATATAGTGTTTTTCCTCAACCCATCGCCTCCTCTTCCTCCATCCTTTTTGACGTTTCCCTCCAAAGAAATTAGTCAGTGGGCATTGAAGAAGTAATAGCGCTATAGATGCATAAATGGATCCTACACAGCAGCATCTTAATGAGCCATTTGTTCAATTGATATATGGGAATTTTAGTCATTTCTCATAGTTCAGTGGAAAACATCGGCTATTATGAAATGAAATTTTGAGACAAAACATAGGATTGAATGCCACTAGAAAATTTGAAAAAATGCGATCATTTTTGAGCGATTCAAATATTTTTATGATGTGCCATAAGGGTTGACACTATGTGGACTTTTGTATTTCCGTTTGCCAAACCAATTGATTTCTTAAATTTCGAACGAATAACTTTAGAAAAAGCTCACTGATATTCTATATCTGTATATATCGAATGCATTTTCATACTCAACAGGCGTAAAATGCGTAAAATTTTCCAACAATTTTAGGTGAAAACAATCTCTTTAAAAAAATTGAAAGATATAATTCGATGCTGATATAAAATGCGTTCTATAGTTTATACGATATGTAATGAAAAGCTCTTAACTGTAGTTTCTATGATTGCTGAATTGAAACTACAAGGCACAAACATGCAAATACATATGCGCCCACACAATATAACAGTACTCTGGTTACTGCAACAAAAATCTGCAAAAACGCATAAAAGGCATCGAGCAATTTGTATATATTTGTATATAGGTTCACATATAAGGAGCAAAAGTACTTTCTGAAAAGTGTTACCTATGACATTGTCATCGTCAATTTTTAAATCTAAATTTACTGGATTTGATTTGCTCAGTGATAAGTTCGATTCAATTTGGTTATTGGCAATCCAAGACATTTAAACGATATATTAATCTGGGAGTGAATTTCTCTACAATCAACGATTTTTTTTCTCGTTTTTGTCTCTTTTTCTTTTGTTCTTCCCCTACTCATGTTGTGGTTCGTTCATTAGTTTATTTTGTTACAACTTTTACATAATGCTAGCTTGTTGACGTCATCCAAGTTGGATGCATTTGCCGATCATAAAAAAAATACGTTCGCCGAGCGTAACGTGCAATTATGGTTAATTCAACTTGTTTCGTCGGATTTGAGGCGTCTGTTTTCCCCCACAAAAACAAAAAGAAAAGCTTTTTAGCGTCCCATCCTTTTAAGCGAAAAAAAGAGTCGTCGAAATCGGCAGCTGCATCTAACCCGATATATATATTGAAGTGATGAAGGGATGATTTCATTAATTTCTATTGTTTCTGTTGATCCACATATGATGTGCTTTCCTAATTAAGTTATACAAATTTCCAGTTTGGCCTAATTCGCTAATTATATTGTGAATCAATTAAAAAGCGTCTAAAGACCCGGATATATTGTTTGATTTGATTCTTATACAGCTGAATTCTTCATAGTACTTTTTTACTGTGACACATCAATAATATGCATTTATTTGAATATATTATTCAAAGAAACCTTGTTGCGTTTTTATTTATTCATTTATATCGATAATAAAACTAAATGACAAAAATGATGAGCAAAATGGCAATTCACTTTATTTGCATAGAAATAAGTTCAATAAATATTATCTATTATTTATTCCGTTGAGAATATTTCAATGGCTTTATGCTAATGCAATTTTAATGAGATGCATTTGGCCATAAATAGCACACACACTCTCTCTCTATAAAATATATAAACAAGCCATTATAATGCGCTTCATACTCATGAAGATTCGATCCACCTACGTATATGTGCTCTATTTGAATGGAAAATGTGATATGAAATACGATCGTTGAGAATATTTCCTGCTTATTGCATTTTCATGTCAACTCTGATGCTTGAGTATTCTAATCAAAATTCGGCCAGTTTGCTTTTAAGCTCATGTTCCGAGCGGGCTTATTGAAATGTTATGAATATATAATGTTGACTCTATTTATTTTATGTGTTGACTGTATTTATTCCTGAACATATGTGGATAGGTAAATTTTTCTATGCAGTGAGCATAATATTAAAATGCATCAAACGAGGCATATAACGATCGTTGAAATGCTAATCGGTTGTTTGATGGCGCCTACTGCTCTTACTGACAGCCGCTCGTCGTTACTGAGCTTGTTAAGTAAACTAATACTCGCTTGTCGAGTATTCGTTGATTGGCTCCTATGTCTGTCTATATGAAGATTTTTATTTTAGTGGCGCGTCGAATAACTTCGCTTTTTTCTACGTTCAATTTCTTAGCTATCTACGTTCCTCGTTTTATATGACTGCCTAGTTGAGGTGGAGTTTTTGTGGCTAATTTCACTTCTGCTTCCATGTCAGCTGTCACTTAAATTCATGATCGATCAAATTTTAGCATAGCCCTGGTCAAAATTTTGTGGTCATTAATCTCATTTGTGGTGCATAAATGTATAAAGCGTACGCTTGCTCCAATGGTTTTATTGGACAAAACTGCAGTGCCATTATGGCGTCATTTTTAATTCTTGCTTGGATAATATTTTAGAATGCCTGAAATCTGCTTTTGCTCACTGACTAACTTTCCTCTTCTCCTCCTAAAAAATTCTCTGAACCAAGTAGTACAATCTATTTTTTAGTTGCTACGATATCCAAGTTTTTGAGCATCCTCAATAATTATATTATTGACGTATCATGGCGGTGCATGAACTTCAGCTAAACTTATTTTCTCGTTATGCGCGATGTTTTGCGGTCACAGTTAGATAGGGACATTTGTGTGTTGAGTAAGTTGTTCATTAAATCAAGGGAAATCTCTTTTTTTTTCAGGCTTAAAGCATCCGATTCTTTGAAGCTTTCTAAAGCAAATCTTGATCAGCTCAAAACGTAAGCTTCTTCGAACAGCGACCGTTATCTCGACCTTCACCTATGCGGAAATCCAACTCAATAGTGTTGTTCACGTCATCTGCACGAATGTATCTTTTGCTAAAGTTAGAAAAATATTCTCGTCGATTTACTTCCTCGTCTAGAATCCTCTAATTATGTCCTCGTTGTGAAAATTTATTCCTGCGCTAAATGCGTCAATATGCTTTGCCCGACAGCTATGCATCCCCTTTGTTGTCGATTCATTAAGTATTTCACTCAAATGAAGAATCACCCAAGTTTGGCTGAACTTATAATAAACGTGGGTATGATTCACACGCTTACATGTCGGCCATAATGTGACAATATTTCAGACATTTGCTTCATAGGTGTTATAATATAATATGATACTTCAGTAAGAATATTATGTCCTTAATAAACTTCTAAACAAGTGAAAAAATCCCATTCATTTGTGCTTTTTTGTGCATCGTCTTGTGTTCTCATCTTGCAACGCTAAGAACTGCTCTAACTTTCCGATCTAACATATTAATTCACTATAGCAGAATTTCAAAAATTATTGGCCAAAGAAATTATGAAGGAACTCAGAGATTTATTGCATCTTGACTATATTCTTCAAACATAAAAAACCTATCTATGAGAAGCCATAAAATTAACGATGAGACAGCTGAATGAAATGCTTCTTAAATACCTAATTTTAGACTTAAACAAAATGTCTTTATACATCTTCGAATATGAAATAAATGTTTAATATATAATTGGATGGACATTGAGAATCTATTAAATGAATCTCTGACTTTATACTTTACAAGTCAGTTTGTGTCCTCTTCGAGTTGTCGCTCCAAATTGTGACATAACTTGGCAAAAATTTTGGGGATTTCACGTTTTCCTTTGTCTGGAATATTTTTAATACTTCGAGTCTCTAATGCAGTTATTGGTATCATTCCGATTTACTTATGCTCGAAACACACTTTTCAAGTAAAGG
The DNA here is from genome assembly GCA_006503575.1 of Baylisascaris schroederi. NCBI lineage: Eukaryota > Metazoa > Nematoda > Chromadorea > Rhabditida > Ascarididae > Baylisascaris > Baylisascaris schroederi. The sequence continues at coordinate 351,035 of QEWY01003862.1, forward strand.
AATTTAATAATGCAACATATTTCCACTGCACTCCCTTGATTTTCTTATGGAAGGTCTGATGCAAACTTCATGAAAACTCTTTCACCCTAAAGCTATATATGAAACTCATCCAGTACGATCAAACTCAAAGTAAAAAGCATGCGTATATATGTGATTCATTGATTTATGTAATCACGATTTATTTAATCGTTTATGTAATTATTAGAACTAATCATCGATTTTAATACCAAAACGTAAATACAGATCCTTATATCGAGAATTAATATTTTGCAATTGTAATAGTTGTATTATATGCATATTTTCCCAAAATTCGTCATCTTTTACTTTTGAAATAACATTCAAATGCATTTCCATTCCATACTTCAAAACTTTTATTCTATTCTTTTTTACTCAACAACGGCTAAATATGGATATACGATAGACGTGGCAGATATTTCATAGAAATTAATAGTCGAAATCAAAACTTCTACTCATCTGCGCCATAGAAATTGCTCTAAAACTTGCAATGCATTCGAAAGCTGATGCGACGGAAATGCTTCGCTTCCTCTTCTACCTGTTGCCCGGATGTTTTTAGGCGTTTTTAATCGTGTAGGTCCATTCTGAATGTTTTTGCAACCTCTTCTCATTTCTTTGAAGTGTGTTTATCAGAAAGAATTTCCACTTGCATCCGCAGGCAACGCTCGTATTGTGGCATATATATATATATATATATATATATATATACCTCTTTTCAACGTAAATGATTCAAAGCCCTGAACTCTCCAAGAAATATAATGTTGCATACGTTATGGATGATCCAGCTGCAAATTTCGAATGAAATAATAGCAGTAATTTTATTGTGCAAGTACTCATTTTTTTATTTATCAAAAATGGTTGCTTATGTTTGAAAACTCTTTCACCCTAAAGCTATATATGAAACTCATCCAGTACGATCAAACTCAAAGTAAAAAGCATGCGTATATATGTGATTCATTGATTTATGTAATCACGATTTATTTAATCGTTTATGTAATTATTAGAACTAATCATCGATTTTAATACCAAAACGTAAATACAGATCCTTATATCGAGAATTAATATTTTGCAATTGTAATAGTTGTATTATATGCATATGTTCCC
>QEWY01003862.1:352451-390798 GCA_006503575.1 Baylisascaris schroederi
TGATGGAATACGAGAAAATCTGTGAAGGATTCAACGATCTTTGCTTTTCATCCACTCAACGTAAAGAGAAAAGAGAAAATCGAAGCAAATTACAACTTTAGAAAGTGCGCATTGCTTCATCTTTTGAATAGACTGATTTTATTTTATGTGCGCGAATTTGCTCTTCAATCATTTGCATTAAGGCATAACTCGTTGCCATTTAGCTTTAAAATATTCAATAAAGTTACTTCCGCTCTATTAGTGCTTCAGTGCGCGCAAATCAATTCTCCAATGCTTGATGCAATTATTTGTGACTATCATCATGTCGTATGCGAATATCTTCATCTAATTGAATGAAACATTTTCGCTCACGTATCTCTATTTCGAGTATTTTGTTGATTTAATACGACTGACACTCATCGTAAATTTGAGCCTTAGCTAAGAATTTATGAAAAAAATTTTCAACAAGTTGAAGTTTCCTAGTCCGTTAATTTCAGCAATTTTTAATCTTTGATATAAGTATATCCAGCATTCAGCAATATGATCAACTAATAGCACTTTTTGTAGTTCGATAGATCGGATGAATGCGTGTTCGATTTTTATAATTTAAAGTGCATGTGCTAAATAAACTCTGAAATATCGCTATTACCTTTAATAAGTGCAAGTTGAAAAAAAAATATTTTGACGGCTGTATTCTAGTTAATAGATAGAGAACGAGCAATAAAGTTTACCAACTAAATCACCTTATTCAGTGTATCAGTTCTCCCCTCCTCACTCCCCTCCCTCCTCCTTTACCTTTCTTGACCCTTCATCTTCGTCCATTAGATATGCACTAAAATTTGTGAGCGAAATAGATTGCCAAGAAATATGTAAATCACGAACAAATTCGTAAATTTATTCGAAAAGCATAGAATTCGACGTTGGCGAAATGAATGATGCTTGAAATGCATTACGCAAATGATTTTTCATGTATAAATTTCTTATCATTCCTCATGTTGCATGCGATTTCTGTAATTATTGCTATGCAGTTTCCCATTTTGTTCTCTTATTTATCTCCGAGAGGATTGTGTGTATTCTGTTAATGAAATAATGCCAGCTAATACATATATTGCCAGCTATCTGTCAAACAACAATTTGCTCGGAATAATAATTGATCCTCAAGATAGAATTTTCCTTCAGAAACAACATATTGAAGTGTTTTCGAAAACCTCGCTAACGGTTGCATCATACAATGAAATGCTCAACATTCTAATAAATACTTACAAAAGTATGAATATTCAAAAATGCTGCAAAAATATTGCGGTGAATGTTTGCGGTTGTATTTTTTGTTCAAAGAGATAAAAAGAATCTCGTGATATAATGTACTACCACTTATCTGTCATTATGACGACCAAAATATAAATCATAATATGATGATTAGGGCGCTTTTTCTTTGCCTAGAAAAGCAATAACTTTTGCTTGCATCGGTTCGAAAGGGTAATGCTGCCATGTCGCAATCAACTGATCGCTCTTAATGCCGTCAAGAGGTACCTACGAGACAGCTTGCTGCAAGAAGGGTGTGGCGAGGTGTTTTCTGTGACATGAATGGCTGAAGTGAATAAGGTTTGTGAGCGCATCCAGTGCATCCATCTAATTGTCTCCCTCTTCCATCTCTATTGACACGAATTGGATAAACGTAAAGAGAAAAGAGAAAATCGAAGCAAATTACAACTTTAGAAAGTGCGCATTGCTTCATCTTTTGAATAGACTGATTTTATTTTATGTGCGCGAATTTGCTCTTCAATCATTTGCATTAAGGCATAAATCGTTGCCATTTAGCTTTAAAATATTCAATAAAGTTACTTCCGCTCTATTAGTGCTTCAATGCGCGCAAATCAATTCTCCAATGCTTGATGCAATTATTTGTGACTATCATCATGTCGTATGCGAATATCTTCATCTAATTGAATGAAACATTTTCGCTCACATATCTCTATTTCGAGTATTTTGTTGATTTAATACGACTGACACTCATCGTAAATTTGAGCCTTAGCTAAGAATTTATGAAAAAAATTTTCAACAAGTTGAAGTTTCCTAGTCTGTTAATTTCAGCAATTCTTTAATCTTTGATATAAGTATATCCAGCATTCAGCAATATGGTCAACTAATAGCACTTTTTGCACTTCGATCGATCGGATGAATGCGTGTTCGATTTTTATAATTTAAAGTGCATGTGCTAAATAAACTCTGATATATCGCTATTACCTTTAATAAGTGCATGTTGAAAAAAAAATATTTTGACGGCTGTATTCAATGTGTCTAGTTGACAGATAGAGATCGAGCAATAAAGTTTACCAACTAATTCACCTTATTCAGTGTATCAGTTCTCCCCTCCTTACTCCCCTCCCTCCTCCTTTACCCTTCTTGACCCTTCATCTTCGTCCATTAGATATGCACTAAAATTTGTGAGCGAAATAGATTGCCAAGAAATATGTAAGTCACGAACAAATTCGTAAATTTATTCGAAAAGCATAGAATTCGACGTTGGCGAAATGAATGATGCTTGAAATGCATTACGCAAATGATTTTTCATGTATAAATTTCTTATCATTCCTCATGTTGCATGCGATTTCTGTAATTATTGCTATGCAGTTTCCCATTTTGTTCTCTTATTTATCTCCGAGAGGATTGTGTGTATTCTGTTAATGAAATAATGCCAGCTAATACATATATTGCCAGCTATCTGTCAAACAACAATTTGCTCGGAATAATAATTGATCCTCAAGATAGAATTTTCCTTCAGAAACAACATATTGAAGTGTTTTCGAAAACCTCGCTAACGGTTGCATCATACAATGAAATGCTCAACATTCTAATAAATACTTACAAAAGTATGAATATTCAAAAATGCTGCAAAAATATTGCGGTGAATGTTTGCGGTTGTATTTTTTGTTCAAAGAGATAAAAAGAATCTCGTGATATAATGTACTACCACTTATCTGTCATTATGACGACCAAAATATAAATCATAATATGATGATTAGGGCGCTTTTTCTTTGCCTAGAAAAGCAATAACTTTTGCTTGCATCGGTTCGAAAGGGTAATGCTGCCATGTCGCAATCAACTGATCGCTCTTAATGCCGTCAAGAGGTACCTACGAGACAGCTTGCTGCAAGAAGGGTGTGGCGAGGTGTTTTCTGTGACATGAATGGCTGAAGTGAATAAGGTTTGTGAGCGCATCCAGTGCATCCATCTAATTGTCTCCCTCTTCCATCTCTATTGACACGAATTGGATAATATATTTTAAATGTCTATATCTTATCATATATCTGTTCAACTCTCAGTCGATCTCTTTTCATTAAGTTTCATCAAAACCCACCTGTGCATCTGTTTTACAAAATTAAGTTTTAATTCATGCTCAGTAGGATTTAATTTTGTTTAAGGATTTAATTTCATCAAATTTAATAACAATAAATCTGAAAAATGCCACGTAGCCCAACACTGACAATTATATTATTTTATTGGTAAGATTTCTTATCAGTTTGCTTGATGTTCATTGTTACAGGTTGGTGCCAGCTTACAGCACTCATTCAATTTCTTCTAATCTCGATAAGATCCTACTGCAACGTCATTCATTTCATTTTAGTCAAATATTCACTCGTTCTTCTCTACTAACGGTTCATACCAATGCATTACGGAAGCTTTTTTCCTTTTTTATGGAGTGCAATACGTCCCGTCCACCGTAACTCACTCTTTTTGTTATGAATTAACATATCTTTTACCTTTTACAGCACCCAATTCCTTCATACCGGGAACAATCCTGTGAAGCGATATGCAATATTCGACGTTCCATTGAATATTAAATGAAAACTACCTAGTATTCCTCTTAATTCGGCAGCTAGCAAGTTTTCGCTTCCATAGACTATGGTTGAACCAATCGCACTATTGAAGATGTTTGCTCAGGCCGCAAACGATAGTGACTTTTCTAAGACGCCCATCGCCGTACGGTATATTCGCAATCCTCTCGCTTACATTCACGGTATTTTGTTCGCCTTTTTATGACAGACAGTTAATGAAGAGACCTTTAGCGCAACACAAAAGTCCTGCTGTATGTGGTACGCGTGAAACGAAGTGTTGCCAGATCGGGCTTCGTCACAGTCTACTACGACATACCGAAAAAAAAATGCACCGCGTTCAAAGAGAGAAGAAAAATGATTACATCCAACTCTCGAAACTGATCCACACATGACGAATGACAAAGTATCTACTTTATCGCACCATTTTAATGAGCTTATGCGAAATAGCAATGTACACACCAGCAATATTTATGCAAATGGCAATGTATATGCCAGCAATATTACTACACCACACAGACCACACATGCATCACACACACACGCTACACAAGCCTCATGCACACCACACCACACACACGACCACACCACATACCATACACACCTCACCACCGCACACCACAAGCATCACACCACACTACACCATACATACCACACAAGACACACCCTACGCACCACAAACCACTACCCACCCCCTATACATAACGCACATACACACACAGGCGCATATACTCCCTTCCCCTTCCCCCTCACGCACACACATACATACCACTTCCTCCCACAGATGTCAAACGGAATCTATACCGCACACAAACTGAAACAGAAAAAAAGGAAAAAATTCATCTGCTCACGTACATCATCAACATCAACATGAACTGGCAGGCATAAAAAACCACTTTCACATATCGGCAAACATTAATGCAGAGACCTTTAGCGCAACACAAAAGTCCTGCTGTATGCGGTACGCGTGAAACGAAGTATTGCCAGATCGGACTTCGTCACAATCTACTACGACACACCGAAAAAAAATGCACCGCATTCAAAGAGAGAAGAAAAATGATTACATCCAACTGTCGAAACTGATCCGCACATGACGAACGACAAAGTATCTACTTTATCGCACCATTTTAATTAGCTTATGCGAAATAGCAATGTACACACCAGCAATATTTATGCAAATGGCAATGTATATGCCAGCAATATTACTACACCACACAGACCACACATGCATCACACACACACGCTACACAAGCCTCATGCACACCACACCACACCACACACACGACTACACGACATACCATACACAGCTCACCACCGCACACCACAGGCATCACACCACACTACACCATACATACCACATAAGACACACCCTACGCACCACAAACTACTACCCACCCCCTATACACAACGCACATACACACACAGGCGCATATACTCCCCTCACGCACACACATACATACCACTTCCTCCCACAGATGTCAAACGGAATCTATACCGCACACAAACTGAAACAGACCACACATGGCGCCCCACACATAGCACACATACGGCATTTCCACACACACATGCCAAACTGAAACGGGCCACACACGGCGCCTCACACATACCAACACATAGACACACAGTCATGCATACCTCCCCTTTTGCACCATACACCACGAACACCCCACACGAAATCGAATCTCCCCTCCCCTTTCTTCACCTGCATACTTGCGCTCCCTCCTATGCGTAACCGACTGCTCCGTGCTATGCTGTGTACGCCGTTTTGTGCACTTCCCTAAGAGAATGACACATAAAGTCACATAGATGAAGACGTAAACACTACCCCAAGAAAGAGACACACAAAGAATACGTACAGTACATAGAAAGAGGGGAAATGATGAATATGGGAAGAACTGAGAATACGAACCTCTTCTGTCTATACGGATTTTACTTCAGTACTAATGTTTTGGGGTCAGGGGCTACTCCGCCGCCCCATGCCCACCTCAAGGGGGTTGCTGCTCTCTAGATCCCCTGCTTTTGTCCATGTACAGTTGTTGCTATGGACATCACAAGTCTGTACAGCTCCCACTAGGCTTTGACACGCAGGGGGTTTCGCCCCCCACCCCGTCTCTAACACGCACGCAAGGGAAGGAGGAACCGAACCCGACTCCCCGCCCCCGCAACCCACGCCAACCGCTTTAACCACTGTAGCATTTCCACCACGCAATCCCGGTCATTTTCACCCGTCTTTGTATTTCATAGTGAAATGATCATATTTCATAGTGGAATAGTCATATCCTAATTACCCTCTACCTTGTACACGTGTACATGAGCGGTTGTATGCACTGGGTTCATCTCGAAGAGTACTCTCACTAGATACCAAAATTGTGGGGAAAACCCACCATGAAGAGAAATAGTGAGGGTGCGAACTTTCCCTAAAAATTTTGAGCCACCACCATACACCACACCGATCCGGCTGCCCAAAGAACTCATCCAAGAGAGTCGGCAGAGGAAGGGATAAAAAAAGTTTCAAAATTATTTTGAAAATAATGAATAAATTGGTGAAAATTTTTTGCATATTTCAAGTTTTTGTCGTATCCAGCTGCCGAAATGCGAGATGGTCATATGAATACATTTATTCTTTGACCATTTTTGCACTTTTCCTCTTACTCAACTTTCAAACGAGGTAGTAAAGCTATATGCGGTTTCTTTGCCGCAATAACTTAATTCGGTCGTAGCTAATTTTTCTCAACTGCAATTGAGTAAATCTTTCTGCCCAAAAATTGACGAATTTCGAATAACAACTCCATAGATACCAAACAAACTTTGTTTGCCCACTCCCATCTCCCTCTCTCTCTTTTTGTATCTCTCAAATTGAAATGTTTTCTTTTGTTTCATCAATGATTATTTAGTAGGAAAAGCACGCTTATTAATCGCGGTCTAATGCATTCATTGATTTCTATCGCGATATGGCTAATCATGAGGCTTTTGCAAACTCCAATTCGCCGCATATATTATTGCGGCTCGAACTCTGCATAATTATGTACGGATCTATGTCTAAAAGCCTTTCAGATGACTCCATTTCAAAACCCATGAAAGTAAGAGTTATGAGATTCAGTTGATGCAGCATTCACCCATGAACCAAATATAGCGCTTATCAATCAATTTCGGAAGTTGAAAGTGCGTAGAAATTTGGTTCCGATTATTAGATTCGAATCTTTCAGGTCGGAGAAATGTCGGTTCGGAAAAGTGAATTTCCATGTGGACGATATTTCAGCACCAAATGTAGGATGAAAAATTTTTTATTTCTTAGCATTCTATGAAACTATTCGATTGGATGAGTGAGAGGTAAAAGCGTACGTCATATTTGCACTCTAACGCAATTTTCTAACCACTCTCTTTCGTGTTGACCGCTGATGATAGCTTGTATTTCACTAATTGATGCATAAATGAATGAATTGTGGTTATCGTAACAGTTTATTTGAAGAGCGAAGAAGATCGGTTGAACATCTCTGCTGCAACTCTCAAAGGGAACTAACGAATTAACCGTAGTTAAAAAAAATTTCTTCTGAAGCAATGTTTTTATTTAATGAAATTTAAGTTCATCGGTATTACGATAACAGCTACAAAATGAGGATTTGCGAGAATGAAAAATTGCATACTCATTTGTTTGCATATTTCCCGTAGTAACTCGTCAACCTCCTATATTCTTATGATTACGGTATTATTGATAAATTCAAACAAACGTTCATTTATTTGCACTGCAATTTCTTCTCTACGATTCCATACAGGTTAACAGGTTGTCTTACAAGGGATGAATAACGCTTTCTCACTTTCTTGCTAAACTTGTAATCCTTTCCTCTCCGATGCTTCCAAATTTTCTAAGCTTTCCTTTCGTTCCTTTTTCATATGAAGTCATCGATCAACGATCTAATAGCGCAAACATTTCTCATAATTCCTACCCTGCAAATGAAATATTATAATCTCTCATTTATTAGCATATAAAGTTTTTCTTATTGCATGCTTCTTTGAAGATAATAATCAAATATTCCGCCCTGGAAAGCGTTGATCCTCATCACATCAACTGGTCAAAGTGACCAATGGAATGACCACTCAACCACTGAAACGTTTGTTACTGCTCTGAAATGGGCTATTTTATCAGTAGCTGTGAGAGCGACCATAAGATTTAAATAATATGCCAACAACAAAAGGAGGCAAACAAACGAAACGGAGATGCGTAATATTAGTGGAAATCATCAACTTCGCTTCGATGAAGAGATGGGTCGAATGACGAACGATAATTAATCAAAATGAATGCATAATGCATGATTCCTCATTTTTCGAAAAAAAAGTATTAAAAAAAGAGGAATGAAGAGATGAAAATGTACGCATAAGCAGATATTAAAGATGAATATGGGAATACGAGAAAATTCCAATATTCCCATGTTGGATTTATGAATACAAATATCATTAAGCATTCCAAGAAATGCTAAAATTCTAGCAAACTTGGAGTTGTAATAGTGCAATTGAACAGAAACATTTCTCTAATGATTGTTTTTTTTTCAAAATGAAAAGGAAAATTTTGATTTTCGAAAAGAAAATGAAAGATATTGGCGATGATGTCTTAAGAATAGAGAGTTTCAGAGTAAAACAATCACATTTTTGAGCAAATCACCACAACCAAAATCAACTAAGCTAACTATTGAACACATTAAAAAAAAAGAAATTTCAGAGAAATGCTTTCATACTTGCAACAATAAAACAGCTCTGTGGTTAATTCCTATTTTCGTGAAAAAAGGATGGGGGTTCTCCGCCTTCGTTTTTCTACCATTCGCTAGCGATTTCTTGCTCAGCAATTTTCGGCTATGGCCCTAAGGTTTCCGAAGGAATACCGATTAGTCGGATTCCATTAGTGAACGACGCATTATGTAAGGATTCATTTTATTTGTGCCAATCGACGAAGTTTTCATAGATCTTTTTATAGATGCGCCATTTCATTGTTCGAAGGCAATCAGAAGGATGATAGTTGCCACTTCACGTCATTACTATATTTCATTTTGTAATTCTTTCGAAAAGCGATATGCATTTTTCATTCAAAAATTAATTTTTTTTCACTATTTGATATCTGCCGTCAAGTTTCCATTTTTGCACTCAATTAAATATTAACTATTAATGAAAGTGAGAACATAATGAAGCACAAATTTTGTTTTCTTGTGGATGTTCTTCGATTTAAAGCCTTAAGAATACCCATTGTTTCTTGTGGCTTTTCATTTCGATGTTTTATCCGTCTTATCAATAATTTTTATAAAATTCTTCATCGAGATTATAGAAGTCTATCTTTTTTCATATTATCACTCTTTTGTGTTAAGATCTTTTTTCATATTATCACTCTTTTGTGTTAAGCTCTTAAACAAACATACGTAATTGGAAACTAATCCCTGTTGACGAACTTTCAAGGATGATATGAGATCGCTTTTCTAACCTTTCATAACAGCAGAAAGGTTTCTGGCTTTGCAAAGTAATGGAAAAACATTCCATTGTTTTCATTTTGGAATGGAAACGAAAGAATTTTAAGTGCTAATTGTTAGGATTTTAGATGCAATAAATTATGAGTAGAGCTGAAGTTGTCGGCTGCTTGTACCACTTAATTCAAACGAGTCAACTTTGTTCTTCGTCCACAAATTAATAAAATCCTGGAGCATTTAAAGTTCTCTTTGACGTTAAGTTTTAAAGGATTACCTTTTACTGAGATTGCCACTATCTGTATTGCCTAAATGCTTTGTCGACTACCACGTGTTGTATTCCCCTGACATATTTGTGTGGTTGAGAGTGTAGGTGAAATTCATCTCCTCTTTAACCGACAACGAACTGAAACCGCTACTTAGCGTAAATCAACTGGTTGTTATTCAACACATTCACATCGGTCTGTACCGTACAATCACCGGGCATAAATGTTGGTTTTTCAACCATTCGCATTGGTTGTTATAAACCGTACAAATACCGAGCACACCAACTGGTTGTTAACAAAAAAATTCATTTATGTCGTTAAACATGCACTCAGCTCTCATTCACTCGAAGAGTAGAACCATTAATGATTTTTCGAGTGGAACGTTTCAAGCATCGAAAATAGACGTAATTTCACATCACCAACTTCGCATTCTTTCAATTTTGCTTTTTGATGCATTTTTTCCTCGGTAGAAAGTAGAAATTACATTCTTTATTGCTTAATAATTTTCTAAGAATGAATTTTCTTCTATGAATTCTTTGGTTTCATTCCTTCAATCATAGTCCGACTATCATAGAGATTTGAGAGAGAAGTGTAATGTAAGGGCAACAAATCTCATGACATTGAAATGTAGATGTCACAGCATACATAGTACGCACATTTTATCATCATCATTCGAAGCTTGCGCTTAAATGAAGTTTGTTGAAAATCGATAAGGACATTACGGATTCTTCCTATGCAGATTTGATGAGAATTTTCCTACAAATGGAGATGCAGAAAAGGAAAAATTGGTAACTAAAATATTAAAGATTTATAATGTCAGAGGTGGCTATAATTCCTGAATTCCTAGAAAAAATTTCCTTAAACTAACTATCGCTGGCATCCATTCAATGTAACTTCAGAGGTATTTTTCAGCATATTATTGAGACTTCCTTTCTTGTTTTTTTTTTTTGTTTATCTCATGGAATGCAATGAGTAATATATTTACAGCATCAACGTGAAAATCTGAATATTTTTTATAGAATTCAAATCCATATTAGATCTCTCTCTAGTCGTGCTAACAATTTGCAAATAATTACAACAAAACCCTCTAAATTGTTCGTCATACTCACGATTTCTTGTGCTTATCGCCTAAAAATCCGGGACGATTTTTCTCAAGGGAACTTGCAAATGCACTGCTTATCGCCTAATCCATTTTGTAGTTGTTGTTCTTTATGTTACTCTGTAGTCCATCATTCTATAGAGAAATTAAGAACATCGCAAACAAGAGTTTCCACAACTAATAGATAGTAGCTGAGTTTGATATAGCATAGGAAATGAGTCATATTTGCGTCCATCATACAAATCAACTTCTACCAAATCTCTATCGACGCGACATTTCGTAGCTTACTATCCCCCTCGTTTGCACTTAGCGTTCCGAGATAATCTTGACGTTTTATGGCATTTTCTCAATATATAATGACTAATTCATTTTGCATCCTCAAGCAGTGTATTGGAAAATGTTGCGAGTGATTGGGATTCTAATTATATGGTTCCTGTTATTTCTTTCATCTTTATTCCTTTCGTTGATTTCTTCTTTTATCGTTTATTTATCTCCTCTATTCATTGAGTATCCTTTTTTCTGATCCGTGAAAATCAGAAAGTTCATGCAGGTAGTTCCTTTAGAAAAAAAGACAACTCATTCTTGAAGCCATTATAGTTCGTTTCCCTATTAACGAATATTTTCCGCACTCTTATTTGTCGTTATTTCAGCATGTTTGCTACAAAAATTTAATGAAATGCACTTTTATTGCGATGGTTTTGTTCGTTTAATCAATTCGCTTGCCTATTTATTGGAATTGGAACATTGTAGCAAATCCAAAAAAAAAACTGACTGAGTGTCTGAAATTGTTCCATACCTCGAATTTATTTCCGCTTGATAAAATGAACCGATGTGGGTGAAAAATACATAGGAAATTTGCCAAAAAAGGTAATAAAAAAACCCTCTTTTGAACGTCGGTGAAACATAAGGTTTCATCAATTATCAAGAACAAATAAAGCATTCTTGATAACGCATTGTTTCGATTGAACCGATGGTTCACATAAATCTACAGTAAATTCATTTTTCTCTCGCGAAGAATTATTCAGCAGGGGCTAAGGAGTACAAAATATGGCATGACTTCTGGCTACTTGGAAATAAAATTTTAGCTGCATTGAAATGCCCACTATTTTCAGTAATTCTCGAGTAAATTAATGGAACAAGTTGTTCTGGGGTTGAAACTACCAACTGGACAGAAACGTTTGCAGAGATAGAGTGCTACAAATTTAACCTTACCATTATGCGCTTCATAAATGTGATTTGCATATATGCATGAAAATATGATGAAGAAGATACAAGGTCATAGAGCATATGCAAATTTTTATGTAAAAATCTTAGAGCAATTGTGCGAAAATATTTTTGAAAACTTTGAAAATATTGATTGATTGTAAAAATTTCGCACTAATTATTAACAACGGTGATTATTTAGCCGTAAATATTTCATCAAAATATTTCCCATATTTATTTACTTTATCGCTTTCTCACGATATAGTTGGCTATTCAAATATAGTGAATATTTTTTTATGAGATATGCAAAATTTTCTATTCCTTTAAATACAAATATGCATTCGGTGTATATCGAGAGTATTTTGAATAATTATTTGTATCGTTGATAAAACTTTACAATGTATATATCATATAAAAGATTTTGCGGAAATTTATGGATGTATATACGTAGCAAATCAATTAATCTCTATGGTAAATCATTTGTTTTTGGTCAGTAGAATAGGTAATTCATATGCGTTGCATATATATTGCATTTAATTTATGAATATTTGCATATTTAATTCGTTTTTATTAAATTATTGCATTACAGTTGAATATTACGAACTATCGCTAAATTATATTATTCATATTTGTCGATCTATAGACTGGAATTTTTATTATTTTGATGCGCTTAAATGGGAAACGAATCATCATTACCGAAATCTCGAACACGTCGATCAAGTGAAGATATTCCAAAGAAGAAGAGCTCAAAATCCCTTCTACAAGAGAAAAATTTACGACAAGAATCCATTGAAAGGTAATGAAATTTTAAATTAATAAACTTAAAATCTTTTATGAGCACATATTTCCCTCATTGTACTCTTTCATTTTATTGCCAATACTCTTTTCGTGAATATTTTCCATCCTTATTTAGTGTAATACAAGAGTTTCTTTGACGTCACATTGCTAAATAGAAATGAAGTGAGCTGATTAGAGCTGCGATATGATAGAGAGGAAAATAAAGTCATCGAATGAGCATATACGACAGCTTGGAAATGCGTTTATATCTATAGATCCTTGCAGAGTGTTAAATCAGCTGCCGCGATGCACTTTCTAAGATGAAGATGTGGGATATTTTATTTTCTATCGCGATCTCATTAAGCATCTCTTAAGCTCACGCAAAAAAATGGTTCGAATTTATTGCTGTTCGATGATTGCGACAATTTTCTCAAAATTGCTCGATATTTGTGTTTTTTTTTTATTTCTTTCAACAAGGAAAATTAAAAATTTATCGTTTAGTAATTGTGCAGCAACAATTCTGAAATTTTTATGCTTATTTATTAAAATTTTTATCGTTATTTATTTTTATGGTTATTGTTTACTATTTTGTGATTTATATTTCAGTAGTGATTCTGGTATAATTACCACACCAACACCAGTCGGTATCTTTATACGACGAAAAATTTCTGCTCCTGCAAGTGCTAAACGTCAACGCTCAATAGAGAATGTTCGAAACTCATCATTCGATAGTAAAACTCTTCTCAAATCTTTCAGTCACGATCATAATGAGGATAATCTCTCGCCCGGTTAGCTATAATTATTTATTAAATTTATTTAAATTAAGTAATAGATCGAAAATTGCAACTTTTAAACAAAGTTTTGAAATATGTTTTTTTTACTTGCAGAAAATTTCAGCATCGATTAAACGAATTTCTAGTGATAAGCGTTTAAATTATACAAATTGATAGATGATAAGGTTATCATAAGCGCTACAGTTGATGCTATTACAAGTTTTTAGCAAAATCAACCTATATAAATGCATATCATTTTAAAAAAGGCACTAAATACCTAGTGAAAAGTGGTGAATTTTATAAAAATGTTGATTATTTCTTCCACATTATTGATGAAATGAGGTATTTGATTCACATTAACTATGAATAGGTGAAAATTGTCTATATTCTTGGACGAGCACGATTCGGTTATTTGGAAGATGATACCCACTTCCACATTGCAAGTAGAAGTTGACACTTGCGTTCATATTGTGTTCTTTTGCCGTTCATAAATCAAGCGGAAGATGACAATTACTTTCACATAATAGATGGAACTGATGTTTGCGTTCACTCATCAGTAGCACACTCTTGTTGCTAGCGTAGAAGATCAAAATTTGGGAATTCGAGGGAATTTTCTCACTCGACAGTAGGAAATTGAAGCTTCAATTTGGGTCTGTCCTCCTCCACCTCCCCCCTCCCCAAATTATCACGCAATTTCCCCCTCTCTCTCCCCCCCTCCCCCTGCGCAAAAAAAACAACATTCCTTTCAAAGATTTTTGAGGAAAGGTATAGCCATTACTCTGAATCCTCTTCGTTCGTGTCATTAAAATAAACGCTGCACATTAACATTACAAACAGCACTAAAAGAGTAGTATTCATTATTACGAAATTTATGAGGCACAAGCTCGGCAATCTTTTTCGAGCTCTCTTTGCGAATGAAAAATTTTTATATGAAAATAATTCTCAACAAAATATCTTCAATATTCCCAAAAAAATTTCTCCATCAAAGATTCACGCGAACCACACCTTTCGTTGTTCATCACCATTTCCTTGATCATCAAATAAGAAATATGTGGAAAAATTTCAAGAATTTCGAACAATTTTGCAAATTCAATTTGCTATGATACCTAATGAATAATATGATACCTAGCGAAGAAATGTTTTCTCTTCGAGAAATTTGTTCTCATATGTTTTGTATGAAAAGAAAAAAGAAATATGCTGTATTCTGCCTAAAGAAGATATAAGAGACGCTTAGAACAATCTGATCATATTCCCGAGAGAGTTCAGATTAACGAAAACAAGTAGAAATTTATGGAATGTATGTGGTTTCCAAAATCGATAGTCCAAAGATGCATTGAGAAGAATCTTATTGCTATCAATGATTGAACGTACATTTTTCCAGCACAGAGCATTAGGACTGAATACTAGAATCGATAGTACAAGGAAGTAGGCTTTTTCATGATCGATTTCACAATTTTGAAAGAGAATTTTTGAACCAACACCGATCTAAAATTCATTGAAACCTGTTCACTAGCGTGACCAGATGTATCATTGCGCGCAGTATCACCTGCCGTATATATACCTGTGCTAGGTACAGGTGCTAATATAGAAATGCACTACAGTGACAAAATTTTCACCATTTTGTGAGCTAATTGCATAACAACTAAAAGAAACTCTCTTATAGTAATATTTTTTTGTTGAACCAATTACATTGCAGTATATGTCAGTGTGTTTTTCATAAACCTTTCAGGAAGTGCGACACGTTCATGGGCTATTTAGTCCCTTCAGCCTAAATTTCGCCTGAAAGAGTTGGGATGTCGAGGTAGATAAACGAAGAGTTCCCACAACTTCCACTAAAAAATGTGTTGCATTGCTACATATTGGGAATTTCCAGGAGAACGAGCAGTCCTTTGCAAGGGAACGTAATTTACCTGTTGCACACATTTGCATATGGATATATAAGTGAGTATATACCTAAATATTTAAGTATGCAAATATATGTGAGCACAAATATCAAAAATTATATATATATATATATATATATATATATAATATATTCGCAGGAAAGTAGCAGAAGAGGGACCTCGTACCCCTTATTCTGTGACTGCGAAATAAGGCAATACTGTGCGTTTACAAATTCTGTTCTCTATGAAGACGAGAGACAGCTGAACAAAACGCTCAAAAACTAGCTTTTGCTTGAATCTTGCGTTTACAATGAACAGTTTGCACCATAGGAATTGCTCATGCAAGAGAAACTTATGCATGAATTGTTGAGTTAAGATTTTTGTTTAGTTTAGAGAACAAATGGAGGCGAATGCTAAATCGTCATCATAGCATTCAATTTATAAATTATAATAAAAACTTAATGTTTTGATCGCTTCAATAAAATGAAAAAAATCCAAGAAGGTCATATTAAAGCGTTATCAGAGAGGCCGATGCTTCAGGCAACATGAAGAGGAGATGGTTATATGTGGATGCATTTAAGGCTGCAATAGATGCATTAATATGCGAAGTAATTATTTAACTTATTCATTCATACATGGAATGACATACACAAGTTGTCTATGAAAGAAGGTTAAAGGCAAGTAGATAAAGTGGAACGAAATTACAAGAGCATCGAGCGATTCGATCATAAAAATTTGCAATAATAGAACAGTCTTTGATTTGATGCTTTCTTGCTATACAATGCACCGAGAATTTATTTGTTAATTTCGATGAATTTTATTGTTTCTGCATTGGATGGGTTTTTTACTTTTCTCATTTGCTGAATTTCCCTTAATATTTTTGCTAATAACCTAATCATATTTCTGTGCTTTCGGATGTGGAATTTTATAGGCTGCATCTTTTAGCACTAAAATATACTTCATTCACCGCTCATTAAGAGATTACTTTCAAGTTTTTCTTTTCATTTCTTCCAATCTTCTAATTTTTCGTATTCTACCAGTGGATCTAAGTCTTTTAACTTTAATATCGTTGGCTTCCGATTTGAAAGAAACGACTAAATCAACAGATACGTTCGTAAACATGCACGAACACATCAGTGCCATAATTTAGTTTTGCAACGAAGTTTTGCAAAGATGCATAAAAACGATGCAATCCACAACAAACTTATTCATAATATTAGCCCCTTGACGAAAATAGCAGAAATATGAACAAATACATAATCAATAATAGCACTTCCTTTTGCACTTTTCTTAGTTGATGCTTTTTCTCTTCATTACTTTCTTGCTCTAAAATTATGAGACCCTCATTGCGTTAGAGAGGTACTTTAATTGTGAATGATTGTTCAACTATCCGAAAGCTTGCACTACTAATCGAAACTCTTTGAAACGGTTTGCACTGAATGTTTTCTCTTGTTGCAACCAATTTCCAACCGGTTGGCAAAGATGTTTTATTTATTTATTTTTTTGATTTTCATTTTCAATTTTTCCAGGGAAAAACGCTAACTCACTTCAACTCATAGTTAACCGAGTTCGCTTGCTTGCTATGACAGTGCATAATCGAAGAAATAAAATTTAATTCTTATTGCCTTAGGCGGTGTTTTCAAAAATTCATCGAAATAAAAACGCGAATTGTATTCTTCCTACCGTGTTTTTCATTCTTCCACGAAATCACCAATCCTGCTTTCGATCGATCTTATTTATGAATTTCTTTAAATAAGCTCTCCCTTGCATTCGTATTTATGCTATAATCTAAGTTAATTATTTACATTTTCCAACAAACATTCAGCTCTCTATTTATTTGCATACTAATATCATCCTTCATCTCATTTTTTGTTATGTGATTGATTATTCATCATTCTGTAAAAATTTCAAATGCATTTATTAGTTTAGTGTCGAAAGCGCATTACTGATGAGGATGTGGAATGGAAAAATTTCATTGCTTCAGCATTTGATTTAGATTTAGACTATCTCTGCTTCGATTTCTTCAAATCTATGCAATTTAGAAGTGGTTTACTTTGCTGGGATTTACACCAAATAGAAGTGATTCCAAAACATTTATGGTGGTGTTAATTTAATGCAGTGCTCCTTCGGAAAATTTCAGAATTTAAGTCCATTTCACTGGGTATTCATTTTCGATTCAGAAAAAAAAAGCCACCCTCCATTTCGCTCGTAATAATCGTTTGTAAAAAATTTGACAAATTTGATAAATTTTTTTATTATATTTANTCATGTATAGATAAGCATTTCTATCGTTAGGTTAATAAATTTTCAAATAAAATGTCTTATTTTCTACTTTCTATAGTAGATGAGTAAATATTCAAATAGATTTAGCCATAATACTTTCAAGATTTATTTAGAGATAGTTTTGATTATCACTTGCATAGTCTTTTAGATAGGAAATCAACGAGAACGATAAGATATCAAATAGGT
The DNA here is from genome assembly GCA_006503575.1 of Baylisascaris schroederi. NCBI lineage: Eukaryota > Metazoa > Nematoda > Chromadorea > Rhabditida > Ascarididae > Baylisascaris > Baylisascaris schroederi. Next base: position 370,177 of record QEWY01003862.1, read on the forward strand.
TGTTCGAAAACAAATCAATATATTCTATTCCACATTCATCAATACTACGGAATTTGCACCCTCATCCCAGATCGTTGAATATGAATAAGATAGATATTTCCATCATCACTCACCAACAGTGATAGTACTTTCGAAGCGTTTCTTTTTAATACGTTTTTGAAGTATTTTGTTATCAGTTTAAAATTACAACAATGTATTTGCGGATTGAAACGGGAGCTATCAAGCTCAGAGCTTCCCGAAGAAATGGTTGATGTTGAGTACTTAAATGACAGAGCTTCAAGCCTCAATAGGAGTAGGGTCTAGTACTACGGACTCTTTGGATGTCGCAAGTTTCAGAATGGCTGATGGCAGTTGTGTTACATCTGTGGAGCCTAGTAATGGCATAATTGCTTCGTAGAACACCTGAGGGGATGAAATCCAGCTGTTAAGTTGATTGAACTTTACGAGACATGGCTGCGTTGTAAGTATCTTTGCCGTTGTGATGAACGACACCCAATTGTGGCGATCAGCACAGCTCATGACCAACTTGCCAATTACGGCTGATTTCTTTTTGTTGCATATGTTCGTTTGACGGGGAGGGAAAGGAAGGGATGTTTTCGGCAACCGGACTGCGGGGAGTTCTGAGGCTACTTCGAGAAACAAAAATATTGAGGCAAAACCTCATAGGGCGACAGATAAACGCGGGTAGGAAATGCTCTCTTTCATTGCGTCTTATATGCTCCTCAGTTTTCTTCAGAATTCATCTATCTATGATATATTTCTAACACCTGAAGTAACCTTCAGTTGCCCTAATACTACGGTAGATATCACGTTTCCTGTTCCCGTCCCTTGAATATTCGCGAACTGCATTTTTCTCTCTCCTTCGCTCACATCCTCTCCTCCCGCCCAATAGTGAGTACTTTCATCTGTATCCTCAAAATTAGTTAGTGCATCACATCCTTCTTCTTGTTAGCTGTTTTCGCCTAAAGTAGAGTGCAATGCGGTGACTAGCTGATTTTCCGATGACATCTCTTAGAACACAAGCATCAAAGCATATCTTAATTTAATAAAAATGTGGCCACAAATCGAATCTAAAATCACTCCGTCGTATACTACTTTTTCTACATATTTTCAACAAATGAAACGTTTTTTTTGTGAAACTCCTCAACGCATCGATGTAAGGATGAGATCTTCGCACAAACACACAAAAAAATGCTCATAGCATACGCTAATCACCTCAAGAGGGTTCTTAATGAGCGCAAAGTGCCAAAGAGGAGCAAGCAGTGATAAAGCACAGTGCGCAAATTTTAGTTTGTGGGAGAGGCGTCGTCGCCGATGCGATTGCTCTATAGGGAATACGCAGAAACTTAGCAACACCATAAAGTGCCATAGCCTCGTTACAAGACACATTGTTTGGCTGCTATGTTCCGGCTTTGCATCTCTTCCTTGGCTTTCTAAATCTTCCGTCCTTGATCAACTTGTTTGTTTCATCCACTTCTGTATCGCCATGTCACGCAAAGTTCGCCGTTTTCTCAGCTTTAGTGAGTTCAGTTTATTCTTTTCCATAGTGGAACTCAAAAAACGGCATAATTGTCTCAAATTTTCGTTGAAGAATTGAAGTGGAGATAAGGAGCGAGGAGATAAGGAGGAAAAGGAATGCGAAGGAGGTAAGGATTAAAGAGGAAGAACGAGATTGAATGGTCAAGCCCTTTAGATGCGTTACAAGTAAGCAGATAAAGATCGAAAAGAAAGATAACTAAATTTTTGAGCACTTCTTGGTTGAAATAGAAGTAATGAGCAAGTGGGAAATTTTTCCTTCGAATTCACTAATCAAAAACTCTCCAATTGGATGAGTTTTCTAACATCTTGTTCAAAAACTATTTGAAATTTTCATCAAAGTTCATCAAAAACACTCGCTCTGTTCAGCATCTGAACTGGTTTATATCCTCTTCTCTAATTTAGAGGAAAGAAAAACTAAAATTAGAAGTGTATGAATATATGAACGGCTCTTAGATGCTACTGTAAGCAAACATGATACGCCACGTAGGTCATGACGCTATTTTGTTTTTTAGCGTTTTGTATTGCTAAGCTTGCCGCATTGCTTAATTCGGATTGTCCAAAATTAACTGTCTGAAAAAAAAAATTATTGCTGCTTTCTACTATTTCAGTGCAGTTTTGTAAATTTTGAATGCTATATCACAGTCTATAGATCGACTAATATTATAGCTTAACTTTATTGCTTAAATAAAAATTGCAAAAACCATTAATCTCTAAGAGAGTTCTCTACGATCGGTAGGTGGATGGCTTATCAGTAAAAGGGAACTCGCTATGGACTACAATAAAAACATCACTCCAAAAATCCTTGCAATATACTCTGTTGCATATAAATATAAACTTTCAAATGAAATGCAGTAAGCTTACCGCATTGCTTAACCTAGAACGTCTAAAATTCACCGTCTGAAAAAATTGTCCAACATTATTAATATTATTGGTCATCACTACTGGTCGTGCGGCAAAAGATTTATTTTTAAGTTTATTTTTAAGTTTTTGAGATGCTTGGCTATCTCTAAATTAACGCACGATCTCCTTTCTGCACTTTTCCTAGCATTTATCCCAAAATTGATTAGCTTTTGATGTGGATTTTCCTCGCATCTTTAGCCTTTCTTCGGCTAAAAAATTATCTCTCAGCTCTCACCTTTTTCTCTCATGAATATTCAAATAATGATTGATGAAACATGGCAAAAAAGAAATTTGCCGACGAGAGCACTTAATATATTAAATTCACGGAAACTTGGCTAGTTTTTTCTTCGCATAGAAATTTTCCTACTTTCGAAGAGTTTGATGGAAATAAAATGTTCGTCTTCCACTGAAAACATTGCCTCCTGTGTGAGGACCTTATGCCCATCCTGACCAGTAGTTGATACTTTTATCCGGGAGTGGTTCCTTCCGTTTATGGGCAGATAGTTTGTAAAATATGATATGAGACATACAGATATAGGCATTGAGGCATAGAAATATATGTGGACATATGCAAATACGTAAGTAATCTATGAGAGCTCGTTTGAAAAATCACCATAAATGCTTTCTTCATTTAATATGAAATATTACAGTCATCGATGCATAAGATAGCTCAAATTCATATGGTTTTCTCGTCTCTAGTTTTAATAGTGACTATATGGAGGTGTGATGTGTGCATGGCTGCATAATGAGAAAATATTTCTGCAACAAAAAAACGCTAGCTGAAAGCAAGTAATTTGCTATGTAGCTATAATGATGTACAATTCGAGTAAGTACAAATTTTTATTCTTGATATTTTTAACTAACTAAACCTCCTTCACACATATTACTAAGTTTCTAAGAGGTCGAGGAGGATGGCGGAGGATTTGGGGCGATGGATGTGGTTATATATGAATTTTTCTGTCGCCAGCACAAAAAAAAAACTTTTTTTAAACATCTTCACTTTATTGTACCGCTGTGAAGGCAATGCTGAAATCATTGGAGTTGTTTGAACACGTTTTCGAGCTGTCGTCGTCAAATAACACCCGCTGAGAGCAAATGCATAGAGGGAAATCACCGAGATGCTCTGTTCTAACTCTAATATACGAAGTCCAAATTCTTCGATCGCTCTTAGACGGTTTGGAACTACGAATTCCGTTCTTCCTTTCCTCATCGCTCTCTAATCCTCCCTCCACCATCCACCTTTGATTTTATGTACAAGTTCGTTTTTCATCACTTTCGAAGGCAGTGAATGGACGAATTAATAAATTGACCACCACGCTATACTAATAATTAGTTTAACCGTTCTCCTCTAAGCAGAATGCTAGTTTCTAATTCAAAAAAATTTTCTTTTCTTCTACCGCCTTCCTTGTTTAATTTTCTCACTTAAACATTTAAGCCACAAAACTGCCTTCATCGGATCGATGCATCGCGCTCAGTTCGAGTGGCACTTCAGCACGACAGTCTTTCATTATTAAAGAGACTCTTTCGGCAAATGACTTTATTTTCTTGCAGGGTTGCTCTCTCCAGAATCGCGTCAGATTACCGCAGATAGATCGCCGAGTATGAAAGCTAGAGCCGATCGCCGACGAAGCAAATCCCTTTGTGGACAACAGATGAAAACCGACTGTCAGGTATTCAATCTTCGTTCAGTTCCAGGCGTTCCATCACAATTAGGTTTATTTCAAGCTTATACGGATTATTTGTTGTTGTAAACATTTCATGATCAGCCAGACCATAGATTGAGTCATAAGTACATTGGCGTCCGTATGTCTTGGTCATAGTAGCTGCTCGGAAAGTGAAAGGTATGAGATTAGAGTCCTCCCCAATGTGATGAAATTTTTCACATTCTAGAGCATATACTTTTCAGAACCATTCAGGCGAACACAGTCGTAAGCTACTGGAATGAGCACTTTTCGTTGAATTGATATATATATATATATATATATATAAATATATATATATATATATATATATAAGCCTAGGTATATCTTTATCATGATCAGCAGTTTTAGTTTGCTTTCACGGTGATTCAAGCTCATTCCCAGCTCCAGTAAGAATCACAAAAGAATACGGTAAATAAAAATATATGCGAGTGGGGTTTTTGTGCTGTATACTTTTTTTTTTTGCAATCCATTAAGTTGCATCAATATTCATAAGCAATGAAGCAGTTGATGCTTATTTTCTGGAAAAATAATTTCTCTACTTCATCGTTTATTCACATCGAAAAATATTTTCAATTTATTCATCTCGAATTTCAATAATTTATTGTGATTTTTTTTCTCGTCTCGCAGAAAAATGCATGAAACTTACCGCACTCATTATCTGAAGAATATTTGAATGAATTTCATCTATTAGTAGAGATATTAAAATTTTTAAGAGTGTTTCGAATTCGTTGCATGCAAGTCAGAATATTGCAACATCTGGCAGGCGTTCATCGAATGCACTTGTGCCACCACTTACTCGCCTTCGAATACAACAATGCTTTAAAGCTGCAAGGTGTGAACAGCTTATTTATTTATTGCAAAGAAATAAGCTATCACTATGCAAGCCCCATGGCTGTTGAATGATAAGCAATCAAAGTAATATCCGTGCTTAATGCGGGAATGGGCTTCTATAGATCACAACAACAGGAAAGTCCAATAAAGCTCCAAATTTTGAAGCAAGCGCATGGTCCCACAAAAATGAGGAGCATTCTAATGCCATGCTCAAAAGGAGAGACCTCGTCGTTCATAATAAGGCAAAGTACTTTATCTGGTACCGGCTACCTAAGTTGATTAGGTATGTGTGTGTGTGTGTCTGGGAGGGCAAGGGGAGGGGGACAGCAGAAGAAAAAACATCACCGAGGTTTCAATTTACTGATAATTGAAACTACTTGATGGAATTTTAAGGAATCGAAACTTCCGGTCTTTCCTCAATAAATTGCAGTTGGAAGCTGACGACTTTTAAGATAGGGATGAAAGTAGTATAATGTTTTATTGCTATCACTCATGAGGAATAATTTCATCAATTTCGAGCAATAATTTTATGCAGTTATATATTAGTAGGGATTTTCCGCGCACCGTCTCTAGCACTTATGAATTGGTGTTATACATTATACCAATCTAATTGGCACGCGATAAAGTAGTTTTCCTTATGAACGAAGTATGCGATCCATTTTTTATTTAGTGACAAAAGGAAGATTACGATGTTGAATCTAGCTCAAACAAAATAGGGGATAGAATTTATACAACACCCTATTTAAATTATTAGTTCTATATGCTAAAATATTAGTTGAATATTGTAATTGTAAGCGTAGAATAATGCAAAGCGCTACTAAGCCATATATATGGTTAGTTTTCTATCAAACATCTAAAGTCTTCTTTGTGCTAATAAATAGAAAAATTTCAAGCTTTTTTATATTCGTTCGCTTCTTTCTCCTAATTTTACATGATGGATATGTTAATGATGCAATGTCCTTCTCATCTAATCGAATAAATTCAACGTGCTTGCAGAATATTTCTTATCGCGACGACGAATAAAAATTGAAAGAAAAAAATTCATTAGAAAATATTTCAGGCCTCCAATGGGACAACAAATTCTCAAACGTGCTTGCATTCTTCGTTCAGAAATGCGTCTATTTTTAACTCATCTACCGGATGATATGGTCGACGAATTGGCTTCCGATCTTTACACTTTCATCTCGAATTGCGTAGAAAATATCGATGATCCCGATAGGGTAATCAGTGAGACTTATCTATGATCAAGCTCGAAGCAATTTCTATGATTTCAAAACAAACCTTCGCAAATTCTTCTCTTCCATTGAAATACTACCAGAGTAAAAATTTGAGAAATTCTTGAGATACATTTATCTATCTCATTTATTTTAAATCAAGAGCATCTCTTTGCATTAGCAAATGCAAATCCTTTGCATTTTTCATTGCCGCACGATCGAGTCGGATCATAAGAGGAGAGCCAATATGGACGCACTTGAAATGTGACTATAAAATCCTGTTCATTATTCTCAACGTAAACGCCATAATTGTAGTGCTTAACGCTTAATTGCGAATCTGTGAATCATTCATCAGTTTAAAGTTGTACCTGATTCAATTCCTAGTAAATTTGTTGTTTTTTTTTCAGCCAACTAAACTCATAAAAACTGCCTGAGTGTTGCTTTAAAATCATTTGCTTTCATGAACTATGAGAAAAGATTAAAACAATTTTTCGGTTTTCTGGATTGCAAATCAATGAGAATGGTGAATCGTTCTCATAATCTAAAGAATCTTGAGATATCTGAGCCAATTTTTTAAAAATGACCATTGCATTCGTTTATCTTTCTATAAAATTGTGCAGATAAGTTTTCATTACTGGAATATGAATATTGAAATTAGATAAATAGTTTTTAAAAGATCTCCAATGTAGTTAGTTGTTAATTTAATGAACTTTTCTTGTAAATAAAATAATTTTCTTTGCTAAATTCCTCTTATTTCGCTGAAATTCCATCGCATTTTGCAAATTTCATTGAGAATGTTACGTATTTCTATGCAAATTCTTTTAAGGTTAATGCATTAGCACGAGCATTTGGTGAACAACACGCTGAATTATGCTCACTTGGCTTTCGACCAGACTATTTTGCACCGATTGCCGATGCTGCTATTGCTGAATGCGTTAAACTCGATGGTGGAGCTCATAAACGTTGTGAGACTTTACTTGCGTGGAGTCAACTTATTGCAGCAATGTTCACTGGTGTACGTGATGGATACTATGCACGAGTACGAATGCAACGAAGGACTAGCTTACCACAACAACAACGATTAACGCTGAATCGACAAATCAGCTTCGAACGAAAAAGTTTTGAGACAAATGCTCTCTAATATTGCAAATAAGATTCTAAAAAAAAGTTTGTATAAACAGTTGTAGTTCCAGTATATTTTAGCCAGTACTAGGTAGGCAATGCAGTACAAATATAGATTCCTACTCTTCAGCACATTGTAAAGGAATTTCGCCGAGAAAGAAAAAACGAGAAAAGAATGAACCTTAGAAGGAAAAATCAAGGATCCTGAATGAGAGCCTAATTGCCACCAATCAACTCCCGTACTTATCAAAACTAATCAACTAATCAAAACCAATCAATAACTGATCAAAATCAATCAATAACTAATCAAATCAACTAATTACTTCATATCAGCGTTCTTTGAAGGGGCATTAATGAAATTTGTTTTGAAAGAAGATGATTAAAGAAGACGAACAATCAGATTTTGATATGTTGGCAATATCCAGGATTTATTTTTCCATAGTTTTCGTTATTCTACTCACGCAAGCCGTAGTGCCCATAAAATGAAGACAGAAAGCGATTTGTTCATCTAATATTGAAGATTCGTAAAAAATGCTACTCACTACCTATAGAAATAAACTCCTTTTTAGGAGCTAGTTTCATTAAGCGTAATTTTTATCAAGGTTATAAGAATCTAGTAACGACTAATGAAAGAACAATTATTTCTAATGTGATTGTCATCAAAAAATCTGAACTTTAAAGATGTCTCAAAATGTTGGATTATACAATAATTTTCCTCTTCATTAGTTGTCCATAATAAATAACAAAAAAAAAGCGTCGTAATATTTTAGAAAAGCTTTAGGAGAAAATCGTGACTGAATGCATCTATATTCGATGTTACATATTTTATTTTCTTGCTTATGCGTTCTTCTCATAAATTCTACTGTATATATTTTATTCATCATTTCATTTTTCTTATTTAGAGTTGGTCGCTTATGCATGAATAATATGAATATTTGATTCATTTTCCATTTTTCATTTCGATTTTTTTTCTTCGAAAGAATTTGCATGAAACATCATAAAATTAACGAAGAAAGTACGAGAAATTACTGGAATTAAAATTGCTAGATAATAGCTAAGCGTAGCAATCCTCTTCATCGCCGGGGTTTACTTCGTTTCTTGCATTTCCATAAAGAATATCGCAAATCGCAAAAAGTACGCAGACTCTTCGTTACGAAGAATATACCGATCTTCTTGTTTGAGGAGGAAGTAATTTCATTCACCGTATTAGTTAATCGATAAGCATTTCCTCCGAATACTATATTTGGGAAATGGCGAACATTATAGGCCTCAAAACTTATCAAACGGGTTATACGGTAGTTATCATATTACAGAACTCATGTAATATAAATGATTAAACCTGATCAAAGATCCTTCCGCCCCTCATTTTCCTCCCACACAGCTGTCACTCATTTCTTTTGCATAAATTTTTGTTTATTTTATTCTTCTTGGCATCCAATCGACATTTGTTATATTCGTCTTGCATTTTTGTGCTATATGATGGGGGCATTGATTTTGTTTGCGGCTTTAGCTCTGCTAAAGACATATTAGTCTTGGAGAGAAATATTGAAAATGATATTCTTTAATACTAATTGTAACTAAAAGGAGTTTTTCTCGGGCAGATTTTTCAGAAAATTTACAAAATTTGCACAGATTTCCAGTTGAAATACAAAAATTTAAGAAGTATGTCGATTTTTGACAAGTGAAAATAGTCAACAGATGCAACAAATCAAATATTACCGAATCTTGCACGAAGGGCAAATGAACTAAACTGATGATCATGAGAGTGATTGAATAGCCACTAGCGAAATGCCTCCTTTAGGTGGGAAAATTTTCGCTGTTTATTTACACTTTTGGTACGAAAAATTTTCTCATGAACTGCAAATTACAAATGTAAATTATCACGATATTATTATTAAAACGATATTTATTTAACGAATCGTATCGGTGTATAAAATATTTATTTTTTCTTATATTTTTTGAGATGATAATGTTATTAAAGCGTGCGAACTATGAATAATCTCGTCACAATGTGAAACAAATTTTTTTTTTAATCGGTCATTTATTATATTATCTTTCTTTTTTTTCTATTCAGGTTCAAAATTTTTAATGCGCATTTTTATGCTTGAAAAATCCCACGTATTCATCGAAGTGAAGAAAAGAAGCTGGAAAACTCATCAGAGAAGCAAAATGCGCGTTTGCAATCACCATTATCACAGCAATCAATTTCAGTAATACTCAAAAAACAATAGAACATAAGTCAACTGCATTGATCGACTCTTTCATCATTTAACTTCACTTCTGCTTGCACTGTCGATCGACCAACTATCATGGGCAACTACTTCACGGGCAGCAGTGGATGTAATAATATAACTATCGAATGCAGTTGCGTTAATCTTGTCGATGAAAAATTACCAATTCTGCAGGGACAAGGGCAAAAGACTGTAGCCAAGAGCGGAAGCCGAATAGAAGAGGTTGTCGCCTATAGTAGAAAACAGTAGATGAATAAGTTTCAAACACATTTCTCATCATTGTGTTTTGCTTCGATTCAGTAGAAACATTATCTAAATTTTATAGCAATTACCCATAAAGAAAGCGCATATATTTGACTTCTTAACTAAAATTGGAATCATTTCAGTATGAAACTTCAAGGATATATTGTTCTAAGCCCATTTGCATACAAGATCTCTTTGTTTGTTTGAGATGCTTGAAGAAGAAATAAATAGGAGCAAATTCTGCAAAAAAACGCATCGGAAAATAAGCCAAATAGCAAAAAAGCGTTCTAAATTTGCAGTTTTTGGCTATTATACGAGAAAGCAATGTGTATAAGCAATATTTCGCTATTTAAGTCTTCAAAGAACCCTTGGGCCAGGTGTTAACATCAAATCACTCGCCTTTGGCTAGACTCATATTAGCCAATAGGCTCAATTATTGGCATCGAAAAGCAAAGTCCAATGCAAGTGCGTTCATCTTAGCTCATAAGTGCGCCTAAATTTCACCTGTGGAATTGAAGCGAATTGCATTTATAAATAACATACATAAAATATGACTTAAAAAACGGTATAGAACTATTATTTAGCGTTGAAATATTGCAACCAAAAGTAACCAAATATTGAAATGCAATCAAAAATTTATCGAAAAATGCATATTATTGTCTATTTTATTTGGGTAATTCGCCTAATCCGTTTAAATGAAACAAACGAATTGAACCATTGAGATGTACAATGCTTATCGGTGTATTTCCTTCGATGAAGCATAAAATAATGCCCACCAATAAGGGATTTAAATAAATATCCTGTAAAAGTTGAACAATCGGAGCAATTCGACCTGTTTATTTCCCTTCTTCTGGTTTAATCAGCATTCATGGTTAATATCGAAAATTTATTTGCACATGTCAGCGATTTGATCATCATTCGATGAAACATCAATATTTGACGATTGCAAATAATTAAATGAAATCGATTTAATTGATCGAATTTTACGATACATTTCTACAGACTTATTTCTGCACATTTTTGTGCGTAATTGATAATATCTTGCTTAATTATTGGAGAGTTGATAAGTGATAATATAAACCTGCTTAATTAGTGTATTACTGAAATGAAAGAGTAAAGTGGTTGCAATGATTCAGCGAAAAGAGAGAAGCGAAAGTCATTTCACGCCACCGCATCAACTCCACAACAAGCTCATGCATTTACAATATATGGGAGAGTCTATAATGGTCGATTGTGGAAGGTATGTGTTTGCTCGATGTTGGCCCTCTCATCCAGGATGAGCTAGTCTCTCGCAGACATTCGTTCAACTAAGCCATGCGCTTCCACCCACTTTTCGAATCGCTTGCTCAAGCTCAAACATTTTCTTCACTTCCTCATTTCTTTTAATTTTACTTCACATTTCTAGCTCATATGTAAATTTGCACAACATCTTTGCTTCATGTTCCCTGAGGACATTTTATTTCCAAACAATTGATCACATTTTTTTTTAGAATTTCAATGTTTCTGAATCCTCTGAATGGGACATTTATTGACTTAGGCAGGCAAGTTGGTTGGTAAAACAGACAGTCTAGATTATATCTGACCATGGTTGTGATCTTATTGGAGTCACAGAATAGGGACCGGATTTCAATCACGTCCAAAAATACGAGGGTTGTAGAATTTAATATTAGAACATGAGCGTTAGAATATCTTAACTTTCCAAACCTAACAATAAATTTCTTGCTAAAATCCTAATAGAAACTGATGTAAATTAAAAGTGATCTTTTATTTTAAAAAAATATAATAATAATAATTCTTTTAGAAAGGTTTTTCGAAATTTTTCTTATATCAGCGAAAAAGCAGCTGAAAATCACACCATTTATAAGAAATACCGTCGAATGTCTAATGTGTTTTTGCATTTCTATGGATTTGCATGGCATAAAAGAGATTTGAAAAGTTTTTAGGTTGCCAAATTTTATGGAAAACACTCTTTGTTATAACTGTTTGCTTAAAACAAATATTTAAAAGGCTAAGAAATATTGCATGAAAAGATTTTTTATCACTCTATTTTACTTATCACTCATTTAATGTTAGGATTTAGTTTATAAATTGCAGCTCTTTCAAAGTTGTATGCAGTCGCATACGTTTTCACGTGTGCGAGGCGTACCTATTCGTTTCCACTCAAGTCGTCTGAGACAGTCATATGAAATCTCAGATGATCAGGTAAATTACCCACACTTATTGTAGTTTATTTCTGCTTAAATTTAATTCAATAATATTGCATACAGAAACTCTAAAATATGCTTAAATCTTGCAAGTAAAATTTACTCATTTCAAAATTGCCTAAGTTGACAAGATTAACCTATGATAAAAAATTTTTTTGCCTATGCTAAAGTCTATGATCAAGTTTTTTCTTTGTCTATAAATCTACGATAAAGTTTTTTTTCTGTTCACATCATTAGTAGAATAAATTAATTTATGAAATGCTGAATAACAAGTTTATTCAAGAGTGTAAAACTTGTTCTTGCAGCCTTCAACCTCAAAGACCATCTATTCAGTGCCTCGTTCGAAATCTGTCACTCCACTTCATAGAACACCATATTGTGCGATTGTAATAATTTCCTTCTTATTATACGCTATCATATAAGTGCCGAAAGAATTTCATCTGTTTTCTAAATTTGCATTTCGAAGAGATATAATTAATCGTAGCATTGATTTCAGTATAACATGAAATCTACGAACATTTTTTCATTTAAATATCTAATTAAATCCTTTATAAGGTGTTGATATTAGGTAGTGAGAATATGTTGCACCATATTACACCTACGATCATCATGTAGAACACTTCGTACGGCTTCGTCGATGTCAATTCTACTCGAGGAGATCTGAATTGTTACCTGAGTTTTATTTCCTGGAGACTGTAGTCTTTACTTTCATGTAACAACTAAAATGTAAATATACAATTGTATATCGGATGATCATAGGTTAATATTTAAAAGACCATGCTGTACTTAAGGATTGAACCATAATCCATTTCCGCTACTTGCCTTAGGCAAAGTGTAACGATGCCTTTGACCTATGTGCCTCGATTCCATAATGAGGAGTCTGTAAGAAGAATGGAATATAGGCGTCTTGGATCAACGGATATGTTTATTTCGAGGATAGCTTTAGGTTTGTTTTTCGACTAATTTCAACTGCAATTTTCTTATGTATGCACATTTTCCATTTATTTCCTTTTTTTTCATATTTTCCACGTAGTGTTTGGCTATTTTCACTGTCAATTAGGTTCCATGATGGCAGCTAAAAGGGTATTATAAATTAAAAGTTTGCGCTAATGTGATTAGCGAAAAATATCTCTGCAAGCTAGTAAGGACATCCATTAATCTATTCGTTTCATAACGATGAAAATATTTCATTCTTCTGGAAATCATGGATATTTTTATAGAATTTTTCCTTTTTTGCACCGTTTCGACACGTTTGTGAGGATATTTGAGTCAATTCATTTCGTAAATATTGACAAGGCAGCAATCTTAAAATTCATCACATATTTATTTCACTCTCAACATAATTTTTCATAAAACCACCACTTTCGCCAGTATATCAATCCATTAGCAGAGGGGCAAAAAAAATGATTTCAGGATGTGGTCCAATTGGTGGGCTATTCGGTAATATTGAAGACTCAATAACACAAATACTGGAATGTGCTATAAAAAGTGGTATAAATTTTATCGATACTGCCTATTGGTATGGACAGGGACGTTCCGAAGAAATTCTTGGCAAGGTAATGGGAAATGGCTTGTTGCTGAATTCATTTCAATTAATTAAACAATTATTTATCACTCGTTATTCCCTTTCTTTGGCTATTTTTCACAGAAAGCTCATTTTTGATTAAGTTTATGGCAGTAGCTTCTAATTTTCGTTGCTTTATTCGAAAATATTGATTGCATTTGTTTTGTTTTATACTGCAGAGGATCACAACAATTTATGCCCTTTCTCATTCGAATAAACAAATATTCAAATCTTTTGTTTTTGATTTTATAAATTATCAAAATTATTTAGGTGCTATTGAAAATTCCACGTAAAGCTTATTATATATCAACGAAAGTCGGTCGCTTCGAATTAGATTATGCTCGAACATTTGATTTTCGTGCAGATAAAATTCTCGAGAATCTCACTCTTAGCTTGAAGAAACTGAGGCTACCGTTTATTGACGTTTGCTTTGTTCAGGTATGTTCACCATTCTGTTTTATTCTAGAATTAATTATTATAAATCGTTCGAATTTCGAATCATCTACTTTCTAAAAATAAAGTTGTTAAAGAAAACTCTATCACATTGTTGTGTAAACGAACAAATTGAAACAGCTTACTCTCAACATTTGAAGGTCTAGGCTGCATCGAAATCCAAAAATCTAGAAATCGCCATAGATTCGGTTTTCTCTGATGCATACAAAGTACAACTTTTCATTCACTGTTGATATGACACTTTCGTTGAGCAAATTCCTCATACGGACTCAACGATCATTCAGCCCACCGTGTCTCTGAGAGTTGTTTACGCCGTCTATAAGCGTTGCTTACAAGAACTCAACGATTAGTCCGTGCAAAGATCGCTTCAAATCGATACCAATGCGTCAACATATACAGAGAGGCTCGCTGTTCAATTTGCAGATCCACGATGTGGAATTCGCTCCACATGAGAGTATTATACTCTATGAAACATTACCTGCCTTAGAGATAGCGAAGCATTCCGGAAAGATTCGTTACATTGGCTTAACCGGATATCCTCTGCAACTCGTTATTCCCTTTCTTTGGCTATTTTTCTATTTATTGAATGGCGTCTGTATTTCTGTTATTTCGACCCAGAAAAGATATCAGCGTATATCAGTTACTCCTTAATAAACAAGCAGAAAGCTCATTTTTGATTAAGTTTATGGCAGTAGCTTCTAATTTTCGTTGCTTTATTCGAAAATATTGATTGCATTTGTTTTGTTTTATACTGCAGAGGATCACAACAATTTATGCCCTTTCTCATTCGAATAAACAAATATTCAAATCTTTTGTTTTTGATTTTATAAATTATCAAAATTATTTAGGTGCTATTGAAAATTCCACGTAAAGCTTATTATATATCAACGAAAGTCGGTCGCTTCGAATTAGATTATGCTCGAACATTTGATTTTCGTGCAGATAAAATTCTCGAGAATCTCACTCTTAGCTTGAAGAAACTGAGGCTACCGTTTATTGACGTTTGCTTTGTTCAGGTATGTTCACCATTCTGTTTTATTCTAGAATTAATTATTATAAATCGTTCGAATTTCGAATCATCTACTTTCTAAAAATAAAGTTGTTAAAGAAAACTCTATCACATTGTTGTGTAAACGAACAAATTGAAACAGCTTACTCTCAACATTTGAAGGTCTAGGCTGCATCGAAATCCAAAAATCTAGAAATCGCCATAGATTCGGTTTTCTCTGATGCATACAAAGTACAACTTTTCATTCACTGTTGATATGACACTTTCGTTGAGCAAATTCCTCATACGGACTCAACGATCATTCAGCCCACCGTGTCTCTGAGAGTTGTTTACGCCGTCTATAAGCGTTGCTTACAAGAACTCAACGATTAGTCCGTGCAAAGATCGCTTCAAATCGATACCAATGCGTCAACATATACAGAGAGGCTCGCTGTTCAATTTGCAGATCCACGATGTGGAATTCGCTCCACATGAGAGTATTATACTCTATGAAACATTACCTGCCTTAGAGATAGCGAAGCATTCCGGAAAGATTCGTTACATTGGCTTAACCGGATATCCTCTGCAAAAACTCGCGTACGCTTTCCCTTGTTCGTTAGTTTATCTTGTTTTCGATCTGCACTTGCTGGTGGACGTATTATGCTCTTTGAGGTGATATAGTATTGGTGGCCTCTAATAAGGTCTTTTGGAGACTCCTGAATTAGTTGCCGATGCCCCAAGCTGGGTCGGAGGGGGGTAAATACAGGATGTTCCGATCTCCATGGACTCTCGAACATCAAGAGTCCATGATTTCTTGAGCCCGTAAGGTCCAGGACTCTCAATCTTTGCAGCTTCAGATTGAAACGTTATGGGCGAGTAGTGCTGGCTTGAAGGAACTTCCGTGGCGAAGAGGGAGAGTGGGAAAGGGTGGGAGAGGAAGCGCATGGTCCTTGTTAAGACCTAAATATGGGGACCTCGGTTTTTGGGATCATAAATGCCAGCATTACCGTACGGTCAATTCCGTTTTCGCCAAATCATGGCTTCTAAAGCATGTATATTAAAAGAACTAATCGACTTCTATTTAATTAATGTCTTCCTCATTGTCCCTACCCCGCTCCCTTACTTTAACCCTTTCTTCTCTAGCTCTTAGTTGACGCTACTGTAAGGTAGACCACTCGGCTATAGATCAAGCGGAGATACTATGAGTGACGCAAAGCAAGTAAAAGAAGGGTAAGAGCATATAGGCATATCAAACGACTACCGAGTATGTGCTTTGAGGCCCGTTTGAGGAAGAATCTGGAGGGTATAAAATACTGTACACATGTATTCATTTCACTTCCTAAATTGGACTGGAGGCTGAGTGGGCCTACAGGGAACTACGAGAGGGGATCGCAGACACGATCCCATAGTTGAACTGTTAGTTATCGACGATCTTCTCTCGTACCTCAGGGGCCGCCGGCACACCTGCCCTGCCTCTAGACCAGTTTAGAAGCTGGAGTGAATACCCCCTTTATACCCTCCCGATCCTGCCTCAGGCTAGCTTCACGACATACGCTGAGTAGTCATTTGTCCTGCCTGTATTCTCTCGACCGTTGTTTGACTTGCTTTGTGGTGCGTACTATTCCCACTAGATCGAGATAGTCTATCTTACACTGTAGCACTGTGAGCTCTTTAAAAAAATGTTCATTTCTTCAATCAAAGAATTCAAACTTGAATAAGAATTCAAACTTGAATTCACAGGTTGATTGTGATGAGCGAGATGGCAATCGCTTATTATTTAAGCATCTTTTTGAACATTGCTTTATGTAAGCTGTTGATTGTCATTCGAATAGGATCGTTTACTTGAAATTGATTAAGATTAAAATTATGAAATCAATCGAAATTCGATTTCATTCTTTCAAATTCGACGGTTTGATTGCTAGATGGTTATCCATCTACGGGAAGACTATCTAAGAATGCTCAACTTGCGATTATGCTGCGGGTATTATTTCCCACTAAAGGAATAACAATTCAAGTGAGCAAGGCAGCGTTATTTATTAATTCGTTTAGCATGTTTTTCAACGTCTAACGCCATGCAGTTAGAGATGGCTGCTATTCGAAGCGTCCAACACACCTTCATATGTTCCCGTTATAACGATGATTAAAACATCGCTTTCGCAATAGTAATTACGAATGTTCGTAATATAACACAAATGTTTGTTATATTCAACGCAAATAACGAACGCAAGTTTTAATAATAAGTGCACTCAACTTGAGAATGCTTGAGATTCACTAGTGCATAGGTGGGAACTTCATTTAAAATGTGAAGTGCGCTCGATTTAAAAGAAAACCTCTGCAAACAGAACGGAATAATTCGCTAAAAATTCATAAATTTTATCATTGAAATCATATCAGCTGGATTTATTTCTATTTTAGATCTGTAGTGGAAAATTCGACCGTTCAAATCGATGTGATTATGACGTATTGTCATGGTGCATTAAACGATAATGCACTCGGCGAGTATGTTAAATTCTTTGAAGTATGTTGATCATATTCATATTGCTATAATTTCCAACGCCTAAGCAATTCATTTCATTTGTATATAAGCATATTTTCACACTCGATTCAATGTAGTATAACGTCGAAAATTATAATAATTATATAGTCGAAATACTATTTTATAATTTTGTTTTCTTTTCTCATTGAAATAATTGGCAAAGCCCCAAATTCGGCAAGCTTCGAAATTTCATAAATCCTATTAAAGAGCATTTGAAACCACTGTTTTCCTCAAACCTGCGAAAGCAATTCATCGCCATCGCTGAAATTTGCGAGAAAATTTTCGCCAATAAAATTTCGCAATTGGAGATTTAAAATTTATACTGAATTCACTAGGCGCTATTTAGTTTTAGTTTTTTTTTATTCCTTAAGTGTTAAACATGAATTGCAGTCAAGAAATATTGGTGTACTAAACGGCTCTCCACTTTCGATGGGATTATTAACAGAGAAAGGTCCACCTCCTTGGCATCCAGCTCCACCTGCAATTCGTGAAACAACTCTCGCTGCTATTCAATATTGCTCAGTAGGTTTTGTATGAGTTTTTACTTCACCTTAAATTTAGAACAATACAGGAGAAAAAGCGGCTATCTTATCTGGGTTACCGACAATTCAGGAAGCATCGAGGAAATAGATCGTTCTTATTCATTGAATGCAAAGCTTTATATTTCTTGAAAGATATTTCAGCAAGTATTCGATACAATAAACATAGAGTCGTATTGCAAATTCACCTACTTATCGAGTGTAATATTGGTCGAAGGTCAAAGATATGCAGCAGTTGTTTACATCTTTTTCTCTTGAACTCTTTCACATCTCCGAAACATTGTGACGAAACACGCGATCATAATATCTGGAAATGGGGATTGGATATATATATATATATATATATATATATAATTTAAAGAAAAAACTATATTAGCATGCGTGAATTATTGCAGAGCAAGAGAATCGCAATTGAGAAGTTGGCAATCGATTATGCGATCAATTTTCCTGGTGTATGTTCATGTGTGATCGGTATGGATAGTGTTCAACAAGTGCTAACAAATATCGAAACAACATGCACTGGTCTTAGAGAAGTTGAACAAAGGCTTAGAGATCGAATTATGAGAAGGTGATACTATTTATAATTTGATGGTAATAATAATATTTGCACGTTGAATACCGTTATGAAGATGTCGAAAGCATCTCCGAAGTGTGTTGATATATGACGTGTCAATGACTTCAGCTTACGGTTGCCTTGTTGATGTGTGACGTGTCATGACGCTAATTTTGGACAAAGTGGATCCACTTGAGCAATTATCATTTCTTATGTAAAACCAATACTACGCCTAGAGATCAGTCCACAAAGATTCCTTAAAATCTGTATCATTCACTCAAGAAGAAAACTAGTACCTTTGCTTTTTCAACTTTCACCTTCAGTAGATTTGATGAAAATTTAGGTGAAATTTTGTACTGCACCTTCAAGTGATATAGATGGATATAGATGTGTTGTGCGGCTAGTAGAGATGAATGGATTGCTTTATTAACAGATTTACTGGGCATGTAGAATGAGCTAGTGAGAGTAAAATATGAAAGAATAATTTAAAAATTTTACTCGTTTCAATTATTTAATCATCTCGAAAAAATCTGCACGTATAACAGCAAAAAAAAAGCAAAATAAATTATATTTTTGCAACTGTTTATGCTGGGAAAATTTCATTAGCGGATGAAGAGGGGAGGCGGGAAATGGAGGGAAAGAGAAGGGAAGAACGTACATACCTGTAGGGGAAATATTTTTAGTATACTCAATCGAACATTTACTAACGATCCGCTGTTTTAGAAAATATCGGAATTATATAGCCTTTCTTCACTGTCACTAAAAGTAATACGTTTGATTTAAAATTCATTCAATTTTTTTCCGACTATCTCCACTATTGCACAGTTATTCAATAGCATGTCGCTCATGCAAAAAATGAATAGGTAGAATAAAATAAAATAAAATAAAATAAAAAATTCCTCCTAAAAGCTCTAAAAATTACTAAAAAAAAAAAGAAAAAAACAAATAAGGGATTCTCAAAAGTGAAGCTAAAATGTTTTTGCCACAGTTAAATGCTTGTGTGGATTGCCTTCCAACAAATCCTGTTTTTTTTTTTTATTTTTTTTTTTTCTGCAAAAAATCGCGAGGATTTTCGTTGTTGTTAATAACCAATTATCGCATATGAAGAAATTGAACATTTTATTTAAATTTGAATGAATTTCATCAATTTAACAATTTTGCATTGAATAGTTTAACGGTTAATTGCATATAATTAGTTACTTATCATTTGGCAATGAAAACCGAGAGAAATTTGCATAATTTTTTTTTGGAAAAAAAGATTTCGAAAATTCGAAAAAAAACCCATAATTTGTAAACTATTTTCAGGTATTTTGATCGATTGGAGAACGCTAATTGGGAAGGTGTTGATGTGCAAAAATATTGGAAACGATTGAAAGCACTCGGACTTACTGCACTTGCTACACATCGACATTCATCGGTTGAGAGTATCGCATCCACTATGACAAGCTTCTCACTCAGCTAACTCTCGACGCGAGATTCTTCATCATCTACCGTAATCGTCTTCCTAACTCAACGAGGAAGTTGTACGATCGGAAGTAGTACGATCTCGAAAAGATATCTCTAAATAATTCACACTACTCAACTGAGATTGTTCAATGTTAGCAGTAAATATTGCACTGAAAGCCTTTACTAGAATGAATGCTGAAAGCTGTTTCTTTCTTCTTTTTTTTTTTCCTTTTCATAAAATTAAATTTCCTTATTCTAAAATAAATGTGATGATCGCGGAAGTAAAAAAATTTTTTTTTGCAGTTTTTTTTCTCTAATTTATTAAAACAATTTTCTCGACTTATGAATTTTTATTCAATTGGATTATTCAATTATTTAATATTTATTCAATTATTTAATATATGTTGTGATAAAGAAGAATTTTTATCTCATCAAACGAGTTTCTTATCATTAATTAAATCTCCTTGCGAAAGAAATAATTCTAAATGATGTTTGTATTGTTGCTGATCTCTAGAACAATTGAAATGAGTGAAATCTTTTTGCAAACTTAAAGCAA
>QEWY01003862.1:390819-485078 GCA_006503575.1 Baylisascaris schroederi
GGAGGGAATGGGAATCTGTCGGTTCTAAACAAAAAAGTTTTTATTGTTTACAAAGCATTGCGTTAATTTCATAGCTGAAAATTGCATATTCAGCTATATAAATATTTTTAATCGTTATAATAATCACTAATAGTTGATAAATATAATTTTGGTAATTCATTTCGTCAAATCGAGTTCAATCTCTCCACCTCTCTCAATGACTCTATTATGCAATTATGGTCATTGAGAGAGAGAGAGAGAGAGGGAGAGAGAGAGAGAGGAATTCAGAGAGTTCCAAATATTGCTATTCGTCGAAATTGATTTCCTTAATATGTCAATTTTTGAATCACTAAATGAATCAACTTTGTGCATGAGGCAACAAAATTCCAATAATTCTATTTTATACCGTCATTAATTTAGAGGTTTTTTTTTCTTGACAATGCCAATGGT
The DNA here is from genome assembly GCA_006503575.1 of Baylisascaris schroederi. Lineage (NCBI taxonomy): Eukaryota > Metazoa > Nematoda > Chromadorea > Rhabditida > Ascarididae > Baylisascaris > Baylisascaris schroederi. The sequence continues at coordinate 391,249 of QEWY01003862.1, forward strand.
TCTATGAAATGGAAGGAAACATTCCTCATTGAAAAAAAAATTGCTTGTTCTTTTAATATTATAATTAAATAACCTTTATATATTTTTCTTTTATAATTGATCTATTCTATGCCAACGATCGATGCGTAGGGCAAGTGTACGTAAGTATATAGATTATAATCGTAATTAGACTCGATTTACCTCAAAGGGAAAATGCCATATGTTTCTGTAAGGAAAATACCCGCTAATATTTCATTGATCATTGATTGATATCTCATCCCATACTTGCTGCCAGCAAAATTCCCTTGCCTTTAGGCAATTCGCATATCTCTGAATCATCTGGTCTAGAATCTCTTGTTCTAGTGTCGTTTGATAGGCATGTAAACGCGGTCATTCACACTATTCAACGTTGATTTCTTCTTGAGTGCATTGATTGTGCGTGCGTAATGTTTGAGCCTTTGAACGTCCTTCAAAATTTACGTTCATTGGCAAAACAATACGCTCTCCAGAATCTTAGTGATATTCAATTACGAATTGCCGCTACTTTAATTCATCGTTGGAATGCTACACCAGATATGGTTGTAGTTGAATCATCGATTCACAAGAATACATTCAATTTTGTTCTTTACGCTTTTTGTGGTATTGAAAAAGATGATATGCTAATCGATTTTGTGGTTAGTTTATTTAAATGTTATTATTTGTTACTTTCAGAATTTCTAGTAGTTTAAAAAGCAAAATTAGCAAATCTATGTTATTAATTTCACCATATGATTCGTATACCTGTAACGTTTTACTTTTTTATTCTTTTTTTTAGAAATAAAGTAGAGAAGCTTATAAGATTCCTGTTAGTAATAATCTCAGCTTTTATTGTTGTCCACGAATTGTTTTATGTTCAATTTAAATGTATTTATCTTTTAAACCATTTTTTTTTTCATTTATTGTGAGAGAAAAATTTTTGAAATTTGTTATTATCTGATCACTTCATGTCATAATAACTTAACTTTTAATCCCGATGAAAATTATAGATATCTAGAATTTATTGTTACCTGATCGCTTCGTCTTAAAATTACCTAGTTTTCAATCGANAGAGACATAGACGATTACATACACACTGGTGAGGTGATCCTTAGAAGAACTAAATTTTGCGAAAGTGGATAACATAAGCGTTCAACGAGAGTTGATGCGACATTCGTCTGCTCTGTATGATTCATCTGTCCAACTAGTTTTATAAAATACTGGTAAATAATGAAATCTGTGCAAAATGAAATCCATAGGTGAGCAACAGTTTAGAAAAAAAAGAGAAAATTAAAACATCGAAGAAAATTATGTGATTTTTTTTTTCTTTTTTGTTAAGGTGATGATTAGGCAAACAATGTGTCCATAATGAATTAACTTCGTAAAAATATTTCGCTCCATTTGCATCTTTTATCTATACATATAATCATCGATTGATATATGATCCTCTTTTTGAACTACTTACCTTCCATACGATAGCACCCGTACCATCGACAACATTTCAGTTGAAACCTTACAGTACTGTAAATAAAAAGAGAAAGGGATGAACGTTCTATTAAATATGATTACTGTTTATAGTGCAAGTGCAATAAATGGCAATATGGAGAATATTAGCACCTGTTGTATACGTTGCTAGGTACGAACTCTAACTGCTGACATAAATACACAAAATTGATTAAAAATCATCGATAAAACAAGTGCAACAACCATAATGCTTGATTAGCGCTCTGAGGCCATCACAATTCATAGTTGTACATTAGTTGCGATTGCTGTTGAACGTCGAGATAATTTTAACTTCTCTTGTAATGACGGCATTTAGCTTGATCTCAAGATTGTGAGCTTGACCTCAGAAATTTGTTTTATTTTGTAGTTTCAGGTATGATAGACAATTTTCCTCCTTCTCTCAACGTCTCTTCTCTTGTGGGTAACAATTAAAGATAACAACAATATGAACGAATATATAAACATGTGGAGAAAATAAAGGCGTCGTTATATTTTATCAACACTCATGTCAACCTGTTCTATGAATTGTCGTTTAATAATTTTTGTTGAATAAGATGATTTCTTATTTACAATACTAGATTACTAAAAAATTCATTATTTAATGAATGAGAAAAATTCGATCAGGAAGAAGGATAAAAATTTCTCATGAAAACAAAATGAAAAAAGCTTTTATTTTTTGTTAGAAATTATATCATTTAGAATCATGCACCAAGGCGCTATTGATAAATACAACTTGTGTTGTTTTATTATTACGCATTCTTTGCAACTATTGAACTTCATCATCAAATTTTAAAATATATGCAACAAGAAATTTCCATATAAGGAAAAAATGCGAATGAGACCTTCAACTCATCATCTTTCTTTGGATGTATAATTATGCAGTAGCCTAACGTATACAAATGCGCTCGTATTGGACTAAATAAAGTTAGTGCATTGGTATAGACTTTTTGTTGATGTATTTTTCAGCATATAACTTTTTATGTTTCTATAAATTGGTGCCTAGTGCATGATGTTTATTGCAGCCTAGAAACATACTAATTACATGGATTGCAAATATATTTGAGTAAATTCATTTATTGTCGACAGAAATTTGGGAAAATTTTACGTAGCTGTATAAGAGAAGCATCGACTCTCATACAGAAAGTCACTTTGCGGTAGTTGGCTCTGTTCCAACGCTCTCTCATTTACATCGCAATTGAAGCATTGGATTGAGTTATTTTTATGTTCTAGCAGTCATTTGACTTTGTTTTGTTGTGAAACGGCATCCTCTAAGTTGAGGGAATTTCTATAGGCATCAAAATCCATTATTAAATAACTGTGCATAATATTGATGTGCCCACTGATCTTCAATCGTCCACTTTGTTGCTGACANTTATATATATATATATATATATATATATATATATATATATATATACTGCGAGCTTGCTTTCCCAATAACGCTTTTGGAAGGGAGATAAAAGCACACAAAATGGTGAGAGTATCAAAGATTTGATCATCGATCTTTCCTATCTAAGCGATGCAATTAATCGAATAGGTGTAGTAGCGAAATGGTTAAACACCTTTACCTGGATAGCGAAAAGTGTGAGCACAACTTCCGGTTGTACGTTATATTTTTCGTTGCTGAAATCAGCTAATTCTAATAATGTATTTTATAATAATTCAAACACTATTAATCAATCGAATTTATATTCTCATGCATATACAATCAATGATAATATTCGACGTTAGATTGTTGAATATGATATTTTATACTTTCAGCGGCATTATTTTCAAATGGAAACGTGTTTATTCTTAACCTTAAAGAGCACTTATTAAATTTTTTTTCTTTTAAATTAAAGGTTCAGTTGATTCATTAGAATGAAAAATATTCATGAATATTTGCCATCTAAATAAAACTTTTCCCTAAATTTTAAACTTTCGAAAAAAACATCGGTGGTTCATTGCAATCATCGATTTTTTTCGCACGGGATGGGTTGTTTTGATTACCGTAAGTCCTTGTCGACAATGTTTTTATTGAATGGTGCAGATCGATCGGTTGGCTCATTAAGTAGAGGGGGGGGGGGGAATNCTAACAACTGTTCGAATACACTCAATAGTAATCAATAATAGCGATAAAAGTGGGAAAATAATTGCTTTTTTTATTGTTAAAGGAAGTAGTTTTTGAAAGGAAATTACATTTTTCAAGTTTCATTCGCGTTGTTTTTTCTTTTCTTTTCTTTTTTTTTTCTGCTATACTCTATTGCAGTTATCATTGCTAACGAGATATTATGTCATATTTTATCTAACTGAGGTTTTTTTTCGGATTACTGTTTCGAGATATTTTTTAATTTATTTCGTGCACTGATCACCGTATTTTGATTTCACTAATACCTCTGGCTTCTAGAGCACATTTTCTTTATAAAACGTTCATAAATTATAGGCTGCAACTCTTAATAGAGGTTGCAATATATATATATATATATATATATATATATATATGACCCATATTGTATGTGTATTATGTAATTCAAACAGCAGTAATGTTTAGCTGCTTTTTGTAGATGGACATACGATAGAAGTGCACTGATGATATAACGACGTGTATACCTTTCGACGTTGAAAACAGTTTCGCTTCACGCTTGATTGTCCAAGTTTAGCAATGTGAGAGGATTGATTGGTACACGTATCACTTGCTTGGATAGCAAATATTTTCGACATTCACTTATTGCACCTCACCAAAAAATGGCTGGTTATTTTTTTTTACTATTTATAATTTTATGTGTGATTCATCGTCAGTTCTTTTCTTTTTTGAAAGTAAATATTCAAAAAATGTAGCTTTTATACAGCTTTTTAATTAAAGAACTCTAATAATCTGTTTTTTTAAAGATGGGATCGGGAATTGAGGTCGAATAGAGAAGAAGGGATGATAACATGTCTTCAAGAATTGTTTCCACCTCTTTCGTTGTTCTGATTTTGAGATCTTTTTTATGCTTTGAAAAAAAACCATGAAGATAAAAAATAAAAGACTTGTTGCTGCAGCCTTGTTATCGCTTCTTCAACGAATAAGCATCAGAATTTCATCTGCGCATTCGTCTACACTTTTGTTCATATATATGGGAAGTTTCCACAATTTACTGGTTCGTAATGTAATTTCATGAATCATTTCTACATCTTCCTTGCTGATATCGTTTCAATTTGTGATATTAGGGTTTGCGCTGCCTTGATTCCCCGATCGCAGAAAATATTGGCACTAAACCGGTTCCTTTAGAGTATAGAACAAAGATCGACAACATGTTACCCATTGAATAGGAGTAGCATGGCGCCTGTAAGTTATTTCAAGTCATCGAATTCGCGAATGCTTTTCCAGATTTTATAAAGATTTTCTTTTTCAACATAGGCGTATAAATGCGATATAGATACAGTCTAACTATGTAGAAAATGGCTAAGATGCAACGCTTTCTACGATTCTCGTTGTTTTTGCTTCAACACTCAATTCTTAGAGAGTTTCAACTTGATTGAATATCAATGGTCAGTGAATAGCGTCGATGATTTAGCTATACTAGCTGCGCATTTAGTCATTCCCAATTTACTCGTTATTCTGTTTGTGAAATGATTTTTGCATATTTTTAATGTTATTTAGTGGTGTTATATTTAGAAATGACCGTCGAGATGGTAGCTGCAGTGGATGCGTTAAAAGATATACCATCATTGGTCGAATGTGATGAGATGATGAACGGTAGTGTAAGTTCAACACAGGATCACCTCATCAAAAAAACCAAACAGCCAATCTTTGGACTCTCAGGGCCAGGAGAAGAGCAATTAGATGAGGAGACAACTACTGGAGATGAGATTGCGTAAGTCAGTTGCTTGTTTCTATTTATTTGTATGTCGTCAAATTCCCCACAGGGAGGGAAGTCTTGTTTGTTTTTTTTTTTTTTGAATGGACAGATACGGGAATCTCGGCAGTCTCGGGTGGGACGAGTGAAAAGAAGGGTGGTGGAAGATGGGCATGTGGGTGGTCATTATTCTCTCTTTTATCTCACTTTATCTCTAGCAATTAAACTGCCTGCCTGGCCTCTACTAAGGTGAAATTATATGCGATGTATTTTAATTCGAAAAGAAGTGAATAGGAGCAGTTGTCGGAAGAGATGATCTCCACTAAAGTATGCTCTAGAAGGTCTGGAAGGTTAGAAGAATACCGGCTGTACCTTGTTCTTGGCCATCAAAAAATTTCTGCATCATTTATCCCTCGCTTTTTCTAAGCTGTTGTTTAATATGTGCAAATCACTTGATCACTTGGTCACTTGATAGGCCGGATTATCGAACGTTGTGCACGCTGTCGGCCACAATGCATTTCCATTTTGGTCTCATCCTCGCCATTCTCGACCAGGTTTTACCCCAATCCTGCAGGGTACTGAGGCCCATTTCCGTGCATTGTTTTAGCCATTAGATGACGCCACCTCGCTGGCTAGGCGAGCAGGCCATTACCTCTCTTCGAATTTAGCCGGTCCTCAACCTCTAGCAGGCATGGTCTGGTGATTCGGGGTATGAATCGACCACGCTGTAGGATTGGCAGTTCAATACCTTTGTAGCATGGTTAGACCTGCTGGGGCTTACGCTCCGCTACCATAGCTATCGAACGACCGTTGCCACCACTGCGCCACGATGAGGCACCGAAGGAGGATTTTGCAGCGGATATATATATATATATATATACCTATGTCTACCTATCTCTCTATGCGGTAAATTCAACTTCGAAACCCTGAAGCTCTAGATTTATGAAATTCGTTAGATATAGGCCACAAGGTGATGTTGTGCACCATATTTCACGGGCTGATCTCATACAACGAAAAAGCGAATCTTTCCAGAAGATTTGTAAACGCGATCTAATTGAACAAAGTATATGGGCGATTGTTTCGCGGGTATATTACTTACTTACTATAGGACAGGTTAGTAAGTTGAAGGGGATATAGATAGAGAACTATCCTTAGCTGATCGAGTAGGTCCCTCCACTTGCAGATTTTTTTTGGTGATTCTAAAAGTTCAAGTTGGATTTTCCATAAGTTTTGCAAATAATTTCAAAAGCACATCCAATAAATCTAAATAATTTATACAAATCAATGCGATCTTTTAAATAAATATGATCTTATAAACTATGCAAAGAACTTCTAAAATTTTCACATTGAAACGATTTGACACAAAAAAATATTAGAAAATTCTCGGTTATTCTCTATTGTTCTCACTTTATTTTTACATATATTTCTATACATTATTATGGCTTCTTGTTTATATCTTATCATCATTTCTTTATTGATATCTGATACAATAAGGTTATGCAATAGATAGAAATATATTTGTGCTGATGGGCATTTGTATGACAGAAATGTTTGTGTTTTGATAAAGAAGGATTAAACATCGATTAAATGGATATAAAATTTTGCCTATTGGTTGGTCGAGATAATATAAGAGATTTATTGACAATGAGAGATAAAAGAAATATCAAGCCTTTCCTTTTTTTTGAAATTTTGGTTGCAAAGAATTGCAAATTGAAAAGAAATTTACAATAAGATGCTATTAATTTTGCAATAAATATTGCAAAATCATTGCATTATCTGCTTATTTAAGATGTATCTGCAGTTGTTATTTCGATACTAACGTTAGGCGGTTGTTTAGTGAGGTTATTCTCGTTTCTACTTATATATGATTGAGTTGAAAACCAACTATCTTTACATAGAACTGCAGGAAATGGAGTAGAACTTTTTAACTTTTTATTATTAAGACAATAGAAAGCACTTTTCGAATGTATTCAATTAATAAATATGATATATTTATCTAAGAATAAGAGGTGGTAGGTTTAAAAGTTGGCTGGTATTTTCAATACGTATGGAAATTGATGTTCACTGCTAGAACTTTCGAGGATTTTTATTTATTTTATTTTATTTATTTATTCGTTTGTTTATTTATTTATTTATTTATTTATTTTTTCGAAAAATATGAGGGAATTGGAGGTATGATAGAGATTTCGCACGATGTGGGGCATCGATAAAAAACATTTCATGTTACTCACAGTACGCCATATAAGTCATCGTAATAATAGGTGGTTTCCCATCGGTATAGTTGTTATGTGCAGCTATTGCAATGTTAATGACTCATCACATTTAAAGCAGAACAGATGTTGCTAATATTTAATGCAATATCTAAGTACATTTTTTTTGTTGATTTCTTTGCAAATTTTTTTTCGAGAAATATTGCAATTTTTGTCGATTTTGCATAGAAGCGAAAAGAACTGCTATCAGTTGGTGATGTTTTCAGATGTCGCTTAAATCGAACAACGATTTTTAGTGAACGATTCCATTTAACTCTTATTTTTTAAGCTTTTTATATTGTACTTTTTTCCTCTTAATTTATTTTCTTTTAATTTTCTAGTTAGCCTATAGTTCTGTAATGTTGTATTCTCCAAAAGATCGTTGCAATATTTATAGAAAGGGAGAATAATATTTGAAGTATAATCCAAACTGTAATGTTTTACCGGAACGCATAGCTTCCGGTATTGGTATCACCTTGTTGTATGTTACTTGTGGAGAACGGAGGTGGAAGGGGTTTTGCGAACATTTTTTAGGTGCCCGTCCATTTTAAAACTTTCATACAATTACATTACCTAATCTATAATTCAATTGGGATTTTTCATCTTTTTTCTTGCCTTCCAGATTATAATTTTCACTAAACGTTGTGGCACTCGTATTCTAGCGCTGTGATATTTCTCATGCTCATCAATGACTTTTTCATTATGGTAGGTGTGTTGAGTAGCAACCGAATCAATTTCCATAAATAATTCTCTTTTTATTCAAATTTTATCGTTAATGCATATGAAAAGTTGATATTCTCTTCTTTCAGAATAAATTGCTCTACGGATATGGCGAATCAAAAATTGTTAAGCAATAGTATGAGCTCAAATGAGAGTAGTAGCTCATCGCTTGTTGTAATGCAATCACAAATCTCAACAAAGGTCGTCAAAAATCCAAAGAAAGTTAGCAAATTCTATCAGAAGCAATCGGATCTCGTCGAGAACTACAAAAGAGATAGCACTATAATTGAGGTGAGTTTCACTCATATTAATCTTTGTTATGATTTTAATAAATTACCTATCGAAAGGTTTGTTCTATATTCTTAATTTTTATAAAATAACTGCCGAAAGGTATATTTTATATTCTTTATTTTAAATTAATTAACTATTGTTATTATTATATTAAACGTCTCATCGATTATGAGATATAAATCATGTCGTAATATAATACTTTCAATGATTCTCCTCTAAAACGGTGGCTATATTCGATCTAGAGTAATTCATTTTTTAAATGCATCAGCAATAACTTTGATAATTCGAGCGAAGAAAAAATATGATTGGGAAAACGCATCCTAAATGCTGGCGCATGATGTGTTTCATCTTCAGCGATATATTTCCATGTAATCTCTCTTCTATAACCAATAAATATTTCATCTTGTTCTATTTCATCTAACAAAAATAATAAATATTTATAATCAAGTCTATTACCTAAAATATCCAAAAGAGGAAAAAAAACGACGTATGAGAAAATTGCACACTTTCTTGTCTCATTGCATCGCCTATAAATATACCGACTATTAGCCTGAGTGTTTGTTTGAGTTTTTTTTTTTTGTCTTTTAATAGCGGGATTTTTTTTGCAGAAAGTTTTCGGCTTCAGCTTCAGGAATTTTGCAAAATTCATAAAATACGGTTGCATTCTATTCATTTTTCAGTGTCCCTGATCATATATGCACTATTTATTATGCACAAAAATTTTTGAAGAATGAGCACTTTTCAGCCTCTCCACCCTTTCGGTGGCCTCGTTTTTGAGTAGTTCTGTTGCATAGAGTATTTGTTTCTCATTTTTCTCAACATTGAGTGGTAGGGAACTCAAAAGATTGAACATTCTTTTCTGATCGTTGATTTTTACTAATTTCATTTAGTCTAAAAATATAAGGTGATATGAAATATAAAAAATATAATAAATGTTTTTATAAATTAAGAAATTAGCGTATAAAATTCAATATTGAAAGGAAGCGCATCAGATAAATATACATGAGAACAGGTTATTTCTTTAACGCGAACATTTTGAAGTGATTTAAAATGTTTCGTTGGAAATATTTTTCCGCCATCCTCTTTTCTTCGACCGACGTAGGTTATGAGGTGAGATGCAGAAGGGTGTTGCACATCAGGGATATCTTAGTATGCTTGTTAGTGAGTATTTATGAGATATGGGTAAGTAATTTCGACTTGCGGGCAAAGTTCGGGAAGTAGCGAAAGGAAATGAATATTGTTTGTGAAGAATAGTGAATACAATGCACTTATGTCTGTCTACTCGACGATGCTTAATCGTTTGGTCGATAGCTGGTGAAAAAAGATATGTTTCGTTGGAATTGTTGCACTCACTTCATTTGTTTTCTTCACGTGCAGAATGTAATGCCCGTTAGCAAAGAGTCTTTGCTTTCATCTCTCTTATTTGCTATATGCGATACTTTGAAGCTTTTATTCGTATTCTCCTATTTGGATTGTTTCCAAATTGTCAGAAATTTTTTCAATTGAAAATAATTTCGGATTTCTTATAATGTTGTCTGAATTAATGTTTTGTTCAATTTATAAAAATCCTGTGCTTGGAATTGTCGAAGTTGAAGTGCAGTAGTAAGGATATACCGTATTCCCTTCAGTATAAACCCCTGGCTTTCTGCCTGTTTTGCGCATCTAGGGAAGAGGTAGTTTGTTTGTTTTAGTTTGCTTATACACTAGAGATTTGTGCGGAGCACATAAAACACATGCAGTTGTATTTCACCGTCACAGCACTGTTATCAGCGATTAGCTGGTGTACATTATGATGTTCTATGATTACCAGATTATAAGTTGACAGGAATTGGTGAAAGATTTCTTTGAGAAAAAACTCAGAGGAGGGGAGGGAAACAGGCAGGAGAAAGGTGGGAGCGGTATAACACCAGGTAGAGAGGGGTGGATAATACTGTTTGAATATAAGATGAACACGCGATCACCAGTATGATCATCGATGTTTACGCATTGCATTATCGGCGGCTATACTTTTGTTAATTAGTTGAATTTCCGAATATGTTGGTACTTTCTCGTGTTCGTCTATGTAGAATAAACTACCCTTAAATTGTCTCAATCAGTGTTTTGAGAGGTTGAATATTGTGATCCATATTGATGCAGCTATATCATCCATAACAAGAATCATCGTCCATAACAAGTTGTTTTCCATACTCATTGCCCATCTCATCCCTCGCTACTTCCTGTTTTATTTGAGCAGTGAAGCATCTGTTCTCTTTTCCATCTCTTGAACATTCATTACTAATCATTGCTAATTAATTTTATGCAAGTTGAAGTATTCCCTTTGGCTACTAATTCCTCATAAATATGTGAAAGTAATGAAAAGCGATATATCTTAACCATTATAATAATTTTTACCATATTTAAACGTTTGATGATCGTCTAAGTTGAAGGAATCACAACGTCGGCGTCAGAAAGCGCATTCAATTTCACGATCAGTGGCTTCTGAAAAAGATCTGGAATCGGGAAAACTGATTGTGGAAGAATCACAAGAAGAAAAGAGCGCCGAGCATGCGACTAGCGTTGAGTCGATGCGTCGGCCTCGCATCTCCTATTTCCGTCGGCAACCCAGGTTGGAATATCTTCATTCTATCGCTCTTAGGTTCTATTATTTCTGTTTCTTCCTCCCCACTCCCTTTATTTCTTCACACCTTTCCGCTTCATTGTAAAGTTTTTTGATATGGTGTTTATATCTTATTTTAAAAAATACTCGAATTAAAAAGAAAACAGTTTTAGTAACGCCTAATATTTATTGAAATATTGCTTTCGTTCCTTTTTTTTGAGAATTTGTCGTCTTCGTGTACCATAATAGTTTAAACACATATTTGGAATCCATCTTTTAGTGAAAGGTTTTTAGTTTTTCTTTTCTTTTTTTTTGTTGTCATTGGTTTACAAATGGTGAACAGACTTACTCATGAGTGCTTTATGCTTACCTTGAAGAAAAAATGCATTTAACTGAATATTAAATACACATTAAAATCGCTTATATTAGTAACTACACTTAGTAAAGTATCATTGGTTTATGTTTTCATGCATTTAATGTGTATTGTCGTAAAATGAAAGTGAACTCATAAGCTAGACCTATTGGAACCGATTTTTTTTTTTGGAATTCGATGTATTTGTTCATGTTCCTTATCTCGATTCCTTTTTTCTTCAGCGGTGCATCGACGAAGCGACAGCCGGGTGTTGATAAGGCGGCCAAATGGTTAGCGATGGCCACTCTGATTGTCAATATTTCTCTAGTTATTGTAAAGGTAACTATTTCTGGCCTATTTGCTTCGAGAAAAAGCAAACAGTTTCAACTCATCGTCTTTCAACCTCTAATTGTGCCCTCTTTCGGTTCTTCCTTGCCCCCTGTAGTCCCCTCTCTCTCTCTTCGTTGGGAGGACTTTCTTTTTAGTTAAAAAACAGGGATATATTATTCACTTCGGTCTTATTATCCTTATTTGCTCTCCTGAAGGTATCTATTCAATTTAAAAGAACGAATTGTTTGACGGATTTTTTGCGTTGCCTATTTTTCTGATGAATGATTGAATGTATTCAGGCGGCAGCTGCATACTTATCTGGTTCGTTATCGATAATCTCATCTTTGGTCGATTCGGCTGTCGATATAACCTCGGGTCTTGTCATATGGCTTACTGCAAGAGCAATAAAAAAACGAGATCCTTATATGTATCCACGAGGTCGAACACGTCTTGAACCTATTGCACTCGTAAGTTTTATTTTCATATATTTTAGGAAGTGAAACGCATGAAAGAAGCATAGATGACGTCGGTTGAAATGTTAAGCATATGAGTTGATTTCAGGTCAAATTTGAATAAGAGTGTCACTGTATTTTGATATTATGCCCTTTTCATAAGCAGTATGGATGCCAACATATGGCCTCCTCCATCTCCTACCCCTACTGCTCTCACTTCCTCCTTCAGAATTTCATATAATTAGAATCTAACGAAGTCAGGTGTTACTCTTTTGATAGTAATTTCTTTTGTCCATTGTATTATTAATTACTTCTTCTATTCTATTCATTCTATCGTTCAAGTGTTCTTAAAAAAAGGTTGCATGATTATGTGAAGGTGGTAAATTTTGACTGTAAAGTCGCTTAACAATTTTATTAAGCCTAACATTTTTATTAAGCCTTTTTTTTAATGAGTATTAATCAAGTAGAACTCGTTTTTGGTCTTGTGATGTTCTGACAATTATTTTCTTTTATTGGTTAAAAGTCATATTTAACAAGTATAATAAAAAGTTGTAATATTTTAGATAATAGTAAGCGTAATAATGGGCGTTGCATCGGTACAAATGATAGTACAATCACTCGAATCGGTATTGCGTCAAACTGTCGATCCACATGTTGATTTGATTTCTTTATGTATTATGGTCACCACTGTGCTTGTCAAATTCACTCTTATGCTACTTTGCCGGAAGTAAATATTTTTTGAAGAGATTTTTTTTTTTTAAATGAATTATAGCCAGAGAATAGGCGTCCTTCTTCCATCATCCGGAATCGGTTACGATCTAAGTTGTTGATCAAGATGACGGAGAAAAATTTCAGTATTTAATCCTTTTTTTTTGCTGTCTTTTTATGTATTTTCACACTATTTAATCTGCCCATTTCGACATCAGATTGAAATCGCACTGTGACTACCACTATCAGCTAGAAATGATAAGTTTTTCTGTGATAAGAGCTTTGTGATAGGTGACAAAGAAAAACATAGTGAGCTGTAAACTTTTTCTGGCGTCACTTATCTGACATTTTTCCTTAACTATTTCATAAGAAATTGAATTTACCTTTTTCCAGCCGTTTATGTCTATTTTTGTAAAGAAAAATGACACAGAAGCTTATAATAATCCCCTTATTTATTGATTAGTAAAAGTATGAGATTTATTATTTAATTTTCTGTAATTTTCAGATTCGATGATCCATCGATAAACGTTTTAGCACAAGATCATCGTAATGATTGCATCTCGAACATCGTCGCATTAGTACGTGAAATTTTAGTTTATTTTAAAACTTTAATTTTTTTTTATTTCTTTCAATTTTGCGAAGTTTGAAAGCTTTTTTTTGAAGATTGAGGAAACATTTTTAAGAAAATTTTTAAAATTCCAGAAAAAAAAATCACTAAGCTCTGATTTATGTGAATATAAATTTTAGAATTTCGTACCCGCGTCTTTGAAGATCAAAACCCACTGCATTCTTTCTCTAGTTTATTGTCATAGTATGATGTTCATTTTTATAGTTGACTGTGATAGTTTGACGTTTAGAATGTTAGCCTTAGATGATACTGTTATCTACCTTGTTGTTTATTTGAAGATTTTTAGAGAATGCATGGGCTGTTCTTCTGATGTATGTCCATGGTACTACCTTTCTAAAGACCTCTTATTTTTGAAAAATATGAAATAAAAAGCGGGAAAAGCTTTTGGGTATAGGTGGTACTTTGTATATGTTTTGATGAATATGTTCTAAAGAGAGGAGTGAAATTGCCTGCGATTTTTTCCTCTATTCGCAGTGTTAAGTTTTCTTCTTTCAGCTATGTGCATGGGCGGCAAGTAAATTTTGGATTTATCTAGACCCAATCGGTGCAATCATTGTTTCGATATATATTGCAATGACGTGGTACTTTACTGGAAAAGAGCATTTGGCAATGCTCTCGGGCAAATCTGCCGCACCAGAATTCATTAATCGTATTGTTAAGGTTTCTTTTGCTTAATTAATTTGCTTTTAATCCGTTCACTAAGTGATTCGTTACCCGATGGGTAGCAACAAGAAAATTTACCAATATATTAAAAACCTGTATATCAAAGGAATTCAGTTTGTCTATATATTAAAACAATTCAGTTTATATATGTTTTGAAAAATTTTATAAATAGATGTCATGGAACAACGCCGCAAAGAAATTATTGTTTATAGATGCGAATTTTTTTTTTTTAATTTCAATTTTTATTTGTTTAGATTAAGTTTTATTTTGCTGATATTTGATAATATTTGAATGTAAGAATTTTGCAGTCGGTAAAAATAAATACTTCATTTCTTTCGAAAATATATGCATATCGATAATCTGTGTTTACTGTAGCCACATTGATTATTTTTCCATCGTTTTCGGTTGATATAACTCCACGAAACAATTTGTTTTATGCAAATTTTTTAGCTGTAATAATGTTTCAGTCTGTTGAGGCTTAGATTGTGAACTGCCTTTGCAATGGATTGCTGTAATATTACTTAACACTAAGCAAGCTTCAATTGAAGACGAGATTAATGAGATGATTTTGAGATTTTAGTTGTTCTAAGATGATTCTATAAAAATTGCCTTCTAATATGGTATATTTTTTAGTACTACTTTGTTTGTATTGAATGTTTTTAATAAGCTCTTTGAATAGGTATGCGTGGAACACGACGAACGTATCGACTATATCGATACAGTATATGTGTATCATTTTGGTACACGATTCCTTGTCGAAGTACATATTGTTCTCGATAAGAATATGACATTAAAGAAAGCACATGATATTAGTGAAGCATTACAAACCAATATCGAAAGCCTTGATGAGGTGGAGAGGGCATTTGTTCATTGTGATTATGAGTATAGTCATATGCCTGCTGATGAGCATAAAGTTGTATGATAATATAAGGCTGGTTTTTTCTTTACTTCTGGTCATACGTCGTTTGTTTATTTTTTTGGTTTTAGCTTGTAATTGATCATAAATTGCCTCATTACCTCTTAAAATTTTATTGCTGCTATTTTCGGGGGAGATCTCTAATTTTTTTTGCTTTTGAAGAGTGGAAAGGTAATCAACCGGTTTAAATTTGTAAATATAATTGTACAATTATCGGTGTTTGTCATATTTCTTATAGCTGAAGTTTCTGTTCTATTTCCCCTTTTTCTTCATTTTTTTTTCTGCTATAATTGGAAGGGGAATGGTGGTTACTCGATGGAGACAACCTAAAAGATTATGACAGTAAGATCTCTTGCATCTCCAAATCGATTTTGTGGTTCACAATAGTGCAATTTTTTCATCGTCTTATAGGTGATTTAGAAACTCGAGTGTTAAGGAAAAAGGGCAAATAGACAGTAATGATAGCAATGGATAGCATTCGGTGTGTCTTCATAATCCGGTGATGTTTTCGCTTCTAATCAAATTATAAGTGTATCTTCTAATTCTCTACTTCATATATGTCTGTCTGATTCATATAAGGCAAAAATAATGAAAAGCTTTCAATAAAATGATCCACTCAGGTTATTCTATTATTTCTTTAATTTGCAATTCTAAAAAAAAATTATTGCAAAGATAAACCCAAGTGAGTCGAATTTGAAGAGTGAAATTGTTGCAACTTTGGAATCCATCTAATCATTAACGAATCTCTTCGTTATCTCATTATCAGCTACTAACTTACCTATGACTGAAATCCTCGAAATTTCAATGACGAGCACCTTTATGAGCAATTTTTCTACGATCAATTCTAGAGCATTGAGTTTCTTCTTCAATTTCACATTAATTATGTACAATAAATTTTCTTTCTCAAAAATATTCAATTTTTTTCGAGTGAATAATATTAATAAACATCTATTATAATTACACTGAAATTGCAAATATATAACAATTGCTACCTCTTTTAAAATAAAAATCCCCAGCTGAAATAATTAGCATTTAATCATCAATAATAATTGTGAATTATTTATGATATTCTCCTCGTATTTTTATATTAAAATTTTTTGGATCTTTGCACTATATTATTGTGTTTTTTTTAAATTTTTGATTTGCTAATATTTCCATAACTTTTTTTTCACTTCATTAAAAAAAAGAAGAAATATTGTATTCCTATAAAATATTTAAATTCTCTTATTTCTTCGATGAATCTCTCCTTCAATTGTAATGATAGTGTTGGTGATGTTGAACATTGTCGTTTAATATCTAAAGATCTGGACCAATTTTAATTAGAAAAAAAGTTGATTTAAATTGAATCGAAAAAAGGAAACATACTTAGCAAATGTGGTATTGTTGTAGCATTTTTATTGTTATTGTGTTGTATCAGATTCCACTCTTTAGCATTATATCGCTTCTCATATCAACACAATAAATCTGAGCGAATTTATTTCCCAATCTGGGCAATTTTATTGAATGTGTATTCATTAAAATGAATTTCCGATGGCATTGAGAACTGTCTATAATTATTTGTAATGGAATTGTTGTAGTATAATTGCGGTTTATTTAAGTGTTAAAAATATGTTAATGATATCCTTACATTCTTTCATCAATCTATAATGCTAAATAAACTTAAACATTTTGAAAATAGTTGAGCATTTTTAATGCTGAAAGATCACTCATTGTGTTGATATAATTCCGAATTAATGTTCGCTTTATGCGTTTCTAACATTCTTCAAATGAACTAACTTTATGCGTTTATATTCTTCATTTTTTTAAAAGAATTCAATAAGCGTTGAATATTATGTTTCGGCAAGTTCAATAAAAACATGCAATAAAATAAAGAAATCTAAACAAGACTTAACAACACTTATCGCCCATAGTTGTAAAGGTATTTGCATAGAGATACATAAAACGATAATCACATCAATAACGTTCCATTGATGTGCACCATGAATACTAAGCGCTGGAACGTACATAAGAAAAGCGAATATATTAAATCCAAGTGAGAAGAAATCGAAATACCAATGTACACGAATTAATTCCTTATTGAAACGCATCAATGCACGTATCATCGCCAATACCATTAGTATTGTTATCTGTAAGTGAAGTAAAACTCACCAACATTCGTAGACTTGCATTGAATTAATTTTAAAAAAATGAAAGCTTTAAAATATTTCCGTTCAGATTTTATTGAATAGACCTCACTTCTATATGTAATTTTGTGGCATTAGTTAATGAATTTTTCAACGAATCATGTGTGGCCTATTGCAAATTCAAGTAAATCCTTTATAATCTACCTTCAAGTAACAAAGAGCAACATCAATTTTAGGATTTTTTAAAATAAATTCATATTCTTTGTGATCGCCATTTCTCAACAATATTCTCCATTCAAAAAACAGCCTATTTGATTCAATCGACCACAAAACATGTAAATTGATAAGGAACCGTGAAAGCAGCTCTAGTAAATAAGATGACAAAATGCAATGATAAAGGGAATCATTGACCGTATGGTCACTAAAACTGACCATATCAAATGCGACAATAACATATAGAAATAATTGATGCGTTACGATGGCATTAAAGTTTGATTCGAACTCTGACCAGAATCTGAAAACAGAGTTACACAGTGTTTCTTTCAAGAGGCTGCTATCTAATTTTCATTAAACGGAACAAATTCATTAAGGTTCCTTGTGTTCAAACATTTTGAAAAAAATTCGTACGTATAGGAGCGGTACAAATTTCGATGCTACAGAAATTTTTTCCGGTGAGAGCAATGCTCGAAACGGGGGATGTTTTTTCCTACATTCTCTACCGTACTGGGCTAAGGGCGAGCTTTCTTTCATCATTACTTCTTGCTGACGTTTCGTCAGTCCTACATTACGCGTAGTGTAGCAGACTTGAGCTCATGAAATGAACTATCACATTGAAACTGACATTATTTGGGAACAGANTATGGTTAAACAATGAATACGTGTAGTTAACATCTTATAATAAAGTGAATCAAACAAAAATGGATTTTATCGTGAGAAATCAATCTGAAGTACTTTCTCAAGCATAGTAATAACAGTAAAAGTTGAAGTGCGTTTTGATACTCGAGTATAACTTTGACGAGTGTCGTTTATTGGCCAAATTTATTCGATATTCCTTTAATTAAAATGCCTAACTGAAATATCATAACTTACTGCAATTGTCCGCCATTATACAATCGTAAAGCGATCATGAGCAACGTTATGAGAACATAAGTAGCCTCAAAGCCAACAACAGCCATACAACCACCACGAACAAGGCAAGAAGATAGGCAACACAATGGCTCCAACTCAAGGTGTCGCTCACGAATCCTTTAAACTTCCGCTTAATTAATTCCACTAAATTTTTGAGCACATTAAAGAGTATTAAATCAAAGCAATAAAATACGCATTCATATGCATATGATACGGTGTTCTATAATTCTGATTAAAAGCAAGCAAATTCAGCTCATCTAAAACATCTGAATATGTCTTCAAATATCTACATTTTCTAATTGAATATTTTGCGTTGTTGTTCATTGAAAAATTTGTATTGTTCTTTCGAATCATCTGCATAATTTTTCTATCATTCTTTAAAGCTTCCTTGTGGTCAATTCTCAGGCGAAATGTTATATCAAGCATATTCACTGGAGTGACCACTTTCGATAATGTTCATCGCTAATCCTAAATAAACATTCTTAACCAAATTCCTATCGCCGATCGATATTTCCGGTGGTGTTGTGAGTACAAGATGAGTCTTTCCATTGCATAAATTTGACAGTAAGTTTTCATTGGTAAAGATAGTACCATAATAGTTAAAAGGTGTAGAAAGATCGGCTAAACTGTGAAATTACCCCCATAAAATGCAACTAACTTGGCAGCGATTGGTGCGACTCTTGGACCTCGTAGACCAACTGCTGCTATGGCACTTTTCACTCGTGCGACCATTCGTCTCCACTTTCGTTTCACTCGGATTATTCGTGAGATCTTTTTATTACCTGCAGTCAAGTAATGCCATTACCTGGAATCGATCGAATATTATATTAATGAAATATTAAGCGGTAACAGTCCTTTTATTTGTTAAACTATCGTTGAAACAACGAGTGACAATCATTATCACTCGATTTGTTGAATATATTTGGAGGATTCAACATTTTTATATTGCATTCTCTGTGAAATAACCTAAATTTTCAGAAATTTCCAACAGACTTCAAAGCATTTAAGGAGCGATATCCAACGTTTGCAAGCTCAAACGTTAAACCTGAAAAGCTTTTTAGCCGTTTTAATTCAACGAGTGCCTAATATCAACGGAAGGATTCAACATTTTTATATTGCATTCTCTGTGAAATAACCTAAATTTTCAGAAATTTCCAACAGACTTCAAAGCATTTAAGGAGCGATATCCAACGTTTGCAAGCTCAAACGTTAAACCTGAAAAGCTTTTTAGCCGTTTTAATTCAACGAGTGCCTAATATCAACGGCCGTCTCAACAGTCGGTGAAGAAAAACACAGAAATGAATAGTGAAACGATTGGTAATGCTTATAGTGAGTCACAAAACATGCTTTCAGGAAGTCAAACAATGAATGTTTCCGTGAATGAATGAAGGTGGTTGAACTTTTAGGCGAAATTTGAATAACATCCGGCTCGAGCTCAAACTCGGAAATAAAGTGCCTAAAGCAACAATGCGATTCAGCGCTATATTGTGTGACGCAAGTGCCTTTTTTGATCGACATGGCGTTGCGAGAACCCACTTATGGCAATGTGAAAGAGTGGATTTAATTGAAAATATTCGTTTTTATAGCAGGATATTCGCCTTCTTAGTGGAACACATGAGCTGCTTTCAAGTTAGAGTGAGTGCTTTAATAGTGAGCTAAGCAAGTAAAGTGTTGCTACCTTGGCGAGGTAGATTCCGGAAGCATGAAGCGATCTCAGCCAATTTCAAATTCGGCTCACTGCTTATAGTTTGGAGTGCTTTTCGTTGATTAGAATATGCATCATTGCGTTTGCCATTCGCCAGAAAATTTCTCTGCAATTGCTTACGAATTTAGTAAACTAATATGTACACCTAACTTACTCATATTTCAAATTGCACACTTTTGTTTGTGTTGCAAAGTGGTTGCGTTCATGGCAAAATCTTTGATGAACAAAACTGTGTGCATATATATATATATATATATATATATATAAAGTTGACGAATTCGTGCGCAAAGTACCCGAAGCCATTAGCGTTGACATCAAGAGCCTTTCCGAATCCCTTTCCTAACAAATAATCATCTGCATTTTCTGGTGAATTGCATATGAACATGATCATGCACATAGTTGATGATTGTAGCTGAGTTAATTCACAGCATCATGAAATGATCGTAGGTGGAAATATTAAATAGCACTAATAATGAGTATATTCATTGATAAATATATAATTTTTAATTAGTATTTATTAACAAATAAATATGAATGAATATATAATGATCTTCATATGAAATATTCCTCATTCTACTCTGCTCATTTCGCTCTCAGATTCATTTTGCACTGTTATGCAAAAATATCTAAGTAAGAAAACTGAATAATATTTATACGAAAAATAGAGAAGATGATGAAAATTTATGAAGAAAGTGAAGTTATTAACAGTTAAAAAAGCTATATAAAGTTTAGTGGTAACATAAATGATGTTTAGAGGAGTGCAATTTAGGCGATAACCCCTGCAGTGATAATTATTTGTAAGTGGAAATGGTGTTTAGAGTTTTTCAAAGAAACGCCACAAAAGCACTATGTGACATTGGAATGCATACAACTGAACATCACATTGAAGATTGTACTTCGAAAAAATTTTTCGAAACGGAAATGCAACTTAACCGATATCGAACGGAATAAATAAGGTAAATCCAACAAAATGAGAGAAATAATTCAATTTTTAAGACAACAGAAGAAACAAATGAGTTACGCAACTCTTACTTGTGAGCAATCATTTGTGTATTTCTGTTTATAACTCATTTCATTATAGTCAAAATTTTGCATCTTCAATCTAAAGAGAGCGATTGTTCTCAAAAAAAAAACAAACAAATAAATAAATAAATAAAATAAAAAAATAAAATAAAATAAAACAAAATAAAATAAAAATCACTGACACAATGCAAAATTGCGCAGATTAGGAATATGCAAAAATAAAATCTTAAAGCTTATTTTATGTAAATTTATTCACTATAACACAATGAGCCCTTCATATTCTATGAGGCAATAAAAACAGGTGAAAATCTCTGCCGGATGAGTTTAGCAAAGAGGAGCACTTTTATCAGCTAAGCAAAACAATTGTTCCTGTTGTTCTTACCAAATTTAATGAAGTGATTTGGCTGCCAGTTGCAACCATTTAGTATATAGAGAGACATGCAGATTTCTAGAAGTAAGCGGGGGCGCCCACTTGCAAATAGTGCGCTTCGTAGAATGAAATCGGAAAGTTAGAATAAACAATATTTTCACTTTTCTCATTCTTATGCTTTAGGGATTTGATTGGGTTTATGGTTGAAATCTCTTATGTAATAGGTGCGAATCTCCATTCGCAATTCTTTAGCAATTAAGATTTGCGGCAGTGATGTTCCGTTCGCTAGCTCTCGTACATCGAGAGCATCGGTTTGCCTTTCCATACTTAGCAGGGATGATCGTCGAAGATCGATCAGACACGCTGTCGTCACTCCGTGACCTACTGACAACCTTTCCACCAATATAGGAACTGATAGAACATAATGCTCCACTAGTATAGCAGCCCAGAATCCGTAGCCTATCCCCTACCGCGAAGAGTTGATAGAGAAATTGCAAAATATGCATTCCGACACCCCACTATAGGCGACTTTAATATTGGATTCTTAGCACAAGGCATAATTTTTTTTGAACCCTTCGAAGGCAGTACAATAAACATAATATTCGTTGTTCTATTTTACAACAATAGATGAATGAAAGACGCATGACAAAAAGCGAACATGCTCAGATTTATAAGCAATGATAAAAGATCAAAGAAATAGAAATAATAACAAATGAATGCCGAAGAAGAAAATGAAATATTTCAAGTGAAAAGAACTTCCGAATAAATTAGATCACCAATCGCTTTCTGATCAAATCTATACAGACGAATCCTAGAGCATTATGCTAAAGATTAAAAACATGACATATGTGAAGAAATATTAGGTTCGAAGAAATCGAAGTGGCATTTCGTTACATTTGAAAGCGTTTTTTTTCTTATCAAAAACTTCATAAATTTTGATTTCCTAAAAATTCTACTGCTAGAAATGTCTATGATCATATATTCTTTTAAAATATATTTATTGAGGTTTTGAGAGCGTTTAATTTTTTTTTCTTTAGTGAATTGATGCAGGCGATGATTTTCGATGCATTGTTATGCGTATTTAATGATTATATGTTTCATATTTCATGTGTATTTTTTAATTACATAAGTTATATTAATCATGCCAGTTCACCTGTGATGCATTCTCAACTTATTCGTGAAATGTTTCGTTTAATGCAATCTTTATATTAGCAGTTCTAAAACGAAATGGAATTGTCCTTGCGTTTTGAGCTCCATCTTGCTTAGGCATACATTTCACCACCAGTTATAAATGAGTAGAAGGATATACGGAGTAAAGAGGAGAGAATGAGGATGTGGGGAAGGAAGGAAGAGGCGTATTCTATTCCAGTATTTCGTGGTGGTGCTCGTGAGTTGTTTTAACCGTCAGGAAAAATTGCTAAAGTTCGACTTCCATGAAGACATCCACAGAATATAAAAAAGGTTGAGTCTGATGAGCGTTGTGAACAATTCCCAATCAATCAATAATTTACGAATTTCTGATCAATTGTTTAGATTTCTTATTTTTTTGCATCCGAGTATCGAAAATAACTTCCTTACCTTGTGAGCATGGCGATAGGCTTTTTGTCTGGTGCAACTCATTAAAAACTTCTACTCTACGTTGAAATTGATCCATAGCGCAATAGAGTCTGTGTACTATGATCCACAAAGTTTTATTTTTGTCATCAGCATGTTTCTGAAGATTTGTCAAGAGGAAATGGAAAAGGGAAACTAGAAGGCGGCAGAGGGAGAGGGGAGAGAGGTTGGGAAATTAGTATCTTAGCTGCATGAGACGACAATGATATATTGAAGTGGATTGCGGAAAAAAATTTCGAGGTTATAAATAAAATTTGTTCATTTTTTTCAGTCACGAATAGTTTGAGATTATTCTAAGTCGGATTTGACCACCAGTCTTTTCTTCTTTCACAAATGTTTCCTTGCATCAAGAGTAGAACATTGACAAATACTTATTGCACTCATTGTTCTTCTTTTTTTTTTTTCATAGTGCTTAGAAAATTTGGATTTTATTCAGCTTGCTGAGCCTCAGTAAAGTTTAACTGAACAAGCAGCTTCTCTCATTTCTTAGTGGAAATAGATATAGTGTGGAAAAAATGGGAATACGTTTCACTTTAAAACACGAAACTTTGCACATCGATCACATAGCATCTTTCCATCTGATAGTTCATAGTTTTTCACTCATCTCGACATATTATCTTCGCTTCGTTGAGCATTATCCTCCCCATTCTGTTTGAAATATTGTTTCCTCTCAATATTCTCATTTAAGCGGTCGAAATCATATCTTACATGAATGAACATCTTTTTTTAGCATTCTTTACCAATCTTTGCAAATAAAAAAATCAATATGTAAATAGTCGAAGATTAAACACTTCCAAATGTTTCAATGAATTGCGAGGATGATTAAACGATTTAACATCTCCGTTCTAATCGTAATAATAAATGAAATTGCTTTATAATTTTTTTTCTTTTATTTCGGCAACATTCTGTATTGTTCATCCGTTGCGATAGTACTATAATTGCATCGAAATTAACAAATTGGAAGTCAGACCTTGTATGCCGCTTACTATAAATAAGAGTGATAGAGTAAACAAGAAGGTGTATGATTTTACGACTCCATTCACTAAATTAGCCAATTTCGTCAATGCTAACAAATAAGAAAAATTTACGCACTATTGCATTTATGTTTTGACTAATTTGGCCGACCGCTTTATTTTTTACTTCTGCAGAAATGAAAACTCGACCAAATATGTAAAAAATTCATACGGATTTTTAATTACAACGCTTAAAATACACATATGCATTTTATTGTATGAGAAACATGTATGTATTCGATGGGTTCATTAGAGCAATACTGAGCATGTCGTATTGAAGTGATTTGGCATTTGTTCAAATTTTTCCAAAAGGGAACAATAGCAATAACATGAATGTAAAAAACGCTAAGCCCACGTGACGCGCATGGACTTTATGTGTTTCCAACAATACCTGTTCATCGTTTCATAATCACCAGTGTGCCGCATTTTCCGATTTTTCCATCTCCGAGCTTTCTCTTTTCTATTTTTCTTTCTTACTATATTCGAAAGAAATATCGATGTTCAACCTCAGATGAGCGCTTTTTATCGTTCTCACTTGCAATCTGTAGTGTCCTAAAATTTCGGC
Organism: Baylisascaris schroederi; assembly: GCA_006503575.1. Lineage (NCBI taxonomy): Eukaryota > Metazoa > Nematoda > Chromadorea > Rhabditida > Ascarididae > Baylisascaris > Baylisascaris schroederi. The sequence goes on from QEWY01003862.1 coordinate 416,010, forward strand.
TGGGAGAAGGTGGCAACTTGTAATGTTGGAGTCAGCGTTAAGAAATGTTTATCTTTCCTCAAGGCTTTATATTCTTCGTGACCGATACCATTAGGAAATAAACATATGATAGGCGCAAGCATTTGACGAATAATGAGCTTAAAGGATGTTTCGAGCTTCTCCATTAAAAAGAAGAACCTTCTATATTAAATAGTAATCTTCTCGAGGCATTGCGCGATATTGCCAGCTGTTTCTAGCTTTGCATTGTTCAAACACCAATTGACAGATGAGCTTAAAAATCGTGCCACTTTCCATATTGTTTGTTTCCCATTTACGCATGCATCGTGCCTTCTTTGCAGCGTTAAATAAACAAAAAAATGCACCATCAAATTGAACAACAACTCGTCTCACATTGTTGTTCGCTAAGCAACCAACTATGCATCAGTTAGCATCCATTGCGTTTTCACGAACTACCCACAGAGTGAAAGCGCCTGTTCCTGGCTGATAATTAATTGGTGTGCATCTAGTCGACTTTAAGCCGCAACACGTACTACTGAATTTCCACACAGCTGGTAATGATTGCTTTAGATGACTTAGATCACAATTTTCTTGGTTGGATGGAAATATAGTTCAAGTAAGGGATTGTTTGAAAGTTACTGTTTTCAATGAAAAAAATATTTTTCATGAATTAGGATACCCAGGAGACGGCACTGAGTTCCAGGAAGGACGAGATGTTTTAATGTGAATTGCATCCAAGCGACAGAGAGTTTAATCATTTGTTGACAGAGAATGAGTAATTGCTATATACATTATATATATATATATATATATATATATATAATTTTAAGTATATTATAGTAATCACTAAAACCAAATGTATCGGTATTAAATTTTTGCCGTTATTTCGCTCACTATCATTCTTTGCATGTTAAATGAATTTTAAATGTCACATTTTTCCTTTGTTTTGTTTTTTTTTTTGAATATATCCCTGTAATGTGTCAATGTTTTATGATTCCATTAATCTTTCCCTATGAGTGCACTAAATAGATTTATTATAGTATTCGCGATCAACATTGCCCTACAAGATCCTATCGCATTTATTCACCTTTAGCCTTTGTATGAAACTTTCCTCCTCTTAGTTGTAGAGAATATATTTTCTTCATACTCTTCTAGTTTCAGCCCTAAGTTTATTTCTAATTATAATTTGTCATTGAGATGATACGTTGTATAACGTTATTGATAAGTTACTTTAAGATGGAATTCGATTGCTAGTAATAAAATCGTTTCAAGTAGTTCCCTATTGACGTAATGGTTATGGAGCGCCGATAAACCTCGTCCATATTGATTTATTCAAATGAATTTAGCTGAAAGTAGTTCATACGTGATCGGCAGTTTAGTGTTGGATGAATTTACGATCAGTTAAAGAGACATTAGCACCCGATTACGCTATTCTCAGCGCTCTTATCTGATTCTTTTTATGGATGACAAACAAACTATGTCACTCTTTATACATATATATGCGCGTTTAGAGGTTCATTCGTCGTATTACATTTTCGTTTTTCAGTGATAATCACCTTACGTTCAGCCAGGTATTTGCTCAAATATCTTTTTTTACTTGTAACTTTGCTGATTTACTTTACAAAGTCACATTATAACGACGTGAAATTTTTGCCGCAATCGTATTCTTGCAGTTTTTATGCATATGTTTTTACCTGTCTGTCCAATGAATTTTGATGGGAAATAACTAAATCGACGTTATAAAACCTAATGGATCTAATGTGCATCAAACGATATCCCCTTCCACCATATTTCGCTTTGACTCAATGAATTTGAAGTAAGCAATAAGCATGCAAAAGTGCAAAAAAATTTCCATCCCCTCGCTGAAAGGTAACTATTTTTTTGATTTTGCATTGCATTATGCAGTAGGAAAATGAATATATAGGAAAGGAGTGGGAGAGGATAATGTAAGCGCATTCTATCTAAAGTTCCTCTCTCATATTCAACCGACTATTCGATATTTTCATTAGTTTTCATGCTCTTTTTTTTGCCGTTTATCAAAAACTTCGCCTCAATATGCGGGAGATGGATAATCGTCGAAAAAAATTTCATACCTTACTATACTATTGACTGCAATAGATTAATGTTTTTTCTTAAAGTTTATACCAACAGCTGTCGCAATAAAATATTGGCCACATAAATATTAACCATCTGTTGTTATAGAGCAAATATTTCTACGCAAATTATAGTCTCAAACTATGTTATCACTATTATTTCTTTCCCATTTTTTTTTCAATCACTCTAATAGTTTACTGTTTATAACTGCTAAAAATTGATGTGCATTTTTGTGGCAATGAAGTTTTAAAAAAAAATTTTTTTTCATATTCTCTAAATATTGGACTAAATTCATAGCAAAGAAATATGCGCATTTCTAACAGTCTAAATGATGCTCAATAGAGATAAATATTCTTCTTTATTCCTCTTGCCCTTTTGATCTTTCAAATTTCCATATCGCTCTAAGATGCATAACAATGCTATTGTATTCCTTATATGTCTATTTCCATATTTTATCGTGTTTTATCTCTATTTTTAATTTCTTTGCAACTCTTTTCACCTTAAACAATTAAAGTTTACCTATTGATAAAGAACTTACATGTGCATTCGAAAATTTACTATTGCTGNATATATATATATATATATATATATATTGCCATCCATATTCTCCCTATAATAAAGTGCGCGTTCAACGTATCGTCTTACATATAGGCAGTAAACAAGTATACAGTTCAGAGAAGGTTTGCAGTTTGCTATTATGAAAGGTTTCACCCATTCGGCATTTGTTAGCACCTCTCTTACTTGTCATCTTCTCTTTAGTAATTAGACCCCTGCTTGGTAGCTAGATCATCAACATACTCAAAATAACCTATATATTTTATGCAAATTCCACGTCCTAGTAAATATTTGCATATGGGAATTGAAATAATAAGCCTGAATTTGATTGTTTTGAGACGATGCAATATCATTAATGAAATACTCTAAACGAATAACATCTTAATTCAAAAGGAATCCTTTAAATTTTTCTTTTTTTCCTATTTTCAGTAGGAATAACGATGAAAAGGATTCGTAAAGAATTTCAGCATTTTCCAATGATCCTCAATGCATTTTTTCCACATTCTTTGTTTACAACCATCAATATGCTCTAAAATATGTGTGCGTGTTGTGCTGTTATTTTTGCTTTTTTCAAAATAAAAAATAAAAAAATAAAAAACAAAATTTAAAAAAACACTCAAAATCATCGAGACATCAAGCAAATGCAATGTGCATGATATTCTCTTCATATCATTACTTCTCATTTTTTTAAAATAACATAATTATTACGCCAGCATCTTCTCAGACACAGTGAAAGCCTTAAAGAGTGCATAAATTCTGAGTCTAGCTGATGTTTGCAGTACTTGTGTGTATGTGTGTGTATATGGGGGGGGGGGGGATATTTGATGTGAAATATTACAGAAATAAAAGTAGAACGTAATTGTGGTTGAAGTCGTTTTTGTCGAAAAATTTCCGATGTTTTATCAGCTCTACGAACGTCACAAGAAGGACTATTAATTTCTTCTATCCTCCAACAATCGACTTCACGCATTTTAGAGCCATTTGAAAAACGCATGATAAGGTTATATCATTAGAGCATTGTTGATTTGGATTAATCATAAGGGAATGTCATAGTCATACGAATATGATGGAAGATATGTAATAGAAAATTGGGATGTCTATCGACTCGATCAAGGAGACCAATTTTGAAGTTGAAATCACCCTTAAGACCATATCCCCCCCTTCGCCTCCCACACTCCGCCTATTTGATCCGATTACCTTCCACCCTCCACTCGCATCTCTTATGACATACCTTTCCATAGAGATTGGGCCGAAATAAAATCCATATGAGTTTTTGTAAGAGGAAGCGTATTTGTTGAACGACGATGGTGGCCGAATAAAAAGAACGCCTTATGCAGAAAAAAAAGTAAGGCAACGTTGAGGGTAGAGCGAAAACATAATGCGGAAATTGTTGATTGTTAATGACGCGTACATAAACGACGGCCATGTGTTGTTCCATTTTCGCAACAAAGAGCGCTTGTGAATCAACATAATCGAAACGTTCGGTGAAGTTGTTTCGATGAGCGCATTCTTTCGTCCAATATTATGTTCCAGATGCCATACCTTCTTATTGAAGTTATTTATATCTCTTTACTGAAGTTATATGCCCCATTCTCGAAATCAATCACAATTAAAAGGTTTTCAGTAGAGAAATACTCTAATTGTCATCGAATTTGAGCATATATTACAATAGAATATGTATCGCAATTGCGTTAGGCAAAAGCGATGAAATTTCTAAGTCGTATGCGGCAGATATTGCAGATTATTTATAATGAAACGTACGTCCAAACATCTCATGATCAACGGATAGATGCACTGAACAAGAAGTAATTTTTGTCCGATGGGGTTCCCGCGGAAATCGTTATAGACTGGCGAAAATCACGAAGAAATAAATCAGCGAGGAAGGAGCCGAGAAATTCCTTTCAAGATTGGAGGATGGTCCGTGGAGCAAATCTACATCTCAATAGGACCATCCTTTATGTCGATATATTTGAATTCAAAAAATCAAATTTAAGGCCCTTCATCTACAAGAAATCTGTTCTTTTAAAATTGCTTCGATAATGCGTAGACCTATGCTGTTCATCTAATGCTGTTGACATAAATTTGTGTTGATTTCAACACAGTTGCCTCACAACCAGCAATGTGATGCCAGTCATGCTAGTTTATCTTTATTTTTTGGTATATATATATATATATATATATATATATAAACTTAATTCTTCTGCGTATTAAAAAACTTGTCATTGATGCGAAAAAAACTTGATAGAATGAAAAATGGCATCTATACGTTTTTGTGGGCATAGATGACCAACACAGCTCAGCACTAAATTCATTTCACTCTATTTCAGATGATTGTGCGGCAATCGAGAATCGGATAAAAGCAACAAAGGAAGATGCTGATGCTTTTATGTGTCATTTTTGGATTCTGTCTAGTGGGACAAGTTCAAACAGGATGCTATCAAAAGAGATTATGTTGTCCAGGAAGGAATCTCAGCTGCACGGCAATCGACGATGGTATAGAGCATTTACCTTTACGTCCTTTTGTACGACAAATGACTCCGACAACAACAACCACAACGACATCAACAACACCACTACCAACAACGACGAGTTCGGACGATCAAATTCACTATCCCCCTGTTTATGATGATCAAATGCAGCGAATTGACCAACTCATTCCAGATATTATTGAGTTGGAAGGAAGTGGCAATGAGTTGTACGATAAATATGGTATGTACTTTCGACAAAGCGCCATTAAACAAGGGCTTTACTTGGATAACCTTGTGATTCCTTCGTACTTGAAAAGAAAAAAGAATGTATTTGAATAATGCAATCTGATGCTAGAAATTTCCTCGCAATTTTCAAATTCACGAGGTTAAATTTTTTCCAGCGGATTTCTACGCATACTAAAATATGAATAATATGGATATCTCACAACATTTTTCTTAATATACAATGATTGGCCTCATTATATGTTCTTTTTTTTTCCACAAACGTTTGCCTAAGTGATGAGAATTTCCATTTTCCATTTTTAACTGATAAATGAAAAATTTTCCTTCCATAATTATTCCTCATCTTTCTCATTTCCCTTAATTTTTGATGTTTACTTCAAAAAATTTCATAAAGAAAAAGGCGATTTAATAGAATAGGGATTGTTATCAAAATGAAAAGAATTGAAAATGAAATTCGAACTTTCAGGAGATCGAATTCAGCTAGATGCGGTCTCTATAGAACCGATGCAAATTGTCGAACTTGGTACTACGATAGCACCCGCTTTTAAACGGATCGTTTTTGGAGAGGCATTCTTCCCACTAGAACAACCAATCGAAATAACGCGGTATTATCGCCATCACAAGCTAATACGGTTTGCATGCTCACTAACGCTTTTTTTAAAATAATATCGTTTTTTTTTGTTAATTAGATGTTTAATTTTTTAATTTGAATAATTATGACGGATGCATTCAATAGAAATTTGAATAGAATATTAATACTCGAACGGAATGTTTCATATGCTAATGCATTTATTTTTATTTTTTTGCATGATCATGTGCGAAAAAAAAGAAATAATGACATATCTTTGAAGTGGAAAATTTCTTTGTTTAGACAAAAACAGCTAATAAAGAAGATATAGTATAAACGGCCAACACATTGATAATATAATAGTATTGATTGATATTGATTGTTTCAATCTAATCTTCCCTTTATTTGAACATATGTTATCCTTTGAAAGTTGCGATCCTTTTGGACGAATATGAAATGTTTTTCCTGTCTTTCATCTTATAGGGTACTATGTGTTGAAAAGTCACGACAAGTAAACAAAAATTTGAAGTAGGAAGCTATTAAATTAAAGTGTAGGGATACATAGTGGAAGACCACCAAAATCCACATAGGAATAGACTAGCTGCAAGAAAGAATTCAAATGCAATCCCCAAGATTCCTCGAAATTCTCGAGTTTCGTACACATATTCCTTGGCGCCTTTAGTTCCCGTTAAATATCTAGCCAAAGATTGGAAGTGTGTGAACTTAATACTCATCGTGAAAAAAAAAAGTACGAACATAAGCGCAATTTCATTGAGCAAGCATTCTTCTTGATGCGCTTCCAGAATTTGTTTATTGAAATTTTTCAACCAACTGTTTTTAGTATTATTCTATAGAAAAATACCTCCATAAAACCATGCATGTCGAGTGATATCATAGAATGCTTTAATCTCTAAGTGTGTGAGATGAAGTGTAGAAATAATTGCAGCAACTCACATATTTCTTGTAACACCTACCATATCTTGTCTTATTTGCACGAATGCTTACATTTCTTTTTGTTGAAGTGATTCGATTTTACTGGCTATGAGTTGCTGTTTTATTCACGACTAACTAAATGAATGAAAGAAAATAAAGTGAAAATTTGAGCTGAAAATGATGAACGATTGTATTTCCACTTTCCTCACGCTCCTTCTCTCAAAATTTTTCCTGTATGCTCCCAGTGCCTCCCTCCCCTTCCACTTATTTACGGAGGGAGTCGTGCTTTTCTTGTCTATATAATAATTTCCTTTCAGAACGCTTTAATTTTATTTTTTTTTTCGACAAAAGGGAGCATTGTGGAAATCATGTTTATCGATCTTTCTATATTTCCTCAAATTTAAACTCAATACTTATCATATAAAATTCACTGAAATCTATTTGGTACTATATATTTGCTCAGATGCTATCTGGTTGCAATTCCCATGTGTTTTTGACCTGTCGTAAAGCAACTAGCAACTAGCTGAATTATATGACTAACCTAAATGTCAAAGGGCCGAGACTTCCATCTAACGTGACTGTCGGGTGTTTTTGAGTGGATTGAAAATATGACGATTCATTAATTCATTGAGCATTTTTGAAAAGTTCAAAGGATTTTGAAAGTTTTGAAAATAAAAGAAAAGAAAAAGACATTGGAATGAATTTATAAGTGCGCGGATATTCGATATGAGAAAAATTGTTGCTCGGCGAGGGGGGTGCTAAGATTATTTTTCAGAACTCGTCGCGATGGACTTCCACGAAATGCTAACGATGATCAGTACGTTAATAGTCATTTTTGTATGCTTGCAAGAGGATAAGAGATGCGCATTGCAGATGAAATGAAACAACTTTGGTAGAGAACAAAAACAAAAATTTTCAATTTCCAAATGCAAATGGATTATTCTTTTTTTCCTTCAATTTTTGAAGAATTCCCAATTGCTTTCCACGAAAAAAAAAGATAAATAAAATTAGTCGCGTTATTTTATGACGACAAATATCAAAGGAAACTAAAATTTGCGACCAAATAATCACATTTGTTGCAGTTTTTTTTCCAATTTTTATTTTGAATGATTTTTGATTAGATATATAGCCCGAGAATATTTTTGAGGATGATTTTTTAATTTGATGATTTTTTCGGACGTATTCAATTTATTCGGGTAGCAATGATTAGTGCTTCTAAATACATTTAAAAAAGGATCGTAAACAACTCGATTATAATGGTGCTTATTGCGCTGTTCTTTTTTTCAGACAACAAACATTTGATATAGATATAACTAGCATTTTTCCACGTGAAGCAACACTCAAACACATTTCTCCTCGTTTTATATGAAATTCAGAAAAAACCAGATCAAAATCCGTCCACCTGAGCTTGAGATACGATAAGAGATAGCTGGTGGTCGCGCACAACAACGCACGTTGTATGTTGCGCGCGCACATACCTCCCCACCAGCGAAACCTTGCAATTTTTTAACATTGCTACCGCTCCCGCCACACACATCACACATGCCAAACGGAATCTGTACCACATAAACTGAAATAGAGAACATTCGACGCCCCGCACACACCACGCATACCACAGTCTCCCAAACAAACATGCCGAACTGAATCAGACCACACAGGGCGCCGCACACACACCATACATACCGCATCCTCCAACACGCATGCGAGACTGAAGCAGACCACACAGGGCGCCGCAAACACTCCACGCATACCAAACTCTCCCACACGTATGCGAAACTGAAACGTACCATGCACCACGCCCCACACACCACATACATATACACGTATACGCAATACACGTATATGCACACCTCCCCTCCCGGACCACACAAAACAAACACCCCACACGAAATCGAACCCCCCCCCCCACCCTTCACCTGTATGCTTACCCTCCCTCCAATGCGTAGCCGGCTGCTCCGTGTTATGCTAATGCACGTCGTTTTGTATACTCCCCTAAGAGAATGGCACCTCGGGGCATTTACATAGTATATACATAAAGGCGTAAACACAACCCCAAGAACGAGACACCAAAGGAACATGTAGAGCATATAAAAAGAAGGGAGGATACGAAACTGTGAGGAATATGGAAAGAACTGAGGATATGAACCTCTACTGTCTATGTGGATTTTACTTCAGTACTAATGCTAGGGTCAGGGGCTGCTTTGCCGCCCTATGCCCCACGGAAAGGGGCAGCCGCCCTTCTTGACCCCTGCTTTGGTCCACATACAGTTGTTGCTATGGATATCCCATCTCTGTACAGCTCCCTGTAGGAAAAGTTAGATAATTTCAGTGGAATTTCAAAAAAAAAAAAAAAATCAACATTTCGTTGTTTTTAATCAATTTTCGACTGTTGAATTATTGATAAAAGTTTGAAGGTATTCGTTGCTCAATCAACATATCCCAATAAGTGTGGGTGATTTCAACGATTACGATGACGAAAGCAGCGTTTCAAAGATTATGTATTTGGAATCGAGTCATGAAAATCTATGCTACTGTGATGAAATGTGCACAACGTTTGGCGATTGCTGCTCCGATTACACGTTTGTATGTCCACGTAAGTTATTGCGTTTTCCCACTTTTTTTTCTCGCTTTTTTTGTATGTTTAGCGTTGTGAGCATGAGTCGTTGAAGTCAGATATCTGGCAATATCTTCATCAATATCACTAGTTATAGAGTAGTGGGTACCGTACTCACGAGCTCCTCCATCTTAGTCCTGGAAATTGCGTATCATCAAAGTTTGCTTCTTTGTGTTAGAATATTTGCAAGAACTAGACCACCATCCTTCAATTTCGTTCACTTTCATTCCAGATGTTCTTTTGGCGTCAGAGAATGGGAAATTTTTTCGGTGTTTTTATCTTTTTTCTTACCTTCCTTTAACTTCGGCAAGCCAGCTCTTCTGCTCATGAGCCATAAAAACCTATCAAGTGGACTACCAAGTGGAGAGCCCTATAGCTGTAGATTTATAAAAGAAGTACAGTTTTGATTGGCATGTCTAGACCGACTTTTTCCGACGATACAAATTTCAGCACACAATTAGGAAAAGAGGGGTGAATTCGTTTCCGTTAACATAACAATGTTTACTCGCTTCCATTACAGCCTCAGATTGCTATATAACAAATTGGTCTGATTGGTCGGCGTGCGTTGCCGATGACGACGAAAGGAAATGTGGGAGTGGAGTGAGGACACGTGTTAGGGAGATTAGACGAGGACCCCGTTTTGGAGGGGCCGAATGCCCACCGCTCGTCGAGAAGATGTCTTGCTTTGAAGACTGCCATCGAGAAACTGAAGGTAAGATCCACGTGGCCAATGACGTTGCCGTTCTCCGCAGGCGGGATACAGGCTTCGTTTGCAATGAATGTAGGGAATTCGCTTCTTCCATCCAGCTCGATCCTGCGCTTTCCGCATCCACGTGGTTCCTCCTAGGCAAACAAGCGCACCCATATCACCTTAACTGCTGCGTTCTCCATCTTCTTCCTATATTTCGTGATAGTGTTCAACGGTCCGCTTCTTTCGTCGATCCTTATCACGTGACCAGCCGAGTTGTATTTCATGGCCTGCATCATTTGGACGATGTTCTTCACGTCAGAATGAGATCACAGGTCTTTATCGGAGATATGCTCCAGCTTGCTGATGCTTGCCTGCGTCTTTCTATGGAATGTTAAGTCACCATTAAGTTCCGCTCCTTTGTTAGCATTGTATTTCACGTTTCGCATCCGTAAGCACTACAAGGAGCGCAGTGCTGGTTAAGAACTCTGCTTTCACAGATGGTAATGTTTTCTTATCTGTGAAGATATTGAGAAGCTCTTGAAGACTGTCTGATTCTTCTTCCTCTATTCAATTCTGCACTCGGATCGTTGTATATTTGTTTCGCTTACCCTCAGACAGATATAGCTCGCTATAAGCTCGACGTTTTGGTTTTCGAGCCAAATGTCGAAGTCAGGGCGCTGCAAATTCTCCATCACCTGCGTTTTGCCATTGCTGTTTTTGAGCTCAACGTCGTATGCATTGTTGTTGAGTCTATTCAACAAATTCTGCAATCATTCCTGCATTCTCTGCAGTAAGCACATAAACAACAACGTCTGAAGTGCTTCGCCGTTCATATGAAATCCCTCTGTCGTCCTCATATTCCTTAATACACATTCGAGTGTACATTTGAAGGCTTTCGCAGAACAGATATCTCCTTGATTCATATTTCTTCGCATCTGTAATTTCATTGACTCATCAAGCTTGATGAATTCGATATGCGATCTTATTTTATGTCCCAGTAGATTATTTTCTTGCGAATTATTTCTTCCCTCTTGAAATCGAATCTAAGTTTCACTTTCCCAAGAAAATGGTGGGAGTTTACTGCTACGTCGATTTCAGGATAACGAATAAATCCGTAACCATCTTCGCCTCTCTATGAGGATGAAATCGATTTCGTTGCAGGTTGCATCGTTGGATGCTCGTCAAGTCCAACGTTCTCCAGTTCTCTTACTGAAGAAAGAATTCATTACGTAGAGACTGGAAGAGTCAGCAAAATCAGCGAGTATCTGGTCTCTGTTATTTCTAGCTCTAACACTTTAGCGACCGTTATATTGTTCCACGTCTTCCCTTTTTTTCTAACTTTGCACTGAAATCCCCAAAATTTATCATTTATGTCGAATTTTTCTGCGCCACCGCTTCCTGTCCTCACTATAACCATCCACTGTCTTCGTCTTCTGCTGCTGAATTCGGCGCTCAAACTGCAGTGATTTTCACTGTGGATTTCTTATTTATTCGGTCGGATAACATACGCCGGTACATGAAGACAACATCGCGCCAGAAACCGTTCTAATCGCATTCAAGTCACTCTATTCAGATGCATCTGTAATGAATGAACTTCAACAAACTGAAATCGTTGGAATCGTTCTGAACAGATAATCGAGAAGTAAATTTCGTTTTGTTGCATGGATCATTCTAGTCTTCCTGTTTTTGTTCAAAATATTTGCGGCTTGGGCATTTTAATTTGCTTCTATCACAAGCGAATGATGCATCAAGTAGAAAGACGAGCAATTCGCTGACTTTTACAGATATAACAACTGTTGCATTATTACTCGACTACCAATACAACAAAATACGAGAGAAATTAGCTCGCGATAATATATATTGGGATCTTCCGGAAGTAGCTAGCAAAGTCGAGAAACTTTCATAGTTAGTTCCATCTTTGCTCTTTTATTTTCTTTTTTTATGGTATTTGAGTCTCTAATGAGACTATTTCCATATTGAAAAAGTTTTCATTGATTGGTCTTACATTCATTTAGTTACTAATTTTTCAAGAATATCAAAAAAATTTCTATTATTGGAAAATAAATCATGAAGATAGTTTCTCAAACTCTGCAACATTTCATAACGTCTAGTCACATTCCTGCATACCTACTGAATACGAGTATCTTATACTCTATGAGTGTCTCAATATGACTGCCTTACCTACTGAGCATTACAAACCGAGTGGATTTAGCACTGCCATCAATTAAAAAAAAAACTTCCATGGCATCCACACCAATAATTTACAGCTATTGTGTTTCCTACGAGATCGGATGGGTAAATCAGAATTGTGTGGATAAGAAAATAACAGCTAAACTACACAACGGCAACGTTATTTGCGCCGAATGTCAACCGGAAGCGCAATTACATCGCAATAATATGCGGTGAGACAAATTTTATTCAAATCAATCAACGTAAATAGGTTGATATACTCAAGAATAAATTTTTTTTATAGCTATACAAGGTACCTCGGTGGCTTTATACTCTCGTTTACTCTTTGCTATCGAGAGTGAAATGCTGAAAATTTTTTAAAACCATTTCTTTCCAGTGATAGGCGTGTGTGGGTAACATCTTTCCTTAAACAATACCCATTTCAACTTTGGTTAAGTTAGTTCGATCTCTTTGCAGACTTTGGGTAGTTCAACTATAAGAGAGCAGCCTCACACTGAACTCTTTGTTCTTTGCCATATCATGGTGTTATTTAATTGGCTATCTATCGGTGCCATTCTCATTATTACTATGCTATTTTTTAATTTGTTTGTTTTTTTTTTTTGCGGTGATATTCCAATGACCAATTTTCTTTTCTTCGCCTCTTGCATCATTTTTAAATGCATTTTCCTTTCATATTTAACGCCGAGAAACACTCATCTTGATCTCATGCAAAACTCCAATTCATTTTCTCTCTTATCTAAAAGCAAACTTGACACTTTAGCGCATAAATTCAACACTATGAATTAGATCACTAATTTACTCACTTGATTTATCCCATATTTTATAAAATGGATTTATTGTGCGATCATATTTGTGTTCACTCCACAATCTTCATCTATCTCTTATTTCCTCTATATTATTAGAAAGTATCAAACTCGAATATGAATAAGCAATCGTTTTCGACTATTACTTATTATTTTTTTATTAATATTGTTGTTGTAGCATTTTTGTTTTTTCCAACTATAATGACATGCTTGAAATTGTAGATGTGCATCGGATTTAAACGACGATGAATATGGTTTTTGGAAATTTACTGGAGCAAAATCATGCAATGGTATTTGGAGACGTATCTCACGAACAGATAATTGCAAATGCGAGCTTAATTTCCCAACAAATGATTCATTTTTGCTAGTTTAATATTGCTTACATTAGAATTGATAAATACCAACATATTCTTTGATGTTCATATTCAATCACAACTTTTTTTTTACTAATCAATTCAACTCTTGAAAGTAATCATTGTGCCTTTAGAAGTTGTGTTTATAAATCGAGGCAATATTTTATAATATTTATAAAAATTTTATTGTGTTATATTCGCTGAACTCTTAATTTTTATATTAATCGATTTATACTATCATATAGATAAAAAACAAAAAAAGAATTCACCTCTATATGCCTCATTTTTACGTTCAACAAGTTGGCTGTCTTCGAAATATTGACATTTCTAACAAAGTAATATCTAAGCACTTAGTTACCAATAGATATATCCCCTTCGATGTATAAAATCATCAATAGATCAGCAACAGTGAAGCTACCGCTCTACTGTTTTTTTTGTTTATTTTTTTTATACTGCTATTTTTAAAAAGTACATCGAAAGAATTGTGGGTAAAATTCAAAGGATTTAACTGAACGATTGTGATAAGCTGTTTATGAATTGATCTTTAAATAGCATTAAATCACTTTGAGAGGATATTTTCAAAGAACGCATGAATTTTTTTGAAAGTATGCAAGAATTACTTCGAGAAAAACTAAGATTAATACTCCCTCATACGTGGGTTAATTTTTCTTCTTTTTCCTTTTTGATTTGATTTAAAAAATTTCGATTTTTGCAAAAAAAAACTTTATACTTTAAAAGAGCGAATTTCACTTCCGCTTTCATCACTGATAGTCAAATCGCTCTAATGAACAGGGCAAGGAGCATATAAAAGAAGCTGCAATGATGCGCACTTTAATATTCCACTGAACGACCCCTTATATGAACATCTAGCAAATAATAAAATTTGCGCAATGATATGGTAATAGTATAGGTGATCCGGCCCACTTCTACAATTCTTTAGCAAAAGATTTATTTTGCTGCCAACCGGTTGGTATAAAATGCCTATTTTTCTGGTGTATTCAAATATCTGGAATTCTTTTCAGCGTTGAAGGAATTTGGTGTAAGAAGTTATGATCAATAATAAGTTACAATGTAACCAACAATTTTCTAAGTTCAGTGTCAGTGATTCATAGCTTGCAACAATCAGAAAGACAGAAAGACAAACAAACAAACAAACAGACATACGCACATGTACATGAGCACATATAGGGCACTGACTTCATTCATTTCTTAAGTGTATGTTTGCAAAAACCAAATATAAAAATGACCAAATTTAAATACTTTAAATTATATTTCTCGGAAGAAGTATTTATCAGTAAAGTACTGAAAAATATTGAAAAATTCCATAACACTCCTGGCAAGTTCCCATTTTGTTTGTTACATTCGAAATATCATTTTCCACTTGCGCATGAAAAGTCTGGAAGGAAGGATATTTTCTAAGGAAACAGAGAGAGGGAAAGAGGGAAAATAAAGAGAGGTAAAAAATTTATTATTAGAATACGGAGAAACTATCAAAGAAATCAGAATTTAACAATAACTCAACATTTAATGCTTGAAACCCAGATATTCAATAATATTCCGCCTACTCTATAAATTTAAGAGTAACTAAGAAATCATAGGCTATCGATGCATTTCTCAAAATATATAACACAACAAGTTGAGTATATTATGTTGTTCACATTGCTTACGTTGCGTGCATTTGAATAATTCGGTGATTTTATATGCCTATGTTAGGTGAATTATGCATTAAAAATAGTGCTTTTATTTTTGTATGTTTCAATTAACCTTGAAGAGATTAAAAAATCTTCTGTGACATCGAGAGTTTGTTTTTTTATGCTGCTTTCAGGAGGGTTTTCAGATAAAATATTGCATTGTTTGAAGAGGAGAATTTTGCTGTGGTACTTACGCAAATATTCCAAATCAAGAGCCGAGATCCAGAAAATGCATCCACAATAGGAAGCAATAACCAAATAGCCTTATTCGGTTTCATTGCTTTATGGGATTTTATCAGGCAATGAAAAAGCCCATTGCAATAGCTTTCTTAGACATTGAATATGTGAATATTTCCATAGAGATGACAGCAGAGATGGGTTTTTCTTTAATTTGCTCTCTAGGTATGCTATTGCACCTCTATCATTTTCTCCCTATTTGATTCTCGACGAATTCTCCCTATTCTCTTGTTTTCGACGTTTTCGTTAAGGTACCGGACCGTTTTCTGCCTTCATTTCGACTTTTGCAACGACCGCCTTCACGTTTCCGCACTGCTTTCAGTTGACGAGATTCGGGTCACAGTCTTCAGTGTGTTGCTTTGATCAGAATACGAATAAAAAACGATACTGGATGTTTTTGCCATATGCATTCATCAAAAAAGCTATAACCACACCTTTAACTGATAAACTTTAATTCAGGCTTTGAAATTTTCTATCAGTTTCATAAAATTTTTATTAGCCGATGTAGTTTGAAAAATATGAGAAAGCCTACGTCAGCACTTACATCGCCGGTAAGCTCTAACTATGAGACAACAAAGTTAATCAACCACAGACGAAGGATTGATTGCCTAAGGACGTTTGATATCAAATGTATCGAAGAATTAAAACAAAAATGATTATTTAAGAAAATGTCCAATGAAGAGAATTGTTTCGTTTTTGATTAGTGCAAACAAGAATGGATGATTAGCGATGAAATGATGCTTGATCGGTTGACCCGATTTGAATACCATACCGATAGACGAAACCGCTGCAGCTTGTGTACCTCCTTCGTTGACCTATAACAAGTAAAACTATCGTTTCATTCAAAAAAAAGGTAATTTCCGCTCCAACATTAACGTTTTGAAGCTTTATGCAGTTAGGTACAATGAAAAGCTGGCTTCATGCATGTGGGCGTAAAGACTGGTCCCCTTCTCATGTTAATAGGTTTTCCTTAGAGGATTAACCCATTGTATGGGAGTAGCCGCTTCCTCTTTGTGAATCCAACTGCCTAAACAATGTTTGACCTAAGTATAGTGTAGATGATATCGTTTCTCTTAATGGAACGAATCGTTAAGAAAGATACTGCAATGATTACAGCGTAGATTGAAGCAAGCACTTCGATTGCATTGGATTCGGTTCTTTTTATTTATTTTATTATTTACTACTGCAGTTGGGCTAGACGCTCTCAAGACTATATACTTGTGTTTGCTGAAGTAAACTGGCATCTTTCGAGAGCTTTAGTGTATTTGAGAAAGAGAAATGCCACTTTCAGGAATCGGGCAAATACAGTATAGTATAAATAATGAAATGGCGAAAAATGATTGTTATTTTTAAAATACTCCTTTTATTAGTGGATACTATTTTATAAAATAGAGATAAATCACTATTTTATGAAATACTATGAAAATAAAATACTTATTATCTTTTACTAAGAAGAAGAATTTAAATAATTGAATTAATATACCTCAATAAATGCTTTATGAATAAAATTTTTGATGTATGTTGGTTTTGCACAAATACCACTGAAATTAGCTGTCGCACTGCTGAATGCACGACGAATGCCCACATTTTGTAATGCATTCTTCATTGGAAAATCCATCTTAATCGTAAATTTTGGCAGACGAACCTAAAATCGATTTATTTTATGCAAATTCAGAATTCAAATTAAATGAGGCATTCATTTGAGGCAACAAATTATCGGCTGAATAAAGTGCAAATATTTTTAGAATCGTTTAATTTCTTCCATTATTACTCATCTAATGCACTAATATAAGTAAGGGGAATTCATTACATAGACAAAACGATTATTTCCGTAATATTATTTAAAAGTAAATATATGATGGGGAAAAAAGCGTTTGAAATCCAAAGTAAAAATTATATGATATTGTGTTGAAACGCATTTAGTGGGTTGGAATATTAGTGGAGGATTTAAAATTTATTTATTTGACTAGTTATAGCTAGAAATCAAGGATCTCGCTCATCCAGAATGCCTTTAAATATGCCGCTGATTATCGTATTGCAATGTTTAATTTTTGAAAGTAATGTAACTTTCAGTATGCGAAGGATATGGTACCACAGTATGATAGAGTTATTAGTTTATTATTTCTTTAGAATCTTCGAATAATTTTCATAGTTATTTTATGGTCTTCTTTAATTCACCAAATATTCAGCGACTTGATGTTCAGCTTGTTAAGTTGGTTAATCTATTTAAGGTTCTAATTATTAGAACTTTTTAGCGTTACTTCATCACTAGGAAAAAAATCACTAAATTTTTCTAAGAGATTAAATAGCTCAACTACTTTCGAATTAAAATTTCCTCAACATATTGGAACATCGGCGTATTTTTTTAAGTGAGCAGAAATGGGGATGAGCGAATGTAATTTTGAAGCATTGAAGCATGCATTAATTATGCAACAGTGTTACTCCACTCATCTCGAATGAAGCTCTTGAAAAAAAAGTTGATTAATTTATACAAAGCAGGCATTAGTATGCCAAGCATGAAACATTCATTTTCCTTACCTTCGAAAAAAAAATGCATTTGTTTACGTTTTAATGATTATTTTTATTTTCTTTTTCTATAGTTGTGGTTTTTTTCTTCAAAGTTATGGGCGAAAGCACATTTTCAGAAGCCTAAAAGAAGCAATAAGGGCTAGAGTGGAGTGGGAAGAGTGGTGAGATGATGGAACAAGAGAAATATTCTCATACTCTGTGTACTATTATTATCTGTACAAAAGAAAACTTGAATTGCTTCAAATCTGCAAAGAATTGCTAAAGCTATCTGTTTTCTCTTTAAACATATATTATGCACGCCAATACAATAAACCAATAAACTTTCTTATGATTCTACAAAAACCATTTGGTATGTTAAAGTTTTTTTTTTCATTTAAGTCCATTCTATCCTGAATCTTCTATAAATAGCAATGTAAACATATCCTACATAGTTCTAGATTGTTTTTTGTTTGTCAAGTTTTATATTTTTCTATAAAGAGATCTGTTAATTTCCTCCTGGAAAATTCAATGGTTTTGTTTTTACTTCAGTCCTTCCAAATTTACGGCAAGATTTGGCAAGAGACAGTAGTTTCGATCCATTCAAAGCATATTCGATTTCGCGAAGACCGAATTTGACTTTTGGTAGAAAAACATAGAGTGACGCTTCTTCATTCTTATAGGGAAGTCCGACCACTTCTATAGTGTCATCTTCGGCAAATGGAAGAACTTCCACAATTCTCATCGTATCGATCTAAAATTTGATCCACTGATCACGCGAACGTAAAACATCATTTTGCAGACATAACGATTCGTAATCCACCTTCATTTACTGCACACCGATCCGTCGCTGGGATTCTTAATGATATTCTGCTGAAGCAAAAATCCATTTCTTTTAAAGTTCTTGACGTTTTAAATGGAAATTGCCAACTTCCATTGAAATAAATCACACTGATGACCAATATATCTGATAAATTTGCATCTTCCTCATCGATAATTCCATCGATTTTGTTATTCGTTTCGTTTCTTAGCCAATCGTTTATTTTCTGCAATATTCAGCAGGATTAATCACTTTAAAAAGAAATCAATTCTTTCCATTACTTCTAATAATTTGGAACGATATCGTATTATAGCGGCTAAACAATAAGGTACATCACAGAAATTCTCAATACAGCTCCTTGATTCTAGGCGATCTAAGCGTGCTTCGAACGCCGAGCGTTTCACCAAGCTCCGGCATTGGTGAGTGGAGTGCGTCGAAGGTTTTCAGAAGGCCTTGATTCATAATTCCCCGAGAACTTTCATGACACCAAAGAATGGTTAGGCGAAAAGCTGGAAAAAGTCCTGAAGCCCAGTGCGCCTCAACTCTGATCCGAGCTCACTAGAAACCTCTAATACAGAGAATGGTTGCAAGTTTTATTGAATAACTAAGAGTTACTGTAATTACTATGTGATGTCTATAAGAAAATATGTTCATTGTTTATGCTAATGAAAGTTGACATTATTTAACAATAGGTAAAATATTATTATCCTTCATATTTCATATCGATGGAAGAAACCATTCGAAAAAAAATAAAAAATAAAGCCTTCACCTTTGCAGTTTCATTCGGTTTATCAGTATCCATCGTCTGAAGTTCTCCACGGAATTTTTTCTTCATTATTTCAATAAAATTTTTCTGGAGTACAAGCGATTTTTCCGTATAGATTCTATTAGCCAAATTTAGCGTATAGTTTGCCGATTGTTGTGATATACGTTGCATAATATCAGAGTAATAGTTGAGTATAGTATTGTCATCACAACCTGTTCATATGTATTTATATTCATAATAAGCCAACCGCCAAAAGAAACACAACTGCTTTTAACCATTACGGATATATATATATATATATATATAAATATATATATATATATATATATATCGCTTCAAAGACGCGTCTTACAATAGTGAAAGTATAAGAGGCTGATGCTGCTTATAATTTAATACATGGCGGAATTTTTCGCTAATTAAGCTTAATCTGAGATACTTTTGATCTGTGATAAGCTAGGACGAGGAAGATATGCTCATCGAAACCGAACTAAAAACCGCAGGGGCAAAAATTACTAGAAAACGGCAAACCCATAAAAAGTGGATGCAGGAATGTGTAGCACTGAGATGTGCAGCGGACTGAGGTGAGAACTAGGTAGTTCCACCGGAAACGGGGAAACGCAACTGATCGAATTAGCAAAAAGTTGGAAATATTCGCACAAAAAGAGCCGAGAAGTAGAAACAAGAAGAGAAATTTCTGTTTCGTCTAATTTTTTAATGCTACTTTTTATAAAAACTTTATTCGCATCGCAAATATTCGCAATCCTACTTAACGCTCATTTCATTTTATTGCTTTTTCATTCACATATAAAATGTATTTTCTCTTATTACCTTCGGCGATTGCACGATGAATTTCTTCTTTTGTTTCGTTCATTGCGCCCACGTAGAGCATCACTAAAGCAATTGCACTCGATGACGGTGAAATTATTGCTGAGGAATTCGCATCACTCTCGCGTATCATACGTATTCCCAAATCTGCCAATTCTATGTCCAAATTCTCACATGAACTAAAATTGCACATTATAAATATTGCATAATTTGCGCGAATTTTGCATATTTGCATTTTTCTATGGCATAATCTGCACGGCTGTAGGTATTGCAAAGTCTTTGTGTATTTCCCTTTTCCATGCACAATTGTTTATATTGCACGTATTTTGTGTATCTGCACTTTTCCATGGCATATGTTGCATGAGTTTTGCAAATAAAAATGTTTTTCAATGTCTCTCAACCCAAAATAATAAAGCAATTTTTTTTTTAGATAGATATAAATGATAACAAGCGAACCTTGCGGCTGATAACAAAGAGAATGTTTGTAGAAATAACAATACAATAGCTGCTATCGTTGTGATTGAATAAGGCATCTGAAGCGATTTCTGCAACAATTTACAATATTTTTCAGGCAATTTACTTGCAAATACCGGAAATATATAGGTTTGACCGAGATGGTAGATTCAACTGAGCTCGAACTTATTGCTCAAAGCATGAATCAAATTAAAGACCATTAGCTGATTAAATCATATGAAAACGACATTTGTTGCAACGTTTCATAATGACTACTTGTTCGTATAAACTTTCTTAGGATCCATTAACCACCGATGAAAGCACAGATACGTTCAACATTTTATACATAAGTTATATGGATTCAAAAAAAACCCTTGAGGAAGCTGGATGTGAATTAAGTCTAGCACTGGTACCAGTTGCGAGTGCAAATGAAACTGAATAGGGGTTTACTCTATGACCATATCGAGGTGGGTTAAATTCGGTCTAGTCGTGATCGGGCGATCTGCTTCAACTAGCCCCGTACAAGCTTCGTCCGTTTGGGATTACCTTTAATACAACGCCATGTAGGTATAGGTTAAAATTGGTCTTCCATCATAAATCTAGGCCAGATTTCATTAGCGTGCAGGACAATTTCTGGACATACACCGCCAAATCTTTAAAACATCTTGCAATTAATGGCTAGAAGCAACTGAGTAAGTGATAGCTGTAAGTGAAAAGTGAAACAGTAAACGAGCGAAGAGGCAATATTATTCGCGCTATGTAAGCTCGTCTAACTATCAACACTGTATCGACGGCACAACAATACAACAAATAGAAACCAAAAAATTGTGCAGATTATATTGGTTAAATGATGCAATTTACACAACAATTGTGCACAAATTAAATGTAGTTAAAAGCTTTTCTCTAATTTATGAATCAGCAACATTTCTACTTCATTGAGCACTATCGGTTTTTTATATCCAACGTATTGTGGAACGACTAAACGATAAATCGAATGCTCGATTTAAATAACAACTCACTGAGTGTGAAAAACTTTGTTGAAACGATCGTTCTATACATTTTCGCAAATTTGAGCATCAGAAGTCATTAATGCAATGTCGTGTCTCAGCACATGCTTGTCTGTCTGTCTGTCTATTGAGTAATTTCAGCTCGAGAGCAAACAAAAGTTGAAGTCACGAAACTCGATGAATTTAATTTATTACATAGGATAACCCCATATATTTATCGATCCACTATGGGAAAATTCTCCCTATCTGCGGTCGAATTATTTGAAACGGATCGGTATAGCTTATATACATATACATATACATATATATATATATAAGAATCTGAAAAGCAGGACAATGTTAAAGGGTATATCATGTACGCTTCGCCACCACCCTTCTCAGGTTGAAATTTTGAGCCCATAACGCCCGCATCCGAAGGGGTCGATGACATTTTTCGGGAAATTCGGCGGATAGAACGCGTTTAACTTCTTTATTTCTAGTTGTTACACTAATGTAAATGTTGTACTTTTAGTTCTTCGTCCCGTTTTCTCAGGCGATGATCAAATTATCGGTTTTTCTTAATGTTTTAAAGAAATAACTGAAGAAGGAAAATAGTTTTATCCACCGTGTGCAATCGAAGTTAATAGGCATTTAATCAATCGAACAGTGAAGGTTCTTCATTTTCTAATGAAAAATATTTCTTGATTATGAGATATTTTATCATTCAGCTAATGGAAATTCGTGAAAAAAATGAAAACATCTGGATATTCAGCCACAGGTTTGTAGTTCTAGAAGATAAGCTCGCAATCGAAAATAACGTTACGCTATTAGTTTGCTCATAAATATGAATATTGGGAAACATTCGTGTTACGTAGTGACATCAAACACTGATACATAAACGATTCACCAGCCGTTGTGGAATAAAATGATGAAGTGTTTTTACCGCTGATTCAGTAATATGTCTGTTAGTTCGTATTCACTCAGCATTATATATATATATATATATATATATATATATATATATATATATATATATATATAATATATATATATATATATATATATATATATATATTCCATAAACAATTTCCAACGTGAATATTTTTGCGAGATCGAAACTTGAGTCATTCTGTTATAGATGGCCTTCGTAACTTGGGATTGTTGAAGTTGCTTCCATACTACGTTTCACGCACCAACGATAAAACTTCTCACTGTTTATAGCATAAGTAACAAAACTTCATTAAAAGCGCTCACATCACAGCTATTATTGTGTGATTTTCTCAAGCATTGAGCTTCAGAATAAGAACACAAATCACTAAGCAATAGCTGACGCATTGAAAAAACAATTCAAGATCATACATAGTCCACAAGTACAGCATATAGTCTTTCAACAGTTATCAACTGCTTCAAATCTCTATATGAGCACACTAGAATCAAGCATTGTAATGAGAATATTGGTCAAATCAAGCAAACATTGCAGATCTGTGGAATTGCTACAGCAATCGTCGCCGCTTAGCATATATAATATATATATATATGCTAAGCGGTCAAAAAATCAACTTGAATGAAAACTTGAACTTCAAAATAGACATCTGTGTGGTGACAATGTTTTCAAAAACTGTGCTGCTGCGCTCCATATTATAATTTCTTCATTATATCAGTTGAACATACTTGAGCTAAAGCAGCCAACTTTTTTCTAGTGCCCACATAAACTTGGACATTCATCGCAATTGCAAACGTTTCCTACTGTACGTTTAGTGGAAACGTCCAATAAAGAGAATATTATTATTTTTAACAATGGCGAATATAAACGGATGATCGGCTATAAACATGATCGGTGGTATTGCGGCGAATGGTCGCATCGAACGTGACATAAGGATCGCCGTGGCGGCTGCCGCTTCAGTGCCCTCCTCGTTTGTCTATAAAAAATAATCACTCAATGCATACCTATTCATGCGTTCAAAAATTCATCTAGAAAGCAATCTTTGAAAGTTGCCACATATCTGACCACCTTATTTCATCAATAGTTGTCATCGAGTCATCGCAAATTATTACAAATAAATAGATTTAACGATGAAACAACTAAACTTTAGAAATATTTCGAAAAGCATATTCAAGAGTGTAACCTCAATGAAAGCCTGATGAATAACGTGCGAGATGGAGAGTGGACTAGCCGAAATACCACTGAAGTTGGCACTCGATGTGAACGCATCGTGAATTCCAAGCTGCTCCAATGTGGTTCTCAACTCGAATTTACTTTCCAACTTGAACTTTGGTAGTTCAACCTGCAAATTAAATATGAAAAATTACCTCAAAAATGAGCGAATCATTACAACTTTTCAACAAATTTAGGTGCAGACAAGATATGCAGATAAATTATCAACTGTTAGAAGGAGTAACAAATGCTAAATTCTTTTCAAATGATACTGCTTGAGTCTTTTATGTGAAAATGCATAATAATGGTACACCATTTGTTGATATCTCAAAATGACTCTTCAATCTCTCATCATTAACCGCACATGAAGTTTGACGCCAAATTTATTTGAAGCATTTTTCATTTATCGAAGAATTTCCTTTTTTTTCTCGTTTATTTTATGCTGAAGAAAATTTATGGTACGATAATTACGGTGATACGATCAGTCAAATTAGGTACATGATAATATTGAAAAGTGATCAGCAATAATAATAATAACAATAATAATAATATTCATTAATGAATACTTAACAGACTCACAATTATCTTATTCTCTTTTCCAGAAGAATTTATTAGCGCAATTAGTTTCTCTCCAGTTAGCGATTTTTCCACTTCGGCAAGACCGAATTTTTTCTTCGGAAGGAAAACGAACATAGAAACAGCGCCGTTTTTATATGGCAAACCAAGTACTTGCATTGTTTCGTCTTCGGTATAGAGAAAATTCTGTGTTACTGTCATCATTTCAATCTGAAATTTATTTTCATCACACAATTTGAAGTGAAACAATCGAATTTATTGACGAACAAAAATATTCATAATTTAATTTTAATTCAACGGAATAGATTCACTAAAGAATATCATTGGAACTGCGCAAACCTTTTCATACAAAAATAATCGATATTGTATGATTAGTGATCATTCATAATGCCAAATAATATCGTTCACTATTTGCCTATTTTATACGCTCATAATGTAAGAGTATAGAGAAAGGCATGAGATTTGATTGGATTCAAATAGCAGAACGCATATATCATCGCGAGGAAAATAAACGACCATAGTTCGAGTTCGACTTAGATTTCACAACATTTCTTTCCTTCCTCTAAAGACAATCTAAAACAGAAATCGAGAGATTTAAGACTGAATGAAAAAAAACATTCATCTTCACCTCTCTATTTTGATTTTCGGCTACATGGAATTGTTTTTTCATCGTTCGATTAATATCGAATTTCGTTGCCCAATCACCTTTGAAATAGATCGCATTAGCTAATACCAATGTAGTCGCTACCGCAAACATATCAGGACTTATCAGATTCTTTATTTTTGCATTCGTTTTCTTCTCCACCCATTCATTGATTATCTGAAACTTCCATTAACAAGGCGAATTTATATTTATTTATATTCTTCTTAAAAGATCACAATACATATATAATAGAAGATGACTGACAATTGTTAGAACTATTTTCTCAACGAAAAAAAATCATCACAAACATATAGGAAATCCTTGCAAAAAATAAGAAATCCTATAAATCGTTAAGCGTAAAAATTTTTCAAGTTTTTTTTCTCTTACGTGAGCAATAAATCTGCTTAGAATGTTGGAAAAAAAGAATAAAACTATTAATTTTGCATTTGAAAATTTTTATGCTTCCATGAAATAATGAAACAATTTTATATAGAATTTCCATATCTCTAGGAAATCATTAATATCACCCTTATCGGTGATCAATGCAAATTAATTTTATTAGCGTTAATTTTATTACTTTCAAAACAGAATTGTAGGCACGGGTAGCGACAACCGGAGGACAGGGGAAGGAAGTGGAAGAAAGGAGTGTCAGGAAGATGAAAATAAGTAATTTTAAAAAAATGCCTTAGCTGTTTCGGTTGCCATCGCAAAATTCACTTCCTGTAGTTGACCGCCGAATTTCTCCTTTATTACGTCTTTGAATGATTGTAGAATATCGAAATGTTCTTGAACGTAGAGTTTATTTGCAGAGAGCAACTTATATCCATCACCTTCTTTAGATAACTCCACCATAAGTGTTGAGAAATAGTTGATAATTTCTTCATCTTTAGCACCTAAAATGAATTGCTTAAGTGCAGCTTATGCCGGATAGGACGATATCATACTGATGAGAATTTATTGCAATAATTACGAGGTCAATTTTATTCGTCAAACAGTTTTTCGAAAGTTTATAATGTCTAGGTAGGGAAAACGATGCGGGTAAAGTGTAGGATGAGCAAAAGTTTACGGAAAAACCCCCTGAGAATATAGGAATATTTTTTGATTCATTTTTTAGCAGAACTGAAAATATGAGGGCCTAACCCCGTCTAATAGCTGCTGCAACGTATAGGATCAACCTAACGCCAAACAATAACTATATGAATATGGAATTAAGACAGAACATTCGAAAGCATTCCAAGGATTGCCTCCTGGAAATGATAAGAATTTATTGCAATATTACAACTGAATCCACCATTACCGTGTTGAACTCTATTCTGTATTGAAAAAATACCTCCATAGATAAAAAAACTTCAAAATTTTCGCGTGATGCGAGATTTTCCGAAAACGAGGAGCACTGAAAACGGATGAAATTTTTGCCTATGAAGATGTAAAGATTCTAAGGATGTAAAATTGGGATTTGAAGGAGAAGGCGAAAATCAACCAGCGGACAGGAATAGAGAAATTATCCACCCTCATAAGTTCACAATGAGGAGAATATGTACCTTTCGTTAGGGCATTGCCGATCTCAGTTTTTGTCTTACCATCTGCACCTGCATATACCATTGCAAGAGCAATCGAAATTGAAAATGGTGAGAGTATTGCAAATGAGCCTGATGGACCACTATCACGAAGCAATTTTAATGCAAAATCTGCCTGTGCTGTGGTCAGATCGCTGGAAAAAAAAAAAGGAAGAACATTTAGAAATAATGGGCATTGAAAGGTGGCGTGCAAATTGAATTGAACCTTAAGCTACTAATATTTTTTGACTGCAAACTTATAACGCTAAAGCAAATATTGCTACAGTATTAGAAATTTAGTCAATTTTTTTTTTTTTTTTAAGCAAATTGATGCAAATGAGAGAGCATTTAATTCTACTTTTCTCCGTAATTGTGGGTAAAATTTGCGATTGAAGAATTGCATTAAATGAATGTGGCCACACTCAATGATGCGCTTAAAATAATAATAATAATTTGCCAGTTGGCAATTTTTTAGCTCAATTCATTGGCTGCTCATTTCTTAGGAGTTCATTGGTTGCTCACTTTTAGCAGTTGATGGATTGGTCATTTTTTACCTCACCATATATTGATCGTTTCTTGGCAATTCATCAGTTTGATCATCATTAAACTACAAGCTTATTGAAAAATATCGGTTCTTTATTAAATACAAAAGATACTTAAATATAAAAGATGTATACAAAAGGTGTCTCATAAAAATACAATGGTAAGGAGAAAATTCTGCGCGAAAATCTGAAGCAAAATTTCAAGAAAGCAATTAAAATTTTTTCTACAACAAAGCATAGTTCAATATCATCAATTCGGTTCGTTATTTTCATCTACGTATAAATCAAAAATAAAAGCCAACTAAGATGTAGTTTTTTGATCGACTTTACGCTTTCTGTATGCATTTGATTTGCTAAACAAAATAAAAAATAGATGTGAAATTCATGCATAACTAACACATCAGCGTTGACAGAGTGGAATAACGCAAGAACAACGATTAACGTTAGCCATATCGTCGCCATTCTTGAACTGCAAAGTATACAGAATTAAGTGCATTAGAAAATCATAAAATCCCTTTTTATAAGCATAAAAATAATAGAAAAAAAAATCAAAAGCAATCTCATTAATGTTATATTCTATAGCATCGTATGATTCAGTTTGTTCGCCCATTATTCCAACCAATTACTCTAATTTAGAATTAAATTTTCGCTATAAGGAATTCTAAATCTTTTAAGATCAGCTAACTCTATTTTTTGAATAGTGAGCGAATTTTTGCTGAAAAAAAAAATCAACTCAAAAGATACGAATTTTTTGATCACATTATGATGCGTATTCAATAATTTGTT
This sequence comes from Baylisascaris schroederi, assembly GCA_006503575.1. Taxonomy (NCBI): domain Eukaryota; kingdom Metazoa; phylum Nematoda; class Chromadorea; order Rhabditida; family Ascarididae; genus Baylisascaris; species Baylisascaris schroederi. The sequence continues at coordinate 444,060 of QEWY01003862.1, forward strand.
TTGCATAAATATACGATTTTAGCGTAATATCTGCGTATGTCTGTGTTTGTCTGTTTGTCTGCGCATTCATTCCAACTCGGAAACCACTAAAATTAGAGTAATAAAAGTTGGCAAATATAATATACATCATGAAGTTCTTGCTAATATCATATTTTATGCTAAACATCAATTTCGATACTAATTATAGCACTGTAAATTCGCAATGAAAATTGCATACCTTTTACACTGGTCGATTTTATATTTGCACCAGATGAACTGCAAAAAAACAAACAAACAAACAAACAAAAACAAAAAAAACGAATCTTTTCGAGGAAAATTTGTACAAACGATCGAAATGAATTAGCATAAAATTTTCATAAATGCATCACTCACTACATATGAAAATTCAACAAAATTTGTGCCTATTTTTGAAAGTTCAAAATGATTATTCAAGTGAAAAACGTTAACAGAACTAAAATTTCTAACTTATTATTTATTAATTCATCAATGCAATAATGTTTATTCTCATATAATGTGCATATCTGAGCCGATAATATTTTTGCAATGACATAATAAACATATAGATTTTTCTTTTCTATTTAATTGTTGATTACCTAACTAAGTACATATAAATGGAATATTCAAGGCATTCGCCATTAATTAATTCCCTACTTAATCTTCATAAGAGGAATAGTCACCAGCCGGCTGGATGACATCATTTTGGCAAATTTTCACAAAATAAAACCGTCAATTTTTCAATAATATCGCGAATACCAGATGCAGTTATCGCAGAAAAAAAATTGCTATATACTTATTGCTCACTAAACATTAGAATATCATAAGGTCAATGAAGTGAGAAAAGAAAACGATTTTATAGAATAATGCACAAAGGTGACGAAATTCATTGATGATTCAGTGCATAAATATTAAACATAGAGTGGAATCTTTAACCTATATTATATTCCCTAGAATACAACAACGAAACTTCAAATTCAGCAATTTTAATTCAATATGGCTAATTCAGCTCTTTCACTAAATAAAACTAAACACGGAGACGATGCAAAAATATAAAACAACGAGGAAAAATGTTCATCATCCGCACAATCAAATCATTTGTGTTCATTTCTCTATCATTAGTGCTGTTGTGTGAAGAGTTGGAAAAAAGACGGAAAAAGAAAGACAGAACATAACGGGATTGCAGAAAATTGCCACAATTTACTGCCAAACGCTGCTTCAATAACATTCAAAGAAGAATGGGGAACTAAAGCGCACTAATGCCAGCCTAAAAAAACCTTTCGAGCTTTGTCCAGCTAACTTTCTAAGACATGCATAGACTGCCCGCCCACAACTACTCAGGAAAAAATCTGTTAAAACTAACAACTTCATAAATATATAAATATATAAATATATATATATATATACGNNNATTTTATTTCGACATTTCCTATATGTTTCATTTATTTTTGCATTCGTTATAGAATGTGGCCTCTATTGGCATCATGTGAATCAACCTATCTGAATGTGCTGCAAAGAGGACACTTCGTGAAATTAAACAACGTGCAAAAGGAAAATTGGAATAATTTGATTAGATTTTTTTCCATTGCAGCTAAAAATCTACAGTATTTCAAATAGGCAAAAGAGTGATGCACTTTATTTGCGAGAAAAAAGCGCTGAGTTTTTATTCGCACATCTCTTATGCTTCGATCCCTATGTTCGAAGCATAGAGCTGTTTTCAGGAAGAATGCTATTGTATTCTCATGAATTTTAGACAATGTCCAAAAGTGAGTAATAGTTGATGCAAATGCATTCAGCTGAGGTCTATCCTCTAAATTACATCAAAATTTATCATACAAAGATTGAGGTGAAATCTTGAATCTCAAGTGCAATATCCATTCGTTGGATAGAACTTGCCTATATTAATAACATAAAATAAATGTTTTAAACAATAATAAGCTAACAAAATTTTTTCCCTTTATCTCTCACAACTGTCAAAAATTCGGACTCTATACAATAGTTCTTCAAAAATAAATTCAGATTCACAACGAGCGAATCAAGCAATCTAGCAGTGCAAAAGTACCACCTATTAGATCATAAATTTCAAATCGATAGGAACTTAATTACAACTTTTTTTCATATCAGAGAAAACCATTTCGCACACTCATTGAAATGATGAAATGATAAGAAAAAGGATGCATGGTGAGCAATCAATTCGACGTCTGCGAGAGAGTAGAGACCGCACTCGTATGTGGAACTAAGAAGAATCGGGGGGTGATTGATTTCTCAAAGACAGCACATTTCATTAATAGTGTGCCTCAAGGCTATCTAACAGCATCATAAAAACACTAGCAATGCGCATACAAATGCTCTAGATCATTCTAAATATGACGATAGATATTCTAAAGTGAAAAAAATATGGGAGCTTTCTTTTCTTTTCTTTTTTTTTTTAAATTTCTTTGATGATAAATTTCAATCGCCCAATTATTACTATTATTTTTGTTTTTTGTTTTAAAGAACAAAACAAAATGAATCTTTTCATTGATATAAATTAATTTACTCTTTCTTTTCGAATTTCTGACGATATTTAAAGTTTAAAAAAACCATTTCGAATAATGAATATGAAACACCCTTATGAAATAAAATTCTTTTTTTGAGATAGATTTAAGATAGATTCGCATCCGTGCAATCAACGAAAATTTCGGTACTTAGAAACATAAAATATCAACTGAAAATAGCAGCTTGTGACTTCTTCAAATAGGAGTATGAGAAAAAAACATTCAACTGCATAGATTGAAGATGTAAATTTTCAAAAACCACTTTGGAAATAGAATAAAATATTCATAGATAATTTGCATATATTGCAGCAATGCGGCCATATCCATGTCTAGCAAATAATGTGCTACCCGTTGTCTGGAATTCTCTAGTCAAGGATACTTACATCGCAATAAATAGGAATGCTTATCGCAGTTGTATGTTAAATGCAACGATCTGGAGGCTATTATTTGAAGATTTGACCACCTGTACTAAGAATTTTGACCATCTGACTCTAATTCAACTAAGCACTCATAAACATTTCTAGATATATAGATAATTGAGCATCGCAGCATTGTCATTAGATTTACATCCTATATTACTTAATATACTATGCAAGAAGATAACGGGAAATTGAATAACCAAGTTTCTTTTTTTGGGGGGAGAGCAAGAGATAGAAAAGGAAGGGCAAGGAACATTGGAGAAGATAGCAGCAAAAAATTGGAGACGAAGGTACGAATTTACTCGCCGCCTTTACGTGATTTTTTGCACATTTTATGCAAAGTTTGCAAACGCATTTTGCTTTAGGTTTATTGCATTGAGAATTTTGTCACTCTTTAACTTGCAATTTTTGGTGTCGTTTGCAAATCCGCAACAACGGGACATATGTCTTCATTTTTATAGATCTTAACTGATATTTTATTGTTCTCAAATGAACCCCTCCAAAAAAAAAAATGAATCCGAAATCAATAGGACGCTTAAGCGCGACATCCTCCACATTCTAACTGATCTCTGAAGAAGCGTTCGTTCCAGCCGGCTGGTTCAGGATTGCCTTATGGAACTAATCAGTTGTTCTCGACGCAACTTTAAAGATGCTCTGCAATTGTAACAATAAAATGCTCGACGAGAAAAATAGAACGAGATATATTTACTACTGATTATATAAAATGTTGAGCAAAAAAAAAAGAAGATCCACTATAATTAGCAAATGAAAACAAATATCACTTTTTCGACATCAGAACTTTCATAGTGGTACCAGAATTAGAAACGTTCTGTGGCTCGAGGTTCGCGAACTCTATAAGGCACTTCTCTGATGTAATCCCAAGTGATTGATGTATAAATTCAGCGATCTTCGCCGAATACTTCACGTTCAGTTCATCGTTGAATGCTCCGATCGCTCTCACCTGAAATATAAAAAAAAAAAGAAGATCCACTATAATTAGCAAATGAAAACAAATATCACTTTTTCGACATCAGAACTTTCATAGTGGTACCAGAATTAGAAACGTTCTGTGGCTCGAGGTTCGCGAACTCTATAAGGCACTTCTCTGATGTAATCCCAAGTGATTGATGTATAAATTCAGCGATCTTCGCCGAATACTTCACGTTCAGTTCATCGTTGAATGCTCCGATCGCTCTCACCTGAAATATAAGAGCGGTCAACACAATCATAGCTAAAAATAAAAAACTTTAACCATGGTTTAGCAATTAATCCAACAGGAATCAAAATGTTTAAAGCGGGCACCTTAATGGATTCCTTTCCTATCATCATTTCTCAATTGTTATCAGCACAAATGAGTGGACCTTCTTAAATACGCTTAATTGCAACCGACTGTCAAATCAATTAGGCCTTGAAATTTTATAACTTCACTTCAATGCACTCAAAAAAAATTATCTTGAAGCCAAATGGAAAGATGAAAACCTTCCCAACTTGATTAAATGCAACATTAATGGAATGATAAAGAGCAAAAATTTAAGGATTGTCAAAAAAATCGTCACTGAGAAAACGGATTTACAATATTTCTACTTGTTTTTTTTTGCACTTCATTATATAATTTATTACTTATCGAATGTAATCATATCAATTTGCTATTAACTTATCTTAGAGCGAATAGAATAATGAAGCATAAGCAGCTTTTCACTGGGAAGAGAGGAGAGGGGGATGGGAATCCGAAAATTAGTGCTTCTATGAGTGTAGATCTACCGAGTTGGTTAATGTACAATTTTGCAATCAATGTTATGGCCCAATCCAGGCGGTAATTAAAGCAACCGACTTCACAATTTTCAGGATGTTCCAGTATCAATGTGTTGAAAATGAATGCAACTATAAATTTCTGGTAGATTTTATAAACATTTCATAAATATCGATTTTTTTGGGTTTTTTTTTTGAGCGGAGAATCAATTGATGTTCAATAGGAACCCCAGGTTTAGTCTAATAAAAAATTAAAAAGAATTTTCCCATCATAAAAAAGTGAGGCTATATTAATCCGCTTAACGGCTATAAGGCTCAAGATACAACATCTCAAAGAGCAATTAATTAAGCATTTGTACTGTTGCCTATTCGAAGGAATCGTTTTTCTAGCTATTCTACCTTTTCAGCTCAATGTATTAGAAATACTATATGAAACTATCTTATAAACTAGCAATACATATTTTAATATTAAAATCAATAAAAACGAACAGTAATCAAACATGTCGGATCATTGGTGCCTCCATGTGTTAGTCGAGCACCTGTCGTCACAAGAAGGCTGATTCGAGCGGCTGGTTTGCTAATTAAATTCGAAAGAAAATTTGTGAATTGTTGATTGAAATCAAGCGGAAACTTCTCGTCGGCAACGTTTGATGTTAAAGTGACAAGCGGCATTATTAACCTGTAAAAAAAATCGTTTTATCGAGAAATAGATATCCAATTACTCAAGTTGTCGTTTATTTTGATGCGTTTTCAATTTCGCATCCATTTAAAGTAAATCCTCAAACATTTAGATATTTACCTTAATTAATGATTAAATGAAGCAATTCATATACGCCTCTTATATAATGATAATAGATCAGTTCTTCTGCAGAAATTTTGAAAAAGACTCTCCTTCTTAATTCAATTTAATAAACCACCTCAGCAGAAAATATAACACAACTGAACATCTTCAAGAATTTATTTCAGGCTATGCGGCAACACTTTCAGCCACATCATGTGACGTCTACAGCTGCAACTCGACGCCTCTGGGAATTGCACGTAGCGCATTTTTTAGTTAGCAATCAATGTGAATAAAAATAGTGAATACGATCAACTTAGACGGTGTTTTAAAAACTGCATATAATATTTGTATTGTTTTTGGATTTATAGTTTCGAAGCAGACCTCTGCTAGGATATTTGAAGCGTAAAGTGAACTTAAGGTTACACCTAAAAACACCCATAATAAACACTAGCAGGTTCTTATTTACCTAAATTTGGAAACGTTTTGGTACTCTATCTATTCCATATCTCAACAGTTGATCCTTGTATACATCATACGGCGAGCAGCGCAATTTGTTCAAAGTGCTAGCTATTTTTGGCTAAGCTTATGGCGGAAAAAAGTAATATTTCATACGCATCGTGTAACGCTTATAACACACTGAGCGTGTTTTTTAAAATCAGCAGTCAATGAGTTTAAAAAAAGAGCGAATAATAACAACTCGGATGGCGTATGGTGGAAACGAGTGATAAAAGTTGAATTAAATCTGATAAAAGAGAGAAAAAATCAAAAACGACATGATGCATTTATATAAAATGGGGAAATAAATTTTAAAAACCAATGAGAATGTACTATTCGATGCATTGTTAAGGCATTACTCATAAAATATTCATCAAACTTTTTAAAATCGCTTCAGAAGATGATCCACTCAATCAAAAGATGACCGTAAGAATAAATGACCTTTAACCTTTACCTAACTAATCCATATTGTGTCGTATCATATGTGAAAACGAGATCGTCAGTCTTTTGGAAACAAATTTTTTGTGCAAATTTTATGCGAATATAATCACAAACGGATGCCGCAGTAAGATAAAATAGAATAAGTCAAGATATGAATAGAGAAGAGGCTGATAAAGTATATTAAGGCAATAAAAGCGCAAATATTAGAGGATTACGCAAGAAATAAAGAGCAAATTTAAAGGTGTTGTCACTCAAGTGCATAAAGTACCCATTCCGAATCCTTCAATCGGTAATTTTTCTCTCTTTTCATAGCAATAAACTTCTCATCCGAATAGATTCCTAATTTGAAAATGCAAGTACCAGGACTTATAGGTGGAAATTACAACGTAAGCTAACTTTATGTCTAACTAAGTGATCGTAGCCATTGATAACACAAACTATTCCTAGCATAATTGTTGAGCTGAAAAAAAAAAATTATGAAAAAAAAAGGAAATTGGATTCCATTAATCGATTAGTAATTACTAAGTTAATAAGTTGAATCAACTTTTTCTTTTCGAAGTTGATATCCACCTTCAATAATAAGTGCAGATGAAAAAAACTTTTTAATAATAGCAATGAATATTAGCCGATGCGCATATATTTATCGATCGAAAAGCACGTTTTGCTGAAGTGTAGTATGCTCGCTGGAGTATTGCGTTATCATACTACAAACATCGATATATCGATCATTAAAGCCTACTACACTAAGGTTTCTAATGATATCCATTATCAACGTTCAATGTATAGGTGGAGGTGGATTTAGCGTGATTCTGGATGCATTAACTTTGTCATTTTAGGTCACTTATTTCGAGGGTCAAGCTAGAACTAGTCGATCCCCTCGTCTCCGATTACCTTTTAAAGGAAAAAGTTACAAAAAATAAATATTAACTATGAAAAATAAATATACAAGCGATCTTTGTGGTACTACCTCCGGCTGCATTCAGAGCATCTGCCCGCACCAGCCTCATTATATGAACTGCGCAGTTCAGTCATTTCGGAACCCGCATATCAAGCCCAATTTACCTATCCGTCCCTTCGAAATCATTAGTTCTATCCTCATCGGGATTCAAGCATGTCACCTTTACGGCTACTAGATTCATCCACATCTTCGTCAATTCAGCTGTTTATTGCCGTGATCTGTTCAGTCTGTGTTTCCTGTTGCAGCGTGTGGTACCTCGTACTCATTTTTTAAAACGCTGACTGTTTTCGCCTTGATCAGTTTCCGCTCTATATGTTGAAGGTTCGTCAATAGCCGAGTTATTCCAGGTTCTTAAGACTGGCTTGTTTCACCGTCTGCGCTTTGTGAGGTCCATTGAATTTCCTCAAACTTAGAAACGCATTTTCAAGAGAACCGTCGTCAACGTAATGAACGTTTGCGGCAATAGATGGATCTTTGATACATCTTAATGCTCCAAATGTCAACTGTGACAGACTCTATAACCGATGTTGCAATATTTGCCACAATTTTCTCTTCAATCCATCCCGAGAACAAACCATTTTTTCCCAGATCTTATAAATGAATGGGAGGGGAACTACATTAGGGAGGGTAGTTATGCCCAGAAGGTTATTTTGCAAANAATATTTTTGACAAACCTGGAGTTAAATCCTTCCAGTTGGAATTTATTTATTTATTTTTATTTTAAGAGGCGCTTTATTTTATGCATCATTATTAATGCCCAAGGATTCTATAAGTAGCTAAGAGTACAAATCCATTTTTTGACAGACGTCTTCAAAATATCATTGAATTTATCGAAATTTTTCCTTAAAGCGGCGTTGACCATAGAGAATGTAAAAAAAAAAAAAATTGTCTAGTTGAACTATCGTTGAATTAAGTTTTCAACTAGGTTTTCTTTTTGAGACATTCCACATATTTCCATGATGCATTCTTAGAATAATATCTGATAATTTATGCTTTATCGGCATGTTTCAAATTATGACCATGATTCTCCAAAAAAACCAATTTCCTTTCGTTACAGTAAGCTCATCGATACGGTAACTTTTAAAAGAGTTGCATATTTTTTGAGTCAGGAAAGCGCTGATGCAATACTCCATTTCTTTCCCTCTCTTCGGAGACAGAGAGGGAAAGAAAGAAGGAGAGGCGAAAGCGGAAGTGCTTTCAATATCTTTCAGTCATCGATCAGGTTGAGCAGCACATTCTACGTTTAGAAGCTGATGAAGGTGGAATCAAAAATTTTGATCGCTTAGTCGGTTGCGGCCATTGGGGTTTTCTTCGAAGTAACTGTACCACCGCAATCTGACTAGAAAGCTTAAAAATTTTGCCAGAGGCAAACTTGTTTGCCTTTGTTTCAAGAATGCCTCTCATTTTGTGCTCTAATTAATAAAAACTATTATCACCTTCGCGCCCGGCGCAGGCTTCGCTGGAGCTGGTGGCGGAGCGGCTGCCTTCTCAGCGGCCTTTGGGTGTTGTACGGGTTCTTTAGCTTGCTGAACAGGATGTGCGTCTTCCTCTACCTCGTCCACGCCGGGAAGAACAAGGGGAATGGGGTGAACCGGTGGTTTAGCGGCGTCGCCTTCAGCTTTGACCTGCTCCACGAACTTTGGTGGTTCGAGATTCTTACGTAATTGCTCCAGCTCTTCATTCTCTTTCCTACCCCAATCGGGCGGTGGGCGGGCGGTGCCATGCGCTACCTTCAGGGGCTTCTTAATAAACGGCTGAAAGCGAATATTATTGATGTATGTGCGTCATAAATAAATCTAATCTCCAATACATTCAAAATGTCGCAAATAGATTCCTTGAAACAAAATTAGATAAGATGCATAGTATGGTATGATGAAATCCCCGTACAGCATACGTTTCAATAAGGTAGGGCTGCACGAAGATCTTTCGAAGAATTAAACCAGAATCAGAGTATAAAAATCACCGGTATTCTGGAACTCCGAAACCGGAATTTCTGTGCAATTCTTCGATTGCTGTTGAAGTCCAGAAACCCGAACCGAAAATCAATGAAAATGATATCGTAAATTCGGCACTAGAATTTCGACATTGCGGTACGATGTTTTTTTTCGAACGTATGAAATCGTTGCAAAATTTGCAATTGTTTCAACGATTTACAACTGTTTCAAATCTATAAACAACTACTGCATCATTGCATATATATTCGTGTATTTGCAGTCGTTGCATTTCTATTTAAAGAAATATTGCACATAAAACAATCGATATTTGCAACGTTTGCAAGACTTTATCCAATAATTGCAAAAGCATACATGTTCGAAGAGTTCACGACGATCTCCAAACGAGCGTTGATCGGTTTGACGGTCGTATTTTGAAGCGACATTAATCTTTGGCTGCAAATTTCTATCATAAGAGGTAGTCGTCACTATTGCATTTAAATTATAAGCGCTAATCACTGCTATTATCGAATATGAAGGTGGAATCAAAAATTTTGATCGCTTAGTCGGTTGCGGCCATTGGGGTTTTCTTCGAAGTAACTGTACCACCGCAATCTGACTAGAAAGCTTAAAAATTTTGCCAGAGGCAAACTTGTTTGCCTTTGTTTCAAGAATGCCTCTCATTTTGTGCTCTAATTAATAAAAACTATTATCACCTTCGCGCCCGGCGCAGGCTTCGCTGGAGCTGGTGGCGGAGCGGCTGCCTTCTCAGCGGCCTTTGGGTGTTGTACGGGTTCTTTAGCTTGCTGAACAGGATGTGCGTCTTCCTCTACCTCGTCCACGCCGGGAAGAACAAGGGGAATGGGGTGAACCGGTGGTTTAGCGGCGTCGCCTTCAGCTTTGACCTGCTCCACGAACTTTGGTGGTTCGAGATTCTTACGTAATTGCTCCAGCTCTTCATTCTCTTTCCTACCCCAATCGGGCGGTGGGCGGGCGGTGCCATGCGCTACCTTCAGGGGCTTCTTAATAAACGGCTGAAAGCGAATATTATTGATGTATGTGCGTCATAAATAAATCTAATCTCCAATACATTCAAAATGTCGCAAATAGATTCCTTGAAACAAAATTAGATAAGATGCATAGTATGGTATGATGAAATCCCCGTACAGCATACGTTTCAATAAGGTAGGGCTGCACGAAGATCTTTCGAAGAATTAAACCAGAATCAGAGTATAAAAATCACCGGTATTCTGGAACTCCGAAACCGGAATTTCTGTGCAATTCTTCGATTGCTGTTGAAGTCCAGAAACCCGAACCGAAAATCAATGAAAATGATATCGTAAATTCGGCACTAGAATTTCGACATTGCGGTACGATGTTTTTTTTCGAACGTATGAAATCGTTGCAAAATTTGCAATTGTTTCAACGATTTACAACTGTTTCAAATCTATAAACAACTACTGCATCATTGCATATATATTCGTGTATTTGCAGTCGTTGCATTTCTATTTAAAGAAATATTGCACATAAAACAATCGATATTTGCAACGTTTGCAAGACTTTATCCAATAATTGCAAAAGCATACATGTTCGAAGAGTTCACGACGATCTCCAAACGAGCGTTGATCGGTTTGACGGTCGTATTTTGAAGCGACATTAATCTTTGGCTGCAAATTTCTATCATAAGAGGTAGTCGTCACTATTGCATTTAAATTATAAGCGCTAATCACTGCTATTATCGAATGCGAAACTTTAATAAAAATCGATGATTACAAGTAATATTTAATAAGGAAAATCGATAGTTGCAGATAATATTTACTATTACCTTCAAGAGAGCTGTACATTTTTAAGGTAACAAATGAATTCATTATTCTTTCTATAATTCTGTTAATATCGTCCATACATAATATATCATCCACATTACTTATTCGTCTTTGTTTTATTCTAAAGAGATGATCGATCCTCAGAGCAATGTTTGATTTTGAGAGATTTTATAAGAAACTTTCTGACTCTAAAGTTTTTTCAAACTTGAGATGACTTTCATATTCTCTCCCTCCCTTCCCGAATTTCATATTCTTTCCCTCCCTTCCCCTCTCCTACTCCTCTCCACTTTTCAGGAAAACTCTCCATAGAGCCGTTGCGATCTGCATAAAATTATCACGTTCTTGTTGCATATATTATAAGTCTGAGATGATGATAAAAAGTTCTATCGGTCTAGCAAAGATTTTTTGAAAAGCTGAAGAAAGGACAAACCGGATAAAGGGAGGACGCTGCCTCATCTGGATCAAGACCCATCTTTTGCGCTTTATGGCGCATCCTTTGAATTTCCCTTTCACGTAACTCTTTCAACTGAAAAAAAAAAGATTTCAATTAATTGCAATAGATAAATAAATATGCCGATGAATTCGTTTCAATGGTGATGCAAAAAAGGCTTAGATTATTGAAATATGACCGGTAAAGGTAACTCATATTTCAGCAAATAATTACAAAAATGAATTTATTTTAAACATACATCATATTCGAGTCGTTCATGCCTCTTTTCCAAATCGTATTTGTCACCTTCAAGGCGTACAATTCGTTGATGCAATTGTACGATACGTATTTTTAGATCATTGACCATCATTGATGACAAATCCGGTTTTTTGCTGATAGCAGCAAGGAAGGCACGCTTTGCTTCCTCCTTCTGTTGTTTTTCCAATTCCGCTTGCGCCTGCAACATTAATACTGAGTATCTTTGATGGCTATGTTGAATCATGGACAGAGTATTTTCGATGGTGCCCTGAGATAGCGATAAACAGTATTTAATTGATTAAATTTTCTCGAACGCACCTCAGGTAACACTACTAGATTAGAATGCGAATTCATTACTATCAAACTGACATTTCGACATCTGTGGATTCTTGAAGCTCGCAACAGTTAGTTAGGTTCTACTTACTAGAAAGACATTAGTCCACGAATATTGGGGGCGTCTCAGAGGGGTCATAAGATTTCAGAAAAACACGTTCCTCCAAGATTAATTGCCTAAGGGCATTGGAAATATGAGTGCGAAATTATGCCTGCGACTTTCCATTTTCTTCCGTTATATCACTAGTATTCCATGTTACATGAGAATGAAAATGAATAACAAGTTCCACTGCATGAAGATCGAGCACATACAGTAGCAGAGGTGACGCTTTTTTCTTCGCCGGTTTTGCCCCTCGAAACTTTATAGTTGGGTGCTCCATATCCACTGGGTGTTCCGATGAATGAACCACCCACTTCTTCTCTCTTCCTTCTCTCCTCTTCCTTCTTGATTCTGTCAGCTTCTCTACGTGCTCGTCGTCCCTCCTAAATGCGATCGATGAACACATACTAAAGGATGTGCAAATATTATTGTTGAAAGATTGCAAAAAATAAATAAATAAATAAATAAATAAATTGCATTTCGTTGACGAATGAAATAATTGTAAACCTCCTCTTTTCGATTTCGTTCTTCAACCTCACGCATTTTAGCGGCGAATTCTCGTTCTTCCTCTTCTCTTTCTTCACGCCGTCTTTGTTGTTTCTCCTTTAAAATCCTCAACTCTTCTTCCGCTTGTTCTTTTTCAATTTGTCGTCGTTCGTAATATTCTGCCATTCTTGCCGCCTCCTCTTCTTCGTGTCGTTTTTTCGCTGCCTATTGTAAAACACAAATGAACAATACAACCACATATGAGCTATCAAATAGACAAAGCGTTTTATTAGTAGATTGGATTTTAATTGAATCCTATACGAGTAAAATTGGTTCAAAATTTGATAAATTTTACCGTGTGATTATTTGCATACGGAACGTCAATTAATCCATTTACCTCGTTGAAGAGGCAACCTTTTGAGAACTACGAATTGCAAGGAAAATCCACTAAAGTATTTTATCGAATATTTTAGGCAGTTCGCCTCTTTGAATTTCCAGTATTTTTGCTTTAATTACTCATCTTCCACTTTGGAACGCCATATAGGAGGGAATGTGAACTCATTTTAGTCGTTTAATTCGATTTCATACGGAGCAAATTTTCAACGGCAAATGCTTCACTCTTTCAAATTGTTTTTATGAATTTTTGATCAATCGTTTTCTAAAATTTCTTCGAGATAAACCAACCAGCATTGCTTTTGCTGCTTCAGTTAACGCTTCAGGTTCTTTCTCCTCCTTTTCCTGAGGTGCACGTCGCAGTCTATAAAAAAAAATTCAGCAAGACATTATTCACTGAAATAGAGAGAGAACTATTCCTCAAGAAGTGTATTGTATGTAAGCAAAAAAAAAAGAACATAAATCCATGTACGTGGCTGACTGTTGAAATAAAAAAATTCGCAACTATAACATGAACATTTTTTCCTCTTTTCAATTGCTAATAAACGCTTCTTGGGACGATGTTTGACTACTTCGAGCGCAGTAGCAATTCTAGCTCTATCTTGACTGGAAAAATTGCATAGAGAAATTTTCTTTTTTTCTATAAATTGAACTTTTTCATGGTATAGAAAACTTGAAATTGTTCGTTCACAACGCATATATTTTAGCCTCTCAAGATGAGGTTGATATCGATAGATTCAGAAGGAATATCTTTTGAGACACAAAGAGGAATTGAACTATTTCTTTTTGCTAACACTGATAATAAAGCTAACCACTAAGCTATTATCTCATTTGTCAATTCTTTTCTCATCCATGCTAAAAAGAATAAAACTGTTTTTTTTTGCTGTTTTTATTGCATAGGTGAAATATGTTGTGCTTTTCCATTTTCGTCCTTAAGTGATAAGGTAATTAAGAGAGATATGCTTGGAGAATTAAGTGACTCTTTTTTTCATCATTGATTCATTCATACTAACCAGTGAAGTCGATGCTCACTCTTTGAACTGGTCACTAGGAGTTTATCTACTAATTAATGCATCAAACTTTTATCATCGCCATTAACATATCATTAATATCAATTGTTGCATAAATCAAATTTGCATATTAGCATAAGCAACGGAGAAAATCTGCATAAATTGCAAATATTTAAAACTCCAATATCTCGTTTTTGATTTTTTTTTTTCTAAAGTAGTCATTATTCGTTAGCTGATATTCTACAGGAATATATTTTTAATTAAAAAAATTTGTATTCGATATATCAACAATTCTTCAAGTTAACTTACTTCGCTTCTTCATGATGTTCTTCTTCTCCTTTCGCTTCTGCACCACTGTAAAATTTGATCGTTGAGAAAGTTTTATACACATAGATAATATTTACCATTTTTTAAAAAATTATTTTTGTTTGTAAATATTGTTTATTTTATGAAATTTTTGATATTCTTATTTTATAATATTTCTGATCTTGTAAAAATATTACTAAGTAAATTTTTTAAATAAGCTTTATCTTTTTTATTAAGTAAACTATCTTATTTTGAGATCTCTCGAAAATAAATGTTTCATATAAATAGTAGTAGCAATATTTTTCTTTTACAAATATCAAAAACTAACTTAATATTTAAGTGAGCATTAATAAACAAAAAAATTTAAATATAAATAATTTTTTAAATCATATTTTGTTTATGCTTATCAAGGAGCATTTATGAAACTATTCGATGCGATATTCTAATAGATAATTACGTTGTTGGACGTTGTTGAGCCGAAGTATTGACGACACGTGTTGGGGCCGGTTTTTGTGGCTTTTCTTCTTCTTCCTCTTCTTCTTCTTCTTCTTCCTCCTCCTCTTCGGAACTATAAAAGACGTTTTTTTCAATAAAATAGTATTTGAAGTGATTTTAAATGAAGAAAATTATGTCGCTTCAATAAGAAAAAGAAAAACGCTCTATACTTGCTCGGTTGAATAAAACAATTCCATGTGGATTGGCTACCAAATATAATATTATAAAATAGAGCTGAAATTAAATTCAGCATACAGATATCTCAAGATTTTATGATCAAACTACAATAATAGTGTACAGAAACAAATGTGCAAAAAGGATTCTGCAGTGAAAATCATCTCAGATGATGAGTAAATGAAGAGAATGGCTCGTTTTGGCCATATCAGAAATTTCTGCTGAAAACGAAAACCTCTTTCAATGAGAAACAAGCTTTAAAAATGGCTTCCCGAAACTATTGAGATTACTTTAAGAATACTGTTGTCATAAATAATGGAGGTATTAGTTAGTTTTTGGCAGACATATCGCTGAATAACTTCGTGGGTGAACTTTTTTTTTAATTTTGCAAAATCCTCTAAGAAAAATTTCCCTATTTCCTTCTAATCAATCGTCTTTTTTTTGAATAATGAAATACCAATCATTATTTACTATTGAATAGAGGAAATTTTCAAGTTGGCAGTCATAACGGATGGAATAGATGATGCTTCGTATTATTTTTCTTCAATCTAATCATTTAGATTTTCAGTATATTTCTATACTCCTTTTGCTTTTTTCCATAGAATTCATATAGTATCAGATAAGAACAAATAAGCGGATTTACTTACATCTCCTCTCTATCGTCGGCCATTATTGAAGCTTGCTAGGAAACGACTGCAACAGCACAATATTTATTGAGCACAATAAACTAAGAGTTGATGATCATCTACGAATGAGAGTAAAACGAAATTGTTGAAAAGAAAAGAAACACAAGAGTGGGCAAACGTGTATCTCGTTGAATCAAAAATTTGCATAAATTATTATTAGAAATTCAATATTTTCAATAAATATAAAAGCCTGTCTAAAGATATGCATATTGTAAAGCTAGATGTCGGCAATAAGCACGGATATAAATGAACAACAGACCTTTCTTCAACTAAAAAAAAAGAAAAATTGGAATATGGAAATTCTTTCTAATGTTTGCAAGAAAAATCCAATTGGAATCTAATTTAATTGAAACTATCAGAACTTCGGAAGCAATAAATTTTATAAGTTTCTGAAGGGAATATCGTTCAAACCGACGGTTTGAACGGTGTTCCCTTCAGAAACTCGAACGAAGATGTTGGGAAGGATAAGGGGAGATATAAGGGGAGGGGGATGAAATAAATCTTGAAAGCAGATAAGTTAGATTAGCCCTATATAAAGCAGAAAGAAGCGTTAGATCATCAATGTGGATACGATTAAATAAAGAAGCGTTGAAGCAACTTGAAAGTAACACAAATGAATGCCCATAGAGTGAGGAGACCATTTAAATACAACGACTAGATAAATGGTGAGCATTGAGTGCATAACGTTTCGAGCGTTGAAGAAAAAAAAAAAAACAACTGATCGCCCAAGGATATCACTGTCTTCTTCAACACCCCCATACATTTGCACTAACAAATCAACGCTCTTCCCAGCTGCACTTTTCATAGAAACAAAGCCTAAAATTCTTCAATGGATAGAAAAAATATTCTTGAAATTTTTGTAAAATAAATTGCGTGAGATCTTCTTTTTTATTCCAAAAAATGCCGAATTTTGCATTTTAAATTCCATATAAGACTCTTCAAGTGCAAATATTTACATAACTGGACTCTTGGAAAAGTTAATGATTTGTTTAGCACCTAAAGCATTAATAAGTTCATAAATCTCAATGAGATGAATTCAATTTCAAAAATTTAGAAATCACTTTAGATAGCAATTTCCCGTGGATTTTATTTAAAAGTGAGAAAAAAACCTGCGCAAAATGGCCACGCTTTCATGCATAAATTTATCTGCAATGTAACTCGCATTTCTCAGAAAGCATTATATTATAGTGCAATATTAAACCGAAAAATTGCGCCATAAAATCAGCCAAGTGTAAATTTCATGCATATTTCCTAACGCACTTCAAAACGTTAAAAAAAGAGCCTAACCGGAAGTAAGGCTTCATTAGTTCAGCGTTATTATTCGTAATGATCTCATAATCATTGTTTTGAGTTGCAAAAAGATTTGTACGATCGAAATTGCTTTCAAATGGTGATTGAGATCGATTTTGCTTGTATCAAGTTGATCCTCCTGTTTGGTGCATATTTTTCAAAATAATTGATTTTTCCTTAAGAAAAAAAAAAATGAAAAGAATGCAAGGCCATTCTTATTGGTCATAGCTACAAGGAAACTTTTTCAACTATATAGCAAAAGGCACATATGTAGATGAAATAGTCGAAAATATGCGCACAGCTGTTATGCACATTTGCGCACAATATTCTCGTCAATTTACCAGCATTATGCCATTTTCAAATGACTCATTGCTGTGAAATTCATCTATAAGAGATAAAAAATGACATTTCATTCCACTTTTATTTTTTATTTTTCATGAAAAATGTTTCTTTTTTCTGCAAATATTCGTCCATATTTATCCAAACAAAATGTTTAGAAAATATTCCATTTAAATAAAACTATAAAATTTTCTACCACTTTTTATTTTATTTATTTAAAAATGCATAATATTGCAACTACTATAAATTGTTTCCAATAATATACATTTCTTTGCATTTCCTCTTTTTCCAATAAATAAATGAATTTTTATTTTTCTATACAATTCTTCAAAAATTTCCATGTTTTTTCGCACATTTCAATGCAATCATTGAGTGCAGTTAACTTGTGATGTTGCAGTTTCGCCTATGAATATTCACATTCAGGATACAAATAGTCGCTTGAAGTAAATATTTGAAAGGGAAAGCACTTTAGATGCTTTACCAAAAAGCCTACGATAGTGTTGCTAAAAATTGCAAACAAAATAAAAAATGTATCGCTCAAAGTGAAGGTGTGAAATGCATACAGGAAACATTGTTTATTTTGCAATTGATAGAGCCTTCTAACTCTCTTTCGAAAAAAGTTTCCCCCTCTAAATGTTTATTCACTTTAGCTTCACATACTATATGCTTGCCTAAAAGAAACTTGCACTATTCAAAATGTTTGCATTTCTTGCGTTTTCTTTTTTTTTTTTTGCATATTCTCAGAATTTCAGAAAATAGAAAATTCCATAGAAATTCTTTATTATCATTGCAATATAATATCGTGATATTATCTCTAGATATGTATAATAGTTGTTTGTTTGAGACTATCGGTTCGTTTGTATGCTAGCTTCAACTCATAAGAAAAAAAAAATTAAAGCTCTGGCGATAAAAATTAGTCTGTATGATCCACATCGATGAATTATCTCTTTCGTTGAAATTGATCGCCATTCACACAAATTCTTGACAATAGTGGGTGCTAGAGAATTTGCAAACGGCGGACGAAAATGTAGACGGCGGATCTTTGATGCGAATTGCTTTGATGTTTGTGCCACATTATTAAGGAAACTGCTTCCCGAGAGGTAGAAATTGCCTCTCGTTATCCTTAGCATTAAACCTCTTTAATAGTAAAGTTTTTTTTTGAAAGATATATGAAAATAAATTTTTATGTTCATGTTGTATAATATTGTTGAAAATTTATCGTAAAAACCTCCAAAAAAAACGTGCAGAAATACATCGGAAGATATGCAGTTTTTGCTCCTATGATATCGAAAAATAATAGATATGCTAAATCACATCTTCTTTTTTTTTTATTCAAATCAACCGAAAGAACAAATCCTCTCTAAAATATTCGTTTTATTGCCACTCTGCTGATGCAAGATACATGCAGATTTTTTTCTTACTTCATTAAAGACCTATAATTGTTTTTTATTTTTGATGAAAATATGGCTTAAAAATGAGTTGGTTATGCACATTGTGCGCAAGTTCAGGATTCTGCGATCCTCAAGCTAGAAGCACTGGAGAGACAAATAGACAGACTCAGACATACACATATATGTGCTTACAGATGCTGTGTTCACAGTGCATTTTCGAAATGACCAATGTTGCAGATTGTCATTCCTAGAAGTGCATAAAACACCTCTACGACTCTGCTTATTCTCAAGTGCATCAAGGATCCCTGCACAACGCTAGAGGACAGTTGAATGTTTTGTGGTAGAAAGAAGATGGATTTTCGTACATCCCTCCTTATATTCAAGTGGACTAGAAGTGAAAAATGCAAAATGCCAAATATTTCACTCTATATATTGAAATTTTATATGAATTTTCGAAATCTTTCATCAGCCGTCGAATAATTTTTCACAAAAATTTTTCAAAATTTTCCAAGAGGATAAAAAAAGGCCGGTGAATCCTGAAAAAGGAATATCAATTTTATTTCATAAAATCTAATATTTACCTAATAAAGTGTCGAAAATATTTGCAATTAAGTGGTGAAATTGATTGTGAAAATTGCGATAAATATAGCGGCTATGTGCATTACATCACATTTATTTAGCATTATTGATGAGTGAAGTCCATCGTATTTTTCTCTCTCATTTTTTTTTCGCCACCTTTGTAACGTATCGTCGACTCTTCGATTTGTTCATCTCAAAATTGCAGCTCATTTGAGATTTTCCGCACTTTACACTCGATATGCTTTAAGTTTTATATATGTGGATACCATGAGGTGCCATGCAATGTTGACTTCGCATCCCTAAATAAATGCAATAAATAGACTCATTGCCCACCCTTAAGGATGATATATGACGCTATCAATAAGAAGAGTCTATCTCGACGAATACTTGAATAATTCTTTGCAATTGCTTCATTCATGAACTTTTATATTAATCCTATAGTGACGTCAGCAAATCATTTTTGCACATACCTCGATGCAATATGGCTCCCTCATCGTTGAAGATCGTAAAAAAAAAAAAGATAGATATTTAGGATTTACAAACATTTTTTGCCGTCTATGCTGAATATTATCATTAACAACATAGAAAAAGAGCTCTCTGAGTTGAGTGTAAAGTACGCGAATATTGATATGGGCTATTTGGAAATTACTCAAAAAAAAAAATCGCTCTTTGTGCATTTAAAAAATGAACTTATATTCTTTGCTCAGTGATTAAACATATAAGCAAGCACATTGCACTATTTGAAACCCAACAAAGTCTCCTCTATATTAATGCATATAATTAATTAATTAACTATTTCATTCCTATAAATTCAAAAAAAGAACCATATCATGCTATACAATAAAATATTTTTTGATATCTTTCAATTCCTCTACAAATAAGCGGTACATGATATTAGCAATTTTTTTTCTTTTTTTTCTGAATATATCAAGCAGCGATGACGCCAACTGCTCTGCTCACGCTCTGTGATAATAAACAAAAGAAAAAAAGTTCGATCGACTCAACTAAGCTTGGTAATAAATTTAAGAGGTTCTTTGCATCATATAGTCTTATATCACAACTGCCGCTTTAGCTTTACGACTAGAATATCATCACAATGAGGGAATTCTTTCAAAGTGAAAAATTTTTACAACTTTATCCATTTTTCAACACTATTAAATATCTAGAAAATAATGTTTAATTTTATCTCCACTTATTTCAATAAATGCATAATATTTACTGATTTTTATACTTTTTATTTCGAAAATCAGTAACTGAGAATAAATAAAGGTCCTTTTGGTACTATCGATGAAAGATGTTTTCTTGTGGATAAACATATTTCATAAGCACATATTTGTTTAACTGACGAATAGAATTCTGAAATATTTTATTCGGAGAATATATGAAACACTGAGGAAACAGTGGTGCTTAAATGGATTATAAACCTTTAAAAAAATATGGCTATTGTTATGATGTGATTGAGTGTTTCTAAATATGAGAACAACTAGTTTAAAGACTAGGAAAAATTTCAAAGCGTCAAGAAGAGTACGATAACGATACGGTATTGATAGCTAACTGATGGGAGTTTTTCGTCGATCAACATTAAAAGCATGCTTTTAGCCACTATGAGAAAGTTTCTATGTTTACACACTTTTCTAAAGGGTAAATTTTGAACCGGTTGAAATATATCGCAGTGGAATTTCTCACACCTTATTGCGCTCTCAAAGATTCTATTCCTCCAACAGATGCCACTTTGGTGATCAAATGCTCTATCGCTTCGATTGTTATTAGCGAAAATTTTTGTCTTCACAGTTTTCGAAATCTTTTGAGAATTTTGGTGCGAATAATGTGATTCGCATGCCAATTAACTCAGTCAATTTTTTGCATGATTGCTTTTGTAAAGAATACTTTGTTATTTAACGCGTCAATTAGTTTCAACAACCCTAGGGTATTATATCGCGAAAATATCACCCCTCCTCCTTAGCGGAAAATCTACGATGAGAGGTATTCAGGTGGTTGATTTTAAACAGATCATCTTTTCTGCTCTAGTTTTAAAAAAATGCACGAGCATGAAATATTATTAATTCGGCATGCTAGTTTTGCCCTCAATTATTGCGTTCGCTTTTTTGTATTTCTCTTTATTTGCTGATTCATTTTATGTTATAATTTGCAAACTGGTATAAGATACGTTGACCGTCGATTTTTGTCTATTTACCAATTCCAGGGAGAATTTTAAGTAGTGATAGTGATCAATCAAAATTTCTTTCGGTCGGTAACCGAGCGAAAGCATTTCTTCGCAAGCATGGTCCGGTTTTATCCGACCAAAGTTCAAAAATACCGCTCAATTGCAAACTGAATTTGGTTGTAAAGATGAAAATCAAAATTTCAATTACTATCAAGCAAATATAAAAAATGCGAGTCGNAGAATAAGATAAAACAAAATAAAATAAAATAAAACAAAATAAAATAGGATAGAATAGAGTAGAATAGAATTACACAAATAAGTTGATTTTTCAGCGCTCGTAAAGAAGCGCAACATGATGAAAAAGATGAAGAAGAGATGACAGAAGCCGAAAAAGCAATGCTGGTCAGCCAATTTAGATTTCAATTATTTGAATTAAAATTCCTTTTTAATAGATAGGAAAGCGAAATGTTCATCAGTTTTATAGGAATGTATTTGGCAATGAGAAATACGAAGAAGATTTTTGTAAGTAGTAAGATTTAATATAGTGCTATATCTCTGCCGCATAAAATAGTTTACTGCAAAACGGATTACTGTAAATACCGTATCAAGTGTAAATATCGTAAATGCAACATATCATTCTTTATAGCATAGTGCCATCAATATCCCAATGGTTTTTGATCATTCTCATGAATTCAATGAAAATTTTGACTTATTAATTCATGTACCATTTAGTATTTCATGACTTATGCGTCCCATGGTTTTAGCGTGTTTTCTCTTTATGGTTTAGTTTGCAGTGTGCTACTCATGATTAAGCTATGTACTCATGCTTTAGCGACCACGCATCCTGACCTACCTGCCACCACAGATTCTGACTTACCAACGAGCATATGGCTTCGGATTCACTCCTCATTCTGAAGTGGATTAGAAAGTAGACGACGTTCATGATATCTTAGGCTCTTTTAACCTCATTCAGTGACTGTCGCTATAAAGGCAGCCAAATGAAATGGTTGTTCATTAAGGCTGCTAAGAAACGACAAGCGGAAGAAGAAGCAGCTGCGCTACAAGACTATGAAGAGCGTCGTCGTATAGAACGTGAGAAGGAAGAAGCCGAGTTGAAATCTCTAAAGGAGAGGCAGGAGCGCCGACGTTTAGAAAGAGAAGAAGAGGATCGACAATTCGAAGAGAGGCGACGTCTAGAGGAGGAAGCTCGTCGGCAAGAGGAGGTGAGCTCGATTAGCATTCTGCTTCCATCTAAAAATTTATGCCTCATAATATATTCAATATTTTCTTCATATGAAGATATGAATGGAAATTTTCAGGAAGAAGTCAAGGCTCGTATGGAGGCAGATAAGCGTCGTAAAGAAGAGGAAAGAAAGAAGCGTCAGCAACAATTAGCTGGAGCTTTTGCATTAGCAACGGCTAGTGGTGCAGGCCGAAATTTTGTTATTTATCAAAAGAAAGGACACAAATTCACTAATATATGTCAGGTTATGAACCCATTTTTCGTCCGTTGAGATTAAACTTCCTAATTTTGATGATGAAGAAATCCTCTGCACCAATAAAAAAATGCTCTACATATATGCATTAAGGTGGCTGATTTCAAAAATTGAGCTGTTATTTTCTTCAATATTTCTTCAAAAATATATGAGATTTTGTTTGATTCATTGAATAAAAAATTTTTCAAAAGGGCTTCTATAAACCGTAGCAATATCGTAGTATAGTTTTCCTTTTTCTTTTCAAGATACGAGTAATTATTTCAGGCAAAACATGAGATGGAAATGACAAAAGAGCAACAAAAACAAGAGAAAGAGAATTTTATGGCCGCTATTGCAAAAACGATCGATTTCACTGAATTAAAAGGAAATGAGTTGAAGGAAAAAATCCGACAATTATATCAAAGAATTTGCAAATTGGAAGCCGATAAATATGATCTCGAGAGAAGAAAAGAACGTCAAGAATATGACGTAAGATTGTTATTCATTTATACTCGTCGAATACCGCTAACTTACTGTAAGAAAAGGAACGGTAGAGAACAATTTAAACTGGAACAGATTAAACACATTAGTGGATGGGAAAGTATTTTATATTGGTTGAGCAACGCTTTAAATTTATTATGTTGAAGACATTTAGGCAAAAAAAAACCTTGAATAACTTTGTGCAATGCTCGCTAAAGTTTAAATAATAGACCATAAAATCACAGTGGGAGCTTTGTATTCATTCTTATTACTAAGTGAATATGTTGTAAAGCCTACCATATTCAAGAACTTCCAGCTACCGTAACGAAAAAGGCGTTCGTTACCGTATGGAAGGAAGTTTACAACCCACTCCCCTCATCTCGCATAAGAAAGCGTTTCACCAATTCGAATTGAAAGCGGTAATGAATAACTTATAAGAGTATTTCAGATATTTTTTTTTAGCTCAAAGAATTGAACGAACGGCAACGTCAAGTTTTTCGCAACAATGCTAGAAAGAAGGGAATCGATCCAACAGATGCCGCCTCATCGCGTTATCCAGTAAATAATTCGGATATTCCACACAAAGGCAAAACCTTAATGGGACACCATTTAAAATTATCAGTGTTAAAACATTCTAATCTTAATGTTCGCCCAAATGCATTCCCAAAAGTAAATAAAATGAGCCAAAGATTAAATTTTCCACATCACACTGTAATAATTTGGTAAGTTGCCAAAAATTTTATAGATTAGAAAATCAAAATATTTTATACATTATTCCAAAAAATGCACCATAGTAGAATTTTTAAGTTGTCTTAACTAGCCAAGACATCTCTGAGATTCTTAAATGGAACCCATACTAAGAATCAACTTTAATGAAAATGTCTCATTCTTCCGTTTAAGGTTATCTATCGTTTCTTCGCTTCTAATACCTTATCATTTTGTGCATAATTTGCACCGGGATACATAATATTTGTATTTTTCTCTTATGTTACTTCCCAAAAAAAAAAACCTAATGCGGCAAAAATTTTAGGCGATCTCATGCAAAATTTTCTCTTCATCCTTGAAAAAGATGATTATAATGATGTAAATTCGAATAGAAAATGCTCGATGATATAATTGTTTCACTGAATCATAAAAATTTTGCCAATTTTCCATTGAAATTTCCCATTCATATAGCAAATAATGATTCAAATTACAGCCAAAAATTCTACTGCTCAGCAAGTACGAAAAACAAATTGATAGTCGTGATTTCGCCGAACGACGAGCTGTTTTCGAAAATGTATGTGATTTATATCACAATTTATTTCTCAATTATTTTCTATCATATCTAACAAATAACATTTTCAACAGTGAAAAATCTTCCACCAACAACTTTTGAATGCAAATAGTCAACGATGACGTCATCGAATGCGCAAAATTTATGCAAATTTATTCTTACTCAACCAGGATTGATGATATCAACAAAGACTGGGATTTTTCTTATCAGTTGATGGGCGAGCATATCTCCCTCCTCTGAAAAAAAAAACAAATAAAATTCTATAGCATTGCGGAATGACAACAGTTAATTTAATCATTAGTAATAATTCAGAAGAACGCGTTCCCATGTTTTCCAAATGTTCCACCACCGCCGACTATCTACGAAAAAGTAGTGGCACCCGAGAGTTCATTGAAAATTCAAGAAAAGGTATTCTTTTTTTATTATTATGCATATTTTAGTCTATTTTTCAAATAAATCAGAAAAGATATCTATCTCAATTTTAGTAGTTATGATCTATGCACCTCAATTATCGAATCACCTTGCTGCTTTCACTAAAAGAAACCTAAAATATAACGTGAATTTATTTATTACTCCAATATATTTTATTGAAAGATACTGATTAATTAGTTGGAAAATCAGCACTGCTTGCTTATTAATTGAACAATTAAATATTGAATATTACAAAAAATAAAATTGAATTTTTGATTGAATTACAGCCTGGAAAAAGGCGACTATCAATTTTTGAATATGCAGCGCACAGTACAACCGATAACGATAGCCAATCACCATCAAAGCAAATAAATGTTCGTTGTTTTGTTTTTGTTTTTTTTTCATTTCACGACTCTCAATGAATAAACGTGAAAATGGCATAAAATAGAATACAATTTCATAAGACGTAAAACAATAATAAAAAAAACTTTCGTGAATCGCTGGAATTTTTGATAGTTAGCATATTTGTCGCCTCAGTTTGCTTCTTGCCCAGAGACCCTATTTTTTGTCTCCGTCGCTAACCCTCCTATCACCCATGAATGTTCGCAAAATCAGCTCTCTCTTAATAAAGTGATAATAATAAACGCTTATCATGGCACAGACTTCGGATTCTTCGTAAATCTCGTTAAGTACTACTTGTTGAGGAGATGAGCGTTAGATTAATTGTAAAGTCATTCCAGCTTATGAATAATCCAACATGCAAGGATGAAAAACGCAACGCAGAAGCAAGCACTTAATATGAAGTTTTGTGGGAATCTTGGCTTGAGATATGAAACATACCACGTTCTGCCGACACTTCTAGGATGCTCGTACTTAGAAAATGCACCTACCATTCTTTTGTGTTCCTCTGCTTCCTTATGGGATCATAACGTTGTTTTCTTAGAAAGTATAATTACTATTACAATGAGAGATTTTTTTTCTATTGTTCCAATTCTTGAAGATGGTAATTTAAGCTACAATTTATTAGGGATTTTCTTCAAGAACAGCCAAAGTATGATAGCCTAGTTTTTAATAAAATTTTGATTGGGCTTAGATAAATGAGAGAACTGCAAAGTCTGCCATTATAACGAATGCTCCAAAGAAATAAACTATTTGCAGCCGTTATTGGAGGAAAATGAAGAAGAAGATGATGAGAGTGAGAAAAAAACATCAAGCAGTGATGAGGTGAAAAAAATTTTGCTTTAATTTTATCATATTTTTTAATATCACATTCCATTCTTTCTAGTTCATTACTGCAGACATCTCTTATAGTAAAAATATTTTTGATCTGAGCAGAGGTTATATTCGCAGAGGTATTTTTGCATAAATTTGCATAACTAGATATTTGAAAAAAATTTTATTTGCCCGAAAGTTCATAAGAGCTTTCAACATATCGAATTTTTTTTTGCGCACTTGTTGAATTTCAGAAAATGCATCGTAGAGGAATTGATACGTTGAGCGCTTTTTTGCATTATAGTTATCAAGCTAAAAATTTGCATAAATTATCAACAAATATTAAAACATACTTAATAAATCCTTTTCCTAACTAATCGCTTATGATTTGATCGATGTAACATATAAATTGACCGATGGTCAAAATTCTAATGCTGCTTTAAATGGTCGACCTCTTTTCAGAAAGCATCTCTCGACATTTGACATCTTTGTAATGTAAATTATATACATAAAATTTCTTACCCTCAGCTTCAATTTCTTTCAAGTTGAAGCGAGTGATAGGTTGAAAGCGTCCCGTGACTGATAAGCAAACTGATTGCCCATCAGCGGTAGAAAAAATTTCCCGAGGGGGAAGGATAGCGGTTAAGTTGTTTGATAACATCTGTTAATGCATCGTTCCTTCAGGACTAAAGGCATAGACTCGATCAGGTCATAGTCACTACTGCAGAACGTCGTTATATTGTTCCGAGAATATATCCAAACAACGAATGTCACTTCTATGAAATTTTCAATGGATATATCATTTGAATCATTATATTATTTCTCTGAATAAATGCTCAGCAAAACAAATTTTTTTTTGTTTGCACTACAATGCTATATAAATATTCCCGAAAGTTATCAATTATCTATGAAATTCCAAGCACTGCAATTAAGCTATCACCATTTTGGATTCTTGTTGCTTAATATTACACTTGAAAAAAGAAAGTTTTTTTAATGAAATATTCTGAATATTAGAAGATTACAGGACTCGAATAACTATTACCTAGGCTTGGTCAGCTGAAAATTTATTCTTTTTATTTTATTTTCTCACATATCAAATAAATATTAAATATTAGAGATTTGCAAGTATATTGTGATTTAATGATTTAATAAATTAAACGGCTATAATTTCTAACCGCTTCAAGAGAGTAGATTCAAATGTTGTAAGATAGATATTGCTGAAAGTATTGTCAATAATTTTATTGAAAAATTTCCCGCACATATTTACAATAATTTTATTGAAAAATTTCCCGCACATATTTGCATTAAATACTTCAATGATTCATTTTATCATTTACTTGACTATTCAAAAAAATATAGTATAGTCGATCAGCAATTTTACCTTTCATATCGTCAGATAGAAATTAAAGCAATGAAAGATGGGTAAGAATTTTGCACCATCTCTTCATTCAGATGAAACGAATAAGAATAAACAGAAAATAATATTCAATTTTAAAATTTGGTGATGAATTTTCTTCAAAAAATAAGCTTTTAGTGTGAGAAAAACCGTCCTTATATACTTTTCTGAGTCAAATTTTTTGCAACTGCATAAACAAATAAATTTTTTGTTGTTCCATGTTTAAGGTTTTTTTACAGCAATTATTAAAGTATTTGAGTTAGAATTAGTCCTTCTTTACAAACTTTTTTTCACATCAAAAGGTTGGCTTGCTTCAACAACTCGCTGGCTACAAATTGTTTCTCGGTGAATGCCCTAATTGCACTAACTTATTAACAATTTCATTTTTATAGAGCAATTTGGTAATAAGGCAGTATTTAAGTTCATTTCGTGCAGATTTTAGATTGAATTTTTGCACTTAATGATTTGGTTGACCGTATTTATGAGTGCAATTGCATCAAAAAAAAAAGAAAAAAATTGAATACGCCAATAGAAATTGGGATTCGAATTATACCTCTATACGGTGCCAAATTTTCAACAACTTCCGTTCGTATTTGCAATCACTACCATTTGCACACATCTGTTAAAGTGGCACATCCTTTTCACCTTTGCATATTTCACCAAGTAGATTCTATTTCATGCATTATATGGAAATTTTTATGTGGTCAAAAATGACTCCAAAATTCTATCTTCATGGGTTTCTCTTCTATATTTTTTAATTAGATCTTTAGGTTATTTACTAGTCATCAAGCAATGGAAGGCATTTACTACTGAGTATTTTCTAGTTATAAATAAAAAAGAATTTCTATAAAGCCTCATATCATCAACTAATATTCTCCTTTTCCAGCTATAATGCCGTAACAATGATCTTCGCTCATTTTTCACCTCTCCAGTTGTCAGAGGTTTTCGCTTTTTTTCGAATTTCTTTATCACTCATAGCAAAGGAATCTTCATATTTTTTTAGACTGAAAACATGTAGAACTGAAAAAAATTTTTTTAAAGTTTTTTCAAATTTCAGGCTTAGTTAGGATTGAATGAAGTAAAAGGAAATTACTATAATATAAGCGAGAAATAATGGAGTCATCTGAGTGATTTTGAACGATTTAGAAGTGGAATTTTAAATGTGCAAAATGGTACATACAGAACAGATTGCATTATGATTATCGCCTTTTTCCTCTTTTTTTCAACATTAAATCAAATGTTGATGCAATTAATTGCGCAATTAATTTCAATATAGCCTCCGTTAGGTATTACTGCAATTATATTTGTTTAAATACTCTATAAATAAACAAATTTTTATTTTAGAATATGCAGATGCATCACATCAAACGTATGCTAAAATATATTGTACTGGAGGTGCTAATATCTGCTGAGCGAGCATATTTTCTTGCAAAAGGAGATTGCATGGATGGAAATTTACCCTTTGAAGTTACATTTAATAGTCATTCAAAACCAGGTACGTCTTTCAATTTTTCCCCATTAGGTAAAGACAGATTAATTCTTCCAGATCCTTTTCACTAACCGCCCGCATAGTTATTTTGAAAAGCGATCATGATGTGAATACTTAAATTCGAATATTCTTCAGGAATATAGACCAGAAATATACTTTTGCAAGAAGCATCAAAAATTTTTTTATTTGGAACTGATTATTGCAATATCAAATAGACATACAATTGTTTTATCAACATGATGAGACGTATTTATAAATATTAGAGGTCGATAATAATTCCTATTCCTAATAAAAAATTTCTTTCAGTCTTCAATTGTATGCCAGTTCTATGTTCTAACGAAATGGATATGACCGTTGCAGTAAGTGTTCAAATTTCTTTCATCTCCTCGTCGAATATGTTCCTACCGTATCAAATACTTTCTACTAGCTCATTCTGATGAAAACGATCTATTAAATCTTTTAAAATTTAGATATTTCAGAAATAATTATTACTGAAGTAATCATTTTTTTAAATAATTCTTAGCAATATTCTCAGCTTTATTATAAAATTAATTTTTTATTGAATATTGATGCCATATGATGGCATTAGTCATATTTTTCAGTGACTTGCCCAAAAATACCTTTTCACCGTATCATAATAAATTCGTTGAAGAATAAGAGGAGTGTGGTGCTCGACTTATTTTTTATCGGTTACCTCATCGATTTTGGGGCTCAGTACTTCGAGAAAAAAGATTGTGCTGAAAGGTCTATTCTAACATGTGAACAACACTGCCGGCCTTCAGAAATTACATTTAACCTTGACTCGGAGTTTTTCATTTTAATTTTCAGAGATGCCTAATCGATTGGGAGAATATATACTGCAATCGATATCATAATCGCCCTTCATTGAAGTAAGTATTGTCGATTCATTTAAATTCCTATCGTTATTGATTTGTGAATCATGCCTACATCGAAGAAAATTCTTTAAATGCAAATATTAATGTAGATATGTTCAGAAAATTCTATATCATTAGAATCAATTTATAATATATTACAAATATTAAATTTCTACAATTAAGGGTTAATGGAAATATCGAACTTAAGAAATTGAAAGCTTTATATTACTTTTAAAATGAGAATTAAATACTATTGAAATATGTAAATTTATATATGAAATGTGAAATAATTGGTTCTTTCCATTGAACAGATTGAAAGAAAATTGCTGTAAACAAACAAATCGTGCTCTCTCCACGTTGAAACGTCAAGGAATGTTGGCAAGTGGTGGTATTTGGCGTGGTGGCTATATAATCTCGAAAGGACGAATTGTCGCATTCGATTTTATCACCAACTTTACGAAACGAATTGATACAGGCGACGAGTGAGAAAAATTTCTTGAACTATTTCAACGATTAGAAAGCTTAATAGATGAGTAATGAACTCTTAGCCGAAGAGGAGAGAGCATTTTCTATGAAAATTATATGAAAATTCACATTACCTTCCCAGTTATTGTCTTATTTCACTTTATTAGATGAGAGTATTGCCTATTCCACTAGTTTCCTCTTTCATCATTCTGCCACCAAATTTAATCGCTCAAATATCAGATGCACTTTCCTAGTGATTACCGAAATATTTACAGGTAGAAAAAGCTCTATTCATTATAAGGTGTAGATCAGTGTTACAATTATAAGGTGTAGATCAGTGTCGCATTGCTTGACTCTTTATCTATTTTCCATTCGATGAGATGCACACATTAAAATTACCTAGTTCAACCTATATTACGAACCACTATATGCATAACACAATGAATATTTATGAGATTATAATACGCCGTGTGAAATGTTCGATAACAACACGACACTTACGAGGAATAAAGCGAAGTGCAATTCAAAATGTTATTAAACCAAGGTTTCTATTCCTCAACAATTCAATTCATCTATAGATTCAATTTTTAGCGAATAGTTAGAAGAATAGTTTATAAAGCTTCATGCCGACAAGTGATCCACATATTTCCACTTATGGATTGAGCCAAAATTATACGCAACTCTTCATCGTAAGTAGTTCCCATAAATTTTTGTGGCTTTCAAGGAGAGGAATGGTTGTTTGTTTTTGTTTTTTTTTCAAATGCACCTACAGTATTATTCGTGGACTTTCATGCTCCCTACGAGCATAGAATCTAGGCTATTCATTATCGCCTCCAGTATACATATCTGATCAAAGTGACGTACTTTAGGCAAACTACTGTAGAAGATACCCACTCGACACTGTAATATAAGACACTGTACTTACTCGTATCAGTTGACAAATCAATGCAGAGGATATTTCTATACGGTCACTAATGCCTTGATTTATAATACTTAATAATTTTGAAGCGAATTTATTGCATTGTATATTTACAGATGGTTGAGACCAGTAATCGATCGAGGCAATTTTTTTCATCGACGTTTCCTTTTTTGGGAGGAAAGTGATCGAAAAAATAAAGTAAACTATAACATTTTTTCACCTGTCGATAATCGAGAACAACAATGGGCTAAGGTGATTTCTTCATAATTTTGCTATCGGTAAACAAATATAAATCTCATATTAAATGATGGGAAAGTAAACAACGATTGTTCCATTTTTGCAAAGAATATCTTTATAATATTGCATAATGGATAGAATATTGCATAAATATTGCAAAAAATAAAAATTTTGCCGAAATGCAACAATTCACTTCAGTTATTCCATCTTCCGAATGAAAAATCTTATCATGCAACGTTTATAATTGCAAAATGAATATTACATTCATCGCCAACTTGCAATACCTTTCTTTGTATACTGATTATGTTGTAGTGAATTTGCAATTTTTTTGTTTTTTTGAATTTTTTTTTTTGAATAATAAATTCAATCAGTGCTCCAAATATTACTCGATTATTTGCATGAATACGTTAATTGATAGCTGCTATATAATTCAATTTCTTAAAGAAATAACAGTATATTTCATACGATCGGAAGGTTTATAGGATAGATTTTTGAATATTTCAATTGATTATCACTCGATAAGAGATACCAATCAAAGTTACAGTAACAGTAATTTTTTCATACAATCAAGTATGTATTGCGTTTATAAAATATTTGTTTTTGAATGATCTACACCAATGTTTCAGATATATCTTCCCATATTCAACAACAATATTCGCAGTGAATTTAATTCAACGAGCAAAGACAAGAGAGACAACAATTTGAGATATAGTTCACTAATGAAGAAATCCAACAACATATTCGTAACTCGGAAAAGAACACCGAATCATGAATACGAAGACATTGCCGCATCAACAACTCTTCCACGTCGAAGTACTCCACACAACACTTTTATGACGATTCATAAAAACAATGAAGAAGTTTCGAGCGCTAACAGCATATCACGACACTCAGATAGTGTCGTTTTATCTGAGAACGGCGGTTTGTTTCCATCGATGTCTGAACGTTCCTCAAATCAATCGTCGTTGCAAACTAATTCATTTCCAGATACAAATACATCATTTTCATGTAATGTTGAAGTTATGCATCGAATATTTCATACTCCTACGATGATTGCATTCCCAAAGTCATCAAATCTTATTCGACCGATTAAAATGATCATGTATGAATCACGAAATCATCCGGTAAGGAAGATCGATATTTCTGCTCATCGTTATCCACGACTAATACGCCATAAAATTACTAATATAAAAAACGAAATGTGATTGTCATAGAAATTGGAACCATATTAGAAATGTCTGCTTGTAAAAAAAAGAATAAAAGAATAAAAAAATCACTAAACATGACATGGATGCTGTTTTGAATAAATGTTTATTTCAATTCATTGCATATACTGAAGATATTGACTGATTTGTACGATTTCTTTATTCAAATCTATTACTACGCTCATTTGCATATTTGCAATTTTACCGCAGACGTAACTCACATGAAAAGGAAAATGAAAAAGAAATTAATCAATCCTACCTAGTTATTGATATAATTAAAGATATAAAGTACAAAATTGAGCTTCATATTTTTTCGAAAAGCAAAATTCGTTCATAATTCGAAATTGAAGAAATGCAATAACGCTACTAGTTGTAAATGCGGAAAAGAACTAAATTATATTTTACGCTAGAAAATAAAATCGACGATTTCATATACTTGTAGCTACATTCCTAAAAAGTTGACAAAGCTTTACTTGTAACGTCTTCCGGAAATACCACAATTTACTGAAATTGCATTATAGTTACGGCTTTGACTTGGGACATTGCTACACATTTACAACTCATTAAGAATTCTTCACTTAAAGTGGAAAAAAGTCTTCCATTAATATAGCGGGAAACTTAGGTTGATTCAAGTTGAATTTTTAAAAACAACTTGAAAACTTAAACTCAATCAAAACTCGAAAATTTAAGCTATTTAGAGGCAATAATTCAATAAGAGGCAATAAATTTTCAAGTACAAAGTGAAAAAAAAAAAGCCAAGTTTGAAGACAAAAATTTCACCTAATCAATATATAACGACTGACAACACACATATATTCGGGCAAAAAAAAAGAGAAAAATTACCTGAATGGTAAACAGTCATTGACGTAATTCCACAGTGAGCAACTGTGCAAAACCTATATTGCCGGTTGTCTCTAGTTTTATGCATACTAATGTGCTCAATAATAACTATAAAAAAACGTCACTGTTATTACAGGTATAGGTAAGATTACAGGTAAGATTACAGGCGAGATCTGGGTTAACGAGCGGTACAAAAAAGCTCGCATAATTGTGGGTTATTTTTTGTTCAAATATGATTGATAGATGCAATAATAAACGAGAATGCAACAGGAATGGCTAGCAGTGAGGATGTCGACTAGTGTTTTCTACGAGACACGATCGTGATAGGTAATGGTTCATTCCTTAGCTAAATAAGGTCAGCATACTTGTTGAACAAGGTGATGGAAGAGAAATAACGAAAAAAGGGAACAATAATATTTGCTATAGATAATCAATGACTCCGAAATTTGAAATGCAGCAAATAAAATGCACTGTAATATCGAGTAGCTTCTGCGACGACCAAGAGTGGCATTGAGGGAACCGACCTTATAGACCGAAGACCGACTCATATAGGCCTCAGATATTGCCTGTGGCGGCACGAAAACATACAAGTTGATCAATGATATTATGTGAAGAACAACAAACCAGAATCGACTATACTACTAAATTTGATCATTGCAGTGTTAGATTATAAGCTGATATCTTGCGTTGGCTCTTCGATGCCGCACGCAAGAGTTTCGTATTATTTTATTTGCTCAAGACAGCTGCTAGCATTGTCACATTCCCGGGGAAAGGGGAGTCAGGATAGGGGAGGGACAAGCAAAGATTACAGGAAAAGAATGAAAAAAATGATTGCATCAGGCGATTTTTTTGACAACGATTGATCATTATATGACGATGATTGTCCCATATGCATAAATGGAACACAGAAGGGATTTTCCAACTTTGCAATGGAATCCAAGGGTGAGCATTTCCTCTTGCAAGCAAAAATTTTTTAAAATTTAATGTTTGGATTGGCTATATCGGAATATTTTTAGATGTGAAAAAAATTACATTCTGAAAAAAAAATAAAAATAGAAATTACTAGATTAGTCGCTAATATTGTTGACCTATTTGTATGATGCATTCAAATTTGATAGGCTCAATTTTTTATCAATTTTTGTTCATGAATTTTCCATCATTTAGTTATCTATTTGAGAATTACCAACAATTTTATTCCCGAAAATTCATAAATACCTTTAATTGTTATTCATAAAGAATGGCAAAGAAAAGTTTGCAAAATATATGAAATGAAATATTATCTACCTTGGATAACAATCCATCGCTCTTTAAGAGTTCCGTCGAAATTCATTAATTTGAAATATTTCAGAAAGTATCGCAAACGGTAAAAGAGGAATATTATTAAGCGAATTAAAAAAAAAAGAAACTAAAATGAAGGAAAAAAAGTTAATAAGCAAGACAATTTTTCCTCCAGAACCTAATCAAAAGCGTTGCAACGAATTGATCTATTCTTTATAGGACTGTTGAAATGGAATGCATCATAACATTTCTGAGAAATGCACAATGTAATTTTTGTCAACATAATTGCTTAATCCTCCACATCCTTCATTTCCTTCTCCTTCTTTCGCTTTCTACTATTTCTTTCACTCAATTTTGTAAGGGAACCTTTCACATCGAATACATTGGCGATGCTTGTAGAATGCAATGCAATGCAAAATGCAATACAACGTATCCCGTTGTACCAAGTTTATACATAGCAACGTTCCACTTTTATGCGCAACAATTAGTGACGGGCAATGCCCTTGGTTGATTCCGTAGAAATCAAGGATTGGCGACATCTTTGGCCGACCCTCCATAGAGAACAGTGATGAATGATTCTCGTGGTTAGCGGAATGACCAATTCCAATGTTTCGTAAACAGTGGGCAACCGATCGGACTCATTCGAAGTAAATATGCACATGAATTTTTAGAGAAATCTAACTTCGAAATCACCCAACAGTGATTACGACTTTCAAACTGATCTACCGACTTTGAGAAGATTTGTTAACACTCCATGCGCTCAAAAAATTTCCATATAGAGAAGCACTTTGCAATTGATCGAACCATAAAATGCCTGAAAAGAGAATGTTTTTCCTTTCAGATTTTTTTAAACGACTAATTCGAGTGAAAAATATTCATACGAGGAAGTATTTCATTTCATTTGTTAGCATATCAATAAAACATGCGTTCACCTGATAAGTGGAATTTTAAAAGCTCATAGAAGCATATCAGTCCTATTTTCTTGTTTTTACAACAATTTTATTAAGGCTCCATATCGATAAGAGCTCCCCCACAATTTTAGGAACAAAAACTCATCAACATGCTAAAGGAAATAACCGTTGATACAAATATTTTCCGAATAATTCCCGCAACTGATTCACTTCGAATATATTCTTTAAAAAAAAAGTCAAATGCGCTATAAAATCTGAAATTTGGAAAATAGAAAGGATTTACTTATCTGCTTTCTAAACTCGCTTTCGTGAACAGGCGTGAAATATACGTTTCCCTCTATTTTCTCTTCGAATTTTCTCCGTCTATATGTTGCTTGCCGAATACTTCAAAATGCTGACTCAAAAACAAACGGGCATTTCTCCTCGAGAGGTTTGCAAACAAAAATGCAAAAATTCCCTCGAAAAATGCCCTCTTATTGACAGCAAAGCGGTACCCAACATATACGCACGCATGCTCACCCTTTATAATAAGCGCTGCGCGAACATCAATACAAGTAAATCGGAAGTTGTGGTTGTCAGGCAGTGGGATGTTCATTCTTTCGACCTCGGGGCCCCTCTTCTATTCAATGCACATTTCTTACCAGCCAGCTGGCACCAACCAGCCGAGCATCGCGTGCTCGACACTTCTCGCTTTCAATCGATTGCCGGCGCGATGCTTTATGACTTGTTGTCAGTCGGTGCATTTTCAGCGCAAATCAGCTGCTTCTGAATTTCAATTGGAGCCGTTTTAATTCTAAGAAAAAATAGCCGCACTAAACTATAAATATATTACTTGTAGCCAAATAATAACATTGAATATTTCAGAAAGAAGTTTCTATGTTTCAAGCAAAATTTTCAATTCTTTCGCAACTAGTTCTTACTAAAAAGAAGCGTATTTTATGCATGTTTATAGTCATATCACGTTTAGTGATGTATCGTGTCGTGTCGTGTCTGTGAGTCAATACACGTTTGTCTACTAAATAGATTATTTTATGTCGGAAAACACTGAAGCTAGCGTATTGTGGAATTTTGCTAACTATAATATTCCTCTATAAAATAAATTTTTATTGACCTCCATATCGATTTGTTATTTTCGAGCGGAATTTTTGGCGTTTGAGAGCATCTAAGAAGCGGCTAACCACGAAGAAAGGCGAACCTTTTGCAGAAAATCTGAATAAGTGGTTAGCTCAGTTGAGATGTGTAATCTTCGCTTTTTTTCAAAAATTTTTCGTCATTTTTGAAACCGGTCGGTCTTCTGAATGGTGAAATTTCAAATGATTTATCATTTTAGCTTCTTCAACAGAATTTTTCAAATGTTTTCATCTTTAAAAGATTATTTAATGTATACTTTCGCAAATTTGCATATGCAAAGGGGTTTACGTGCTTGATAGTTTCAACTCGGGTACCATCAAATAAATACTATAGTGGAGCCTTTTATGCCACATTTCACGTCGTCCATATGCAGACGTCAAAAAGGGCTAAAAAATTTGCATATACTTTACGCCAATCGGGTTATCGAGAATTCTGCATGCACTTTCGTCATTTTGTTTGCATATAATCGGATCAATAAAATACGAAGGAATTATTTTGCATATCTATTGATAGTTTCAAAACAGTTAATGAGGGAAAATAGTGCCAATTCTTTCTCACTTATTTTTATTTGTATTGCTTTAAAGCTTAAATTAGCAATATTTTTAATGCATAAACCTTAGCTAGAGGAAAGTCAACTTTGACGCTCATATGCCACGTTGCTTAGCAAGCTAAAATTTATGTAAACAACAGGTGAATGTTTTTTTTTTGCATTGAGTAGTCAGGTGTCATTCACATGACGTATTCGTTCTTAGCTTGTCACCGTGTTCTTCACTATTTGCTGTTTCTACGCTTTAAGTTTGATTATTAATGTGCGTTTGATACTAGTAACATTCCCCACTTCTGTTCATTGCAACATATGAGAATGAATGCAAGAGAGGCTAGCTGATACGATCTGCAGCTTTCGAAGACTAAACCAACCGGTCGCATTAATGTTTGAAAGAAAATAAAATAATATCTCAGTAGCATTCTACCGATCAATAAGTGAAATATAGTTGTAAATTTTATGTTTATATTTATGTTTATTTTAAAATTTGTTTATTTTACAAAGAAGGTGATCAGTGAGGATTTAATTTGATATTCAGCTTCTTATGCAAATCAAATGCCAAAATTTGTGCCTATAAGTTTTGTGATTTTCGATCCGAAATGATCAGACGAACAGCACTACACCTGGCGTGACATCCGGCAACATGGCCATCAATGACAATGTTGGACCTTATTATTGGGATTGTCGATGTGAAACCTCTTCTGTTGTTTGCCTTTTTTTCTCATCTCTTTCCCCTGCTCACTCTTATTCATATACCCTTCATGACCGTTGCAAGTTTATTTCTACTGCTCAAATATTCCTTCGTAGCGAAACATTTAGAGGCATTTATGAAGTTTACGTGACACTTATGCAGATGACCCTTAAGCGACGAACAAATTCGCCAAATAAAACCAGTAAAATATATTTTTGAAACACTACTTGTGAATAATATTGGAAAGTATGAGAGGATAGACCTGGTTTTCTTTGAAACAACTATGACACCTTTTACACAACTCATATTAAGTTATAAATTTTTTTTAAAAAAAGAGTTCACTTTATTGGTCATAACACATAGAGTCAGCTCCTTTGAGAGTCAGCTCCTCTGATTTCAGCTCCATGATTTTCTATCAGTTAGGCGACATTGTATCACACTTCTGAAATATTGATTTTAACGAGGCAGTAAACGAATCGACAAGAGTGAATCGGGTGTATGCTGTACGTGAGTGTGTGGGAGAGGCATATGTTGCTGCTCTGTCGACGCACGTCGTCGCAATCGACGAATGAGCCTTGAGTTGTCTTTTGCTCTGCCAAACGATTTTTGCACGTAAGCCCTATTACCAGCCGGTGTGGAAACTCGTGCACTCGAACAGGCAGCCACGCATCATTCTTTCATGCTTTACTGCGATGTGCGGTTGGTAGATTGTTTCGTCTTCACTGCTTCGACTGGTGTTCCACTTTCTACTTGTTCGAATAGCAACCTATTCATATGAACGTGTAATCGTGATTGGCAAGTAACCTTTTCGTTGGTTCGATAAAATTTCTTGTAATTGCCTAATGCATTAAACGAAGCTACCAAATACATATCCATCGTTTTCTTGGCAGTTTTTCCTAACCACCGATTGTTCTACGACTCGCTGAGCAATTCGCTCGTTTGTTATCCTTTAGTCTTTTTCGATCTTTTCTCATATTTCAACATAGGGCTTGTCCTATCGCAGTATGGTTATGCGTTAATCAGATCTCGATGGTGACCGGGATAGGATAGTGACCCCATAGTTTCCCCACTACCTATAAAACGATCACGTTCTCAAAAAGTTTAGAATCGAAATTGTTCGTATTTCAGCGGAAATTTCGCGAATGACTTATTTTGAACGCCTTTCGAAGAAAAAACCTCAGTTGTTTTTTCGAGGAGTTATATTGTTGCTGAATGTTTTTTTTTGAGTTTTCTGTCATTTTTTTGTTCGATTCGAATGAGAGAAAGGGGAGAGGGGGGATTTGGAGGAGGAATGTCAAAGACGATGAAGGCACTAGTTTTTCCCAACTGGATAGTGGCATTATATCGAGGCAACTACTCATTTTATCGATGCACTCATATGTTCTCAAGAAAGTTGGAATTCTTTTCAGCGGTAGAATTAAGGATGTTAGCAATTAGATATATCGATATCGTTGCATTACTAAAACATGTCACTTTGATTTATAGTGCAATAAGATTTTTTAATGAATTGACAGCTTTGAAACAATTTATATAAGCGATCATTACGAACGTTTCAATCGTTTTCATCGATCGCAATGAATATTTTATCAATTTAGACGACAGCCGATCGGATCGGTCTACGATATGTCACTACGACTTTTGCATGGCTGCAAGCTACCATTCTTATCAGCGGTTTGTTAATTTCTTCTATTAAAGATTCTTATAGCATTTGAAAGTGCAGGCAATCAAAGAAATTTTACAAATTTTGTGCATATTTATGAAAAATAATAATAAGAATATTTTCGACTTTTGTATATAATAACATCGTATTTGTTTCCGTTCAATTTATAGATAAAATTGTTTTAGGTGAATATAATGAAATGCATTTATTTGTATAAATCTTTCCTTTTGCTGATATAATTATGAGATGATGACGAGGAATTAGCAACGTCTTGATTATGCTCTATTTTATTATTTATTTATTTATTTATTTATTTATTTATTTATTTATTTATTTATTTTGAAACACCGGCAGTTAATATGCATCATCCTTGTTTGTGAATCGTTGCGCCATTCGAACAATTTCGAGATGTGCACGTCGATGCTACCACATTCTCTATGCTAGCGCATAGGAATGTGATCAGTATTGATCGATAGGGCAGCCCACATATCACTCAGACGTTTGATCGTATCGGTGCGTGAACGCTTGCAAGACTTTCAGTTGTTTTTGGATTAGTGTACAGTCGGTGCTGCGTCGACATATCAGCGTCGATTATGTGAGCAAGGCGACAGCAGCCAGCCGATCTAGAGATCCTTCATGGCACATCATTGATGCACACCCTAATAAAAACAAAAAGGATATGATTTCATTGCACATGAATTATCGATCGGACTTTCAGCACTTCTAGTCTTACTTTATAACTAACCAAGATAGGTAATAGGTTTTGTTTAGATTTTACAACTTCCGTCTTTAGATCAGTCTT
This sequence comes from Baylisascaris schroederi, assembly GCA_006503575.1. Taxonomy (NCBI): domain Eukaryota; kingdom Metazoa; phylum Nematoda; class Chromadorea; order Rhabditida; family Ascarididae; genus Baylisascaris; species Baylisascaris schroederi. Next base: position 484,919 of record QEWY01003862.1, read on the forward strand.
TGTGGAGGGTCCTAGGGAAAGTTTGAGTGAAAAAGTTATGATCAATTTCAAGCGGCTCATCGAGAAAAGAGAATGAAGGAGAATTGAAGATGCTAATATTTGAGCTTCGAAAAGATTCAACATGATACGAATTATTTGCATTTGTTTGTTTTTTTTTTGC
>QEWY01003862.1:492857-505406 GCA_006503575.1 Baylisascaris schroederi
TTTTTTTTTTTAATATCACTGATCAAGAATCGTGTCGAAATTTAAGTTTTTATTTTGAAATTTAATTTGCTATACAATTATAAAGTTTTACATTAAGAGGTTGGTTTTTCTGAATATCTAAAATTAAATGAGAGATTTCACTGATAAGAGCATAAATATTTTTCTACTCTTACTTAAATGCAAAAATTTCGGCTTGTTTATGAGACGAAATCGATTAAATTTGCATATACGTGATGACGCTTCTAATATTGCAATTCGTATCAAGATCTTATGAATGCTTTTTTCATTGATTTTCTATATTGTAGACGATAAAATTTTAGGATTGATCCGAACTTTGTTAACTATCGGCATTATGGACTTATTATTTTTTCGTGTTTTCTTTCGTTAGCAATTTTTTATTATCGAATCAAAGAATAAATTTTTATAAATTTTATGACTACCAATTTTTTATAAATATTATTTTTATTAATATCGAAAAGAATCAAAGAATGAGTTTATTCTACGATAATTGTTCAGATATGCGGCCACAATTCGTATGGTGAGCGGTGCATACAAATCCGCCTACGCGAAGCAAGACGAATTCAATGCTGTTGTTGAACGAGTAAGTTATAACTACAAATAAGCTATTATTCTTGCTGGCATTTTGGTATAGTCAGATGGTATTTTATTAATGTAAATGTATTTTAGGTAACTGCTTTTAATGCTTGCTAGTCAATGCCTTCTTAGCTGTTAATTAAGGCATTCTAAAGTAAATTATATGAGACTGAATTAATTAGCCTCTCTAGAAATGATAATATATGAGTGGGGATTTTAATTCGACTGGTTGTCGCTAAGAAGAAATGCATCTGGCCATAGTTTTCATCAAAATTACTGCTTATCTTATGTTTCCGATAGAGTATTGGTAGTGTTATCGCAAATTCTGCATAACATTAAGCATTCTGATTTATTTTCATTGCTAGAAAGTAAAGTTTTTTCGATGTTTTTAAGAGTGTTGATCGTTTGACGCTTTCAATAGGAGTAATACTTTTTTTCAGACTAGGATATTAGAAAGTTTGATGCTATAAAGAAGAATATTTACAGGTGAAGAAGTTTGCCGAAGCAGAAGGTCGTCAGCCGCGTATAATGGTCGCCAAAATGGGGCAAGACGGTCATGATCGAGGAGCGAAGGTTGTCTCAACTGGATACGCTGATCTTGGTTTGTTCCTGTTTGTAATTTCACTTTTTTTATCTTGCTGGTTCTTGTGATATTCGGTATTTAGAAGACAGATAGGTGAGTAGTTATATGGGAATGGCACATAATTTTTTTTTTCTTTCTGGATATATAAATAGCAAATTTTATATTTATTAAAAACAATAGGAATTTTTATTTCTATAAGAAGACTATCGCTTTGATTGAAACTTTTTAATTTTAGTCTTTCTTGAGTAAATACGCCGCAATTTTCCACTACAATCTTTTAGAGATGATAAAGGGCGCTAAATATGCATTTGCACATTTTCTTGATTCTTTTTTGTTGAGTAGTTTCAATCGTTGTTTCTCTCGATTGTATCGTTTTTTTTTTTTGTAGCATTAAAAATTAGTCCAAGCAGAACTATTAAGATCATAGAATATATTAACTATGCTGATTTCTCTAAACAGAAATCGTTAAAATTACTTAAAGGCTTTGACGTTGATGTGGGACCACTTTTCCAAACACCAGAAGAGGCAGCGCAACAAGCTGTCGATGCCGATGTACATGCGGTCGGTGCGAGCAGTCTTGCAGCAGGACATCTTACTCTTGTTCCAGCACTTGTCAAACACCTTGCCAAACTTGGCAGACCGTTCGTTTTTTATTTATTGTTCCTTATTCGAATTTTACACTCTCTCATCAATATTATGACCATTTTTTGACATAATAGCTTTGGTGATTTCTTCGTTGTATTTATTATTATTTTATTTTATTTTATTTTATTTTATTTTAATATTTTATTTTATTTTATTTTATTTTATTTTATTAAATGTTTTCACAAATATGCATGAGGATTTTTTTTTGGAATTAAATCTAGAAAGTTTAATATAATCTCGTCTCTAAAAGAGGTCTCCATAATTATAGTGGAAAGAGAGAACCTTGGTTTCTTATTAATACTGCTATCTAAGAGATGGGAGTGTTATATGCTATTATTTTAGTGATATCCTTGTATTCGTCGGTGGTGTGATTCCACCTCAAGACTATGACGCACTGTATAAGGCTGGCGCTTGTGCTATTTTCGGTCCAGGCACTCGCATTCCTGACAGCGCTATGGAGGTTTGTTCGCCATTCGTCCTTTTCTTTGACTTCAAATTGTGTGCGGTGTTGTACTTGATTCTTGTGGTTGACTGCTTATTGATACAGCTCATAAAATGATTCTATAAGGTCTATTCACAGAAGTTATTTTGAAATACTTTTCGAGACCGTAGAAAGAGGCCAATTTTAGAGTGGACTTATGACTTTTTATTAGATAGAAGTTGTTTTAGGCAGCAGCTTATCTATTTTTCTTTCAGTCTCCGTCACCAATTTATGCTTAGCAATTAAGGTTACATTTTATTCTCATCTTTAATAATACTACGAACTCATAAATTTTTCAATATGCTTTTCAGATACTGCAAAAAATCGAGGAAAACTTACATCATGGCAAGAAGAAGGCAGAATCGCAGTAAGCAATCGCTCGCATCTGCATTCATCTAATTTGCCGGCGTCGTCTTTTCCTTGGTTGTTACCCTTGCGATTCCGGTGATCTGATCTAATATTATATGGGTGAATGATAGTCGTACGCTTTGCGGGGAAAAGTTTTGCAGTGGGAACTCTCTATGAGACCCGAAAATTGGAAGTTTTATCTAAAAGAGCTTAAAATGCAATTTTTTTTTTCAGTGATTGGGTAAGTAATTCCTCGCGTAGTGTTTTTATGGAGATTTGATTTCAATCGTTTTATTCTTCAAATATTTCTGCTGAGCACATTAGAGTGCTCAACAATTTCAGCAGGTATTTTTTAATTAAGTTTCATACTTTTACTATCTCATCTTATATATCTGTGACCTTTTTTTTTATATGTCTTCCAGATGAATTACTTCCTTCTCTATTCGTTCACTATCGTGATGAATATTGCACATTTTCGGCTTCACATAATGCAGTCTTCCCACGACGATTGGCCCTTCTTTATGAATGAGATTCAACGAACGGCCCTTTATTCTTTTTCGTTGATATTAGTTCGTTGTGATTTGTTTATAATTTGTGCATAAATATTACTATTCTTCATATTGTTTTCTTTGTTTACAAAACATTCAATTGTTATTGATTAGTTTTCTATCACACAAATTTTTTTCTGCTTGGAATTTGAAAAAAAAAAATTGAAAAAAGTATACACGAAATGTTTGAGGGGCAAAGAAGTCGACATCTGATGCGTCATTAAAAGTTTGGGGGGTATAGGCATGAGAAGTTATAGTCTTGAAGGTTACTATAATGATATAACATAATACATAGATTGCTTAAAATGTCTTGAATGAGAAACGGTATCGTAACGATCGTTAAATTTTGAATGCGAATTCTGCGGTACTTTTGAATATTTTGAGTGCTATGAAGAGGTTCCGATAGTTAACACCTTTGAAGTCATACTTTGTGTCTTTTTTACCTGGAAAGGTCGAGAAGGCTTAACTTATGACATTAGGTTGTTTTGCTTTCTTGTAAGCGGAACGAGCTTCTAAGCAAAACGAGCGTCAGGCAATATCTCCAAGCTTCATGAATGGCAGTTAGGAGAAGAGGGGGGAGGGAGGGAGGAGGACATGATAATTGGAAATATAATATTCAAATGTTTTGATATCGATTGGTCATCTAATTTAGCCAGGTAGTGGAGACTAGCCGAGCTAGAAGTGATTTCAATGCGTTAACTCATTTACTGACCGCAACAGCCAAATCTTCGAACACAAAAGCATCTTTATTCTCCCGATGTTAGATTTTCAAAAACCAATTTCTATAATTATTTAGCTATCGGAAAAAAACGGTCATTTTGAGAGAACTAAATTTAGTTGTTTGCAATGTACAATAATATAATAAAAAAATAAAAGCCGTTTCGATCTCTCGTTTTGATGAAAGTTGTGTTTCAATTAGAAAATTTCTGCAAGGTCCTTCTGATTTGATGAAATNAATAGATTAAGGAATTATATTATTAGTAAATTCGATGAAGAAGCGTATTGAAATGTGGTTTATTCTTCATGATACTGAGATTGGTTCTCATTGAATGGGGTCATCACAAATTGTGTTCATTGCATCGTCATCAAAATTGACCGTTCTAATTTCGCTATAAAAACGAAACGGGCATTTTATCATACGCATTTGACAATTGTCACAATAATAATGCACTTTTTGGCTAATATTTTATTTTCTATTTTCAGCTATTTTACGATAGTCTATAGTATATCTTTTGAAGACTATTACTTACGTTCTGGGGAATCGAGACGGATGATCGTCACTCCCAAAGCTGCAACTTTTAGTGAGTACTATTAAGATAACTTTATTTATTTATTTATTTATTTATTATATGTTCGAACTTAAAGTTGAACTTCTCGGTAATTGGCTTGAGCTTCAAGTGGTCCCTATCAGGGCCTATATTTCTCTGGCATTTCTATGTAAGCGAACCTGAAATTTTTTCTTCATGCTTTTATGTAAGCCAAATATTGGAAATAAAAGCAAAGTGACTCTTATTTCAGTAACACCAGTGAAAGCGTCAGCTGTTTTCTTTGATTCTTCGAGGATCGGGTTCTGGACTGGTCTTGCACGAGGGAGTATCAATTTTGCACAGGTTACTCGCTAACTTTTTCATATTAAAGAGCTTTCTTCGTCGAATCGTATATCTTGAGAATTCCAACTCCAAAATTACTAAAAAATAATGTCAAATAACTCCATCGTCGTTTCTTATGATTTGCGCTGACTGGATGATCTCTTCGAGAAGAACTGCAAGTAAACGAGGGGAGAGGGCAAAAACTCCATTTAAAGTCGAATAATCGGTATCTTCGATTATTATCCTCTGAGAATTCAAAAAAAAAATTTTTTTTTTTCAGCATCATTTTTGTCTCAAACTCTATTATTGCAATTAGAAATACGTTTTATCACAATTATTCATTTATTGAAAATTTGATTAACGAAAATAAATGCGAAGTATTAATATTTATTTAATTTTCTTGTTTTTTTCAAATATGAAATTGTATTATTGTGAATTTTAGGCGAATTTCCCAGATCATCCGGCAACAGTTATCGATATTGTACTCTTTTTTCCACCTTCTCAACATAATCGAACATATTTGATAGAAATTCTCTTCAGTGGAAATTTAGATCAACGATATTGTGAGAAAGGAAAACGATATATCGAATTGCATAAATTTAAGGTCATTTTCGATTTTGAATATTCATTTATTTAGAATAGTTGATCAATATTTATAGAAAAATTCCATAGTCAATATTTGCATTTGTAAAAAATATATGCGCAATAAAAAAACTTTTCCCAGTAGGCTTTTAGCAGTAAATAAAAGTCTTTTCTGGAGCATAGTGGTCAGCAAATGGATGTCGATCCAACCAGCCAGCCATGTGCCTATTGCTTAAATATTCTTCTTCGAAGTGAGGGCAAGCTTTTAGTGCATAAAGATAACAATAAACTTGTGCTATAATATTCTTTAATCACCGTAATTAAATATAATAACACATCTGTGTTATAATAACACATCTTTAATCGAACAAAGTCATTATCAATTCAACTGTTAAATATTTTAAGAAGTTGACAGCTCATTCTCAATTTGACTTTAAAAAATACCATATAATTATTCACTAAAATTTTCTGAAAAATTTTCACTCAATCAATTTTACATCCGAATTTTTTCCATTTTTTTTCAAACTGTAAATAATATCACATATTATTTATTACTTACCTATTGCTTTCTAACAATGCAATGAGAGACTGAGCTTCTTTTCGATATGCTTCGTATAATCTGATTATGACGTAGCATCGTTTGTTTAAAATTTTTGAACAATATAGGCCCTAGGGGTATTGAACAAACGGGTACTGTACTTCCTAAAAGAAAATAATTTCTAACAACGTACGTAATTTTCTTTTGGATTAAGCTATTAATATTCATAATAATAAGGTAATGGGATGTATGCAGATTATAGCTGCCAGTCGAGGTATTAGGATGTATTTAAATTATAGTTGCCAGCCGATGAAATCTTCTATATGCGATCGCTGAAGAGTCATGACGTAAACGTTATCGACGAAGATGAGAGCGTTATTGCACGTACAATTCGCATTATTTGCGCCGACTGTAAATATCGAAGCGAAAAAATGGGCGGTTGTTCGATTATTGGTCGAGTTGGTATGATGTTTTGCGTTATCGATTGATTGCTATCGAGGGATCAATCATTCTTATAATCAACAACGAAAATAATCTAATTTTTATTTCATTATCTTAAAATATAGTAAACAAAAAAAAATATTTCACATAATTCTGCTTATTAGGATTATATTTTCACTGAAGATTCGGTTAGAATTTCAAAAATATTTTAAAAAAATATTTTCAGATAGGTTTTTTTTTAATTTTCTAAAGTTCAGGAAAAGTTTGCATATAATTCTATGGAAAATCACAAAATGCGATACACGCAAAATACGAAAATCTTTCATATTTTGAAAACCNTATATATATATTTCATACAATAAGAATTTAAACGGATCGGAGCGAAAGTCAGCAGCTTCTGTTGAAGAGGATGTCAAAGAAGAACCATTAGAATTAAAGAGATCTCGGTTATTGCCTGCGGGCAAATACATTCCCGGAAGGAATCTATTCAAATTTCTTCATGTTTACATTTCATCATTTTCGATATCACTGTTGGAGAAAAAAGAAATTCACTGCATTCTCATATTATTGCAATTCAACGCAATTAGCGATGAATTTCTTCAAATAGAAAGATATGAGATGCTAAAATATATGCCAAAAATATATGAGATGCTAAAATCGCCGATTTAATTCCATTACAATGAATTCTTTTTCTTACCTTTAATTGGAAGTCTTTTAAGTATCCTTTGATAGTTGATAAAAAAAAAGCAGCCTGCTATCAAGCAAATAATACCCGTATAATTATTGTTAAATCTCCAATAATGAAAATTTAAATTTTTTTAAAAAAAATTTCTGCGAAGATTTTCATATTTCCATATTCTCCTTATGACGGAGAAAATTTTTACAAAATATTCCCTCTTTTTTCTCATTATTTCTCATTAGTTTATAATCGATAAAATATTTCCTACAAAATTCTATGGCATTCTTTAGATGATGAAGTGTATACNTTTCAACATTATAACCTACAATGATAATAAAATTGGCGATCATTTATCGCATTTTTTTTGGCGTCGATGTTTTTCGCTCTTTTAATGTGAGTATTTGCTGTTGATTTTTCTTATCAGCTTCGCTTCGAACTTGTTCCTTTTGTTGTTGAAGAATGTCTTACATCAAAGAGTTTATAATTTACGGGGCATAGCCAAAAGTACGTGGGAGGATAGCGATGAAGATGATGGAGGGGAAGGGGAAGTACGACTGTCTATTTAAGAATTTTTTTTTTGAGCAATATGAAAAAGATTAGAGGTACTAAAGAAAAGTGAAAAATATTTTAACAAAAAAATAATACATAGTCATCTTTTCTCTCATTTAATCTACCATCTTTTCTTTGATTTTTTTTTTAAGCTCTCCTCTTACTACAGCATAACACAAGCACGTTTGTGGTACCTCTAAACAACATAAAAGGTTCGGCAGAAGAAACACGAAAATATTTTTCAACTTAGTATCTCATATTGAATTGCCGAATTCGACCTTCTATAAGAATTACGTAATAGTATATTATCAATGATATGATCACTATTAAGACTGATAAAATAGATTAAATTAATTGCATTATCAGTGATAAAATTCTATAATTTATTTTCTTCATCGGCTTAAGGTTATCCTCGTTCAATAATTTTATTTCATCTTAATATATGCAAAGAAGAAATTTTTTTTTTTTGAAACCAACAATCTGCATAGCGAAAAAAAATGATATTCACTAATATATAAATGGAATATTTAAAAATTCTTCCTTCCAGACAACATTTTTTTTTGCTCTAAATTAAATGCAAAGTTGTTATTGAAGAACTTTCGTTGAATTTTATCAAACAATAAATTTATTTTTAAGAATTAAATAAAAGAAAAATACAAACTGAAGAATTTTACTTCAAATTAAAAACGATATTTATTGTTCAAAATTGCTCATCCATTCTTCCGATAATTCCACAAGCAATTGCTGTACCGACATTACCATTGAAACGACTTTCAATTGTATTATTCTGTGCTCCATCGTCGGGATTTTCGAAAATTGCAATTCCTCTACCTAATACACTATTCCTTCCATATAGCGACACATAACGATTGTTTCGATCTTCGTACTAAAATTCAATATTATTATTTAATGTATCAATTGCAGTTTTCACTTTGAAATTTCTATACTTTATGAATAATCAATCCTCAAATCTTTTAGTTCTATAAAGTCTATATATATATATATATATATATATATATATATAATTATATATGAGTGGTTGATTTGTGTTTAAAGAGTGGAGCTAAAAGCAAGTGGATCAGTACCATGGGAGATAGAATAAAGTTCGCCAAGAATGAAATTACTGTCAAAAATGCTATGCGAACAGAGAAATTGTTGAACGATAAGAAATAAATGCAAATCTTTTGCTTCAGTATATTTTGTTGAAGGACAAATCGATGAAAGAATTTAAATGTTATTAAATTCAAGACTCGTAGATTATTCATATTCATTCCTAAATGAAAGATGCACCACAAATATGGATAGATTTCAACATTCCCAATACACTAAAAATCATCAATATTTACATAAACCTGATGTGAAGTTTACATAAGCTGACAACAGGCATACAAGCTTTGAATGAGATTCATCTATACCTGTCCATTGATAATATTCCCAAGGGTACCAACACGATGGCGATGTTTTTCAAACGATGAATGTGGAATGCGATCTGGATTGAACGTATTGCCCATAGTGTCACATCCGCCAACCATATTGCCCCAATCAAGAATTGCAAAACCGTGTTCACCCGGTATACCTTCATAGTACATCATATAAATATTTGCTAATTTTTTCGGCAGTAGCACATGTAAATGCTCGAAAAAATTTAAATTTCGTTTTGCATTTGAAGTTCTAGTCTATTCAAGTTTAAGACTGAAGTTCAAGTTTATCATAAATCAACTGTCTTCTATGTAGTATAGAGCATTCTGGATCAGTTAGCCATCCGTCAAACATTCCGGATGAATCAATTATGAGCAAAAGTAATAGCTGTGGAATAAATATGAATAAATGCCACCCTATAGAAATAGTCTCTAGATTTATCGAGCGATCAGCTTAATCATTAAAATATGGCATTAAATTATTCAAGTACTTGTTTGCAATCCAAATTGTTATTCTCACGTCTAGGTGATATTAATTGCTATGATTGAATTACTGGGTAGTGACAACAACACGTAACATTCACTAAAGCTACACTAAAAAATAAAAATAATTAACATAGACGATAAACTACCATTAATAATAACGTAATAACAAAAATCTGACAGAATACAAGACGATGCGAGTATTGTTTAAAAATATGCATAGAATTTATCTATTTGACTGGATGTAGCATTTAGCCAATTCAAAAATTTGAACTAATGATTCAATAATTTTAAAAAATGATATCCAAATTGAAAAGATAAGATACTATTCTATGAGACTCTCTTCGTCAAACAAAAATTTTAAAGTAAAACAAAAAATGAAAACAGAAATTTATATGTTGAAAAATTGACATCGGAATGAACCTGTTATATTCGCTCGAATAATGCATGGTGAATATGCCATATATTCTTGCTCGAATGTGACGATTCCATTCACATCGTTATCCTCACTCCGAATTTGTGCAGCCGCATGTGCAACACCATCTACGAGGTGAAAGCAACTCAAAAAAAGTAAAACAAAAAATGAAAACAGAAATTTATATGTTGAAAAATTGACATCGGAATGAACCTGTTATATTCGCTCGAATAATGCATGGTGAATATGCCATATATTCTTGCTCGAATGTGACGATTCCATTCACATCGTTATCCTCACTCCGAATTTGTGCAGCCGCATGTGCAACACCATCTACGAGGTGAAAGCAACTCAAAAAGCGCGCCAGATGGAATAGCACGGTATGCGCTTTCATTATTCTGCCACCGCTTCCACTTCTCTGTCTGACTGTCTGTTTGTCTGTCTGCCTGCCTGTCTGCTTGTCTGTCCGTTTTCCTATCTGTCTGTCTGTCCCTCTGCCTGTGTTGTTTTCCTGCCCGTCTGTACGCCTGGTCTGTCTGTCTGTCTGTCTGCCCGTCTGTCCATCTACCTGTCTGCCTCTTTGCCCGCCTCTCTGCCTGTCTGCCAGTCTCTGTATTTACCTGCCTGTCTGTTTACCTGTCCCTCTCCTTGCCTGTCTGTCTGTTCGTCTATCTGTCTGCCTACCTGCCTGCCTCTTTGCCTGCTTCACTGCCCGTCTGTCTGCCCGTCGGCTTGCCTGTCTGGTCTGTCTATCTGCCTGTCTGTCTGTCTGGTCTGTCTGTCTGCTCGCCTTTCGGCCCGCCTGTGTGTCCGCCTCTCTGCCGGCCTGCCTGTCTGATCTATCTCTCTGTCTGTCTGTCTGTCTGCCTGTCGGTCTGCCCGTTTGGTCTGCCTGTCACTGTGCCTCTCTGTCTGCCTGACTCGTCTGTCTGTCTTTTCCGTCTGCCTGTCTATCTGTCTCCCTGTTTCACCGCCCGCCTCATTGCCTGTCTGTCTGTCTGTTGGCCTATCTGCCCGTTTTTCTGTCCGACAGACAAGTGGACAGACAGATAGACAGACGGGCAGGCTTACAAACAGACAGGCAAGCAGACAAACGCATACAGAGAGACAGACAGATAGGCAGATAGACGGGCAGACAAACAAATAGGCGGACAGATAGGCAGACCGACGGGAAGACAGAGACAGAACGGACAGACAGGCAGGCGAACAGACAGACAAATCAAACAGACAGACAAACAGAGAGGCAGACAGGCAGGCGGGCAGGCGGGCAAGCAGATAGGCGGGCAGACAGGGAGGCAGACAGGCAGACAGAGAGGCTGATCAAACAGGCAGACAGACGGAGAGGCGGACAGATAGGCAGGCAGGCAAACAGGCAGACAAGGCCGACAGGCAGACAGAGAGACAGATCAAACAGATAGACAGACAAGCAGGCAGGCAGACGGAGAGGCGGACAGATAGACAGGGAGGCAAACAGGCGGACAACGAGACAGACCAAAGAAACGGACAGACGGAGAGGCAGGCGGACAGACAGATGGACAGGCAAACGGACAGGCGAACAGACAAGCAGGCAGACAGACAGACAGAGAGACAGATCAAATAGACAGACCGACAGGCAGGCAGAGAGACAAATCAAACAGACAGGCAGACAAGTAGGCAGGCAAACAGACAGGCAAGCAGGCAGGCAGGCAGGCGGGCGGACAGGCAGGCCGACAGGCAGACAGAGAGACAGATCAAACGGGCGGACAGACAGATAGGCAGACAGACAGGCGGACAGATAGGCAGACAGACAAGCAGACAGGCAACCAGGCTGGCAGGCAGGCAGACGGGCAGACAGGCAGACAGACATGCAGATAGACACAAAACAATGCAGACATTTCGTAAACGTAGCTATGCTTTGTGAACACAACTTTGCTGAATCTGCATAGACGATCATAAATTAACTGAATTAAGTGGAAGAAAGTGAGAAAATGAAGATTTTTCCCGAAAAGACGGAATTATCAAAAATTTGATAATGAGATACTTACCGTTTCCAAATACTCTTGCTGTAGCGAACGAATTCATCAATAAGACGTAGAAAATTCCAATGTTGAACAACATCCTTAATAAAATCGAATGTAAATTATGAGATTTTTTGATGAAAATAATAAAATATAAGAATGAAAGTACCAATTTGTAGAATAAATATGTAACCCGAAAGTCAATAGATAATTGTGAAAATTTTCTTCAACACGAATAAAAGAGAATTTTCGAGACAAAAAAAAAGAAAAGGTAAATCGTTGTTTGTCTGCTCAGATTTTACAGAAACCAGTCGAAGGATGTGATTATCTTCATAAAGGAATGTGTGGTGAATAAATTGATTTGACGGCTCTATTTCGACCTAATTTCACTTCAAACCAATTGTCATTATTGTGGCAACCACACTAATGAAATATTCTAAAAACTTTCAATTTTTTAATGAAATTTTTTTTCGAAAATAATTCACTCAAATTAACGAGCATTTCCTACCATTCAACTATTGATATTTACAGATTTTTTTTACATTTTTTTACAGGAATTTTCGCATATTTTTAAAATTTCTTAAAAATTCTATGCATGTTCAGTTACTGAATTCTATATAGACGATATTGAAATTTTTCGAAGTTCTATACAGTGCATA
>QEWY01003862.1:505965-532349 GCA_006503575.1 Baylisascaris schroederi
TAAGCAATTAATATTATATGGAATAGATTTATAATTGAAGTTTTATAATAGTATTGCTGCGAAACTTTCGCATTTAATAAAAAATTTGCAAAAAAATTTTTGAGCTGCAATAATGCCACATCAAATTTTGTTTGGTTTTTCTGTGCTTTTGGATAAGTGCCAAAAGTGTGGACTACGAAATCTTCAACAACTTAAGGACATATATGTCATCGAGGTATAGGCTTGCAAATTGAATAGCTTATAGGTATGGGATATTTTTACTATGTGTAACGTAAACAAGTATCGTAGAAGAAATCTTCCAGAATCCAAGATCCAGGTTTTTAGATCCATGATCTTCTGGATCTAAAAACCTAGTTATTGCCGAGATATTTCTGGAGGAGATTTCATCAATTTGCCGTAGACAAGCGTAGCTTAATCATTACTTTATTTGTTAAATGTTAATGACTTACTACTATCGATTTCTAGGTGATCGTTTTCTGGATCGCTCAATGTCGATATTCCACGATGAAGTTGAAATCGAAGATTTTGAATATGATGAAGACGCATGTCTGTATACGTATCCATGTCCATGTGGGGATCGTTTCGAAATTACAAGGTATTTATATGTTGCTTAATCTTTTACATCAATGATTATTGTCATAGTTTATAATCACTGCGTTATTTTCGATCGACTTATTTCATTTATTTACTATATGTTATGATTTTCATTTCTTATTTCTTCGAAAAAATCATCACAGATATAACGATGTCATCAACCATGGCGTCTTCTCCTATCACGAATTATATTTGATATCCTTTCAAATGAACTCTTTTGTCCTTTTTGGTGTCCTTGTATGATATTCTTATATCTATGAATATAGGTAGATATCCTTGAATGATATCCTTAAAAATCCACCGAAACACCTGCTTGACTCTTATAGCTGCATGGATGACCGCTGTTCTTTTATCATCAGTGATAGTCCAATCATCTCAAAGATTAAAAATTATTTTCATTTAATAAACCAAATAATTTAGGGAAATGCTCGAATCTGGAGAAGATGTAGCCACTTGTCCAAGTTGTTCGTTGATCGTTAGAGTAATATACGATCCGGATATGTTTATACGAACCGAAACGATTTCCACTTCAAAATTCGAGAAAGCAACCATAAATAAAGCATAATATCAGGTCATATTCTCTAATATCCCATATTCAATCTATTTAATGATTTATTGCTTATGAATCATTTTCTAAGAATGCTAAACGTTTAGCTATGTTTTTGTTATTATTTCCCATATCTTTCTTAAGGTCATCGTCGAAGATAAATCATCCTTACATAGTGTTTGCATCGATAATTCTGCAAAAGCATTGCAATTTATTTTGCAAATTTTGCAAATTGTTGAATGAATATATTCTATGATTGTTGATTTATTAATCTCTAATTGAAGGAAACTTTTTCATTTTATAATCTATAATCACTTTCATTAGTCTTTTATATCTTTATTCGTCGATTTAACGGGTATTATGCCTTTCAGATATTTAATTATTTTTTTGTAAATTTTTATGTGATACTTACTTGGGCAAATCGCTTTCCCCGAATCGTCGTTTTTGCTTTTCTATATTTTCGCTTTCATGTGCGAATATATTCACTGATTGAAAGCTTCAGTTTTGTGTACTGGGAATCGATGTACAATATTAAAAACTTTTAAGCTATATACGAGTGGAATTCTTTTCCTATTGGAGCTGATCCCTATATATGACGTGATACTTAAGGAGCTTGGAGCATTATAGTTCCCAAAGAGGTGTCATTATTGAGGAGAAGATATATTCCTTTATTGTAGCGAAAATTTTTAATGTAAGAGAACGAATTATAAATTATAAAATTTAAAAAAAAAAGTAAAGCTAATTGGAGAACTTTTATTGAAAGATAGCGATTAGCTTAAGTTTATTCAATAAAATAAGATATGAAATTTGTTGTTTATGTTGAATTTGAAGTGAGATTGTTAAAATTTCTATAAAAATTTATTATGCTTTGTTCAATGATTTATTATGAAGAGATATATTATTATATTTGTAATATTTTATAAAGATAAAAGTAAAAGATTTATCTGTTTTTTTAAATTTTTTATAATTTGCATATTTAATTCGAAACATTTCGATCACATATCTACCAATTCAATCATTGTGGACGTTGTTTAAACCGATCTAACAATTCGATTGTTCACTTAATTTGACCAATCGTGCGATTACTATAACTTGATCGTATATACTATTGTGAAGATCAATGAATAAAACAACTTGCAGCCATATGAAAAATTGATCTCGATCACGGTTATGGCGATTCGATTGCGATTTAATCAGCACCAATAGAAAGATTTTCAAATTGAACGTCATAAACTATGGAAAAATTGGTGTTGTTATATGATCTAAACGAATACCAACATATTTTCATCTTATATAATTTACCGTTGCAATTTGCTAACTTTTTTTATCAATTTGTTATCAATTGTACTTTCCACTATAGACATGCCAAATCTGTTATTCTCAACGTTGCAATGTCGAAGGTGTGTAAGATTGAGTGCCAATATATGTGAATGACGTCATTCCCAAAAAAGGTGACAGCTATCTGACAATATGGTACCAGTTGTACATGAAAACATCTCTCTAGGCTGCATAGAATGTTGTAGCTATGAATATAGCATTTTTTTACATAAATCATGTCAGAGTGTGAAGTAATAATACTTTTTAAAATTCGGATGCGATATTCAATTTAGGTGTGTCATTTGAAATTATTTAATCACCTTGACATTGCTTGTGAAAATATAGCTTGAACTTAATTCGACCGTCTAGAAGCCATTCTAAGGCTTACATAACTTCAGAGAGGATTTTCTTTTGCATTTGAATATTTTATATTTAACGAAATTACCATCGCTTTCTTGTATTGAATGATTCATTGGTCAATTTCTGATCGTCGTTAAGCTTCAGCTTTTAGCGATCATTGTCGCACAAATCGAGGTCATACTTTTGAAGATCACACACTCAATCAGTATGTGTTCTTAATGGAATCTGCACTCTAGAATTTTGGTGCCAGCCGTTAGTCACGTTGCCGCTGCAAATGCAACATAATGAATAGTAGTACGGCCTTTTTGATATTGAAAGGGCGGAGTAATGCGATATGTAGAAGCTGCTATTGCCATGTATTTTGACCCGGTGGGCATTGTTCATATGCCTGAAATTAGTGATCCACTTCTGTTCACAATTATCGATCGGACTTCTTTCGTGTTTTTATATTTCCGGTCCTTACCAGTCTTCGATGGTCCATTTTTCATTTTCTTAGGAATTCGACGATAGAAAAATTCTTTGAGAGAACATATTAGAACATTTATCCATATGTTAATATGTGATAGCCAACTTCATTGTCGACATGATATTTGATCTTCTTTGATTCTTGATTGCTATTATTTTCGCTCATTATTTCTTTCGATATTTTTCATTACTTTTGATCTTTCGATATTTTTTTTGCAAATATTGCAAAAGTTTTATTATTTATATATTTCAAATTAAGAGTAGTTCTAGAGTTGAAGAGTGCGGTGAACGGTTGTTTGTGTCGTCAATCGACGAAGGAACCAATTTGAAGTTTTGGAATCCGAATTTGTCTTCGATTCTCAGCATCGATTCTATCGAAGATGAAGCACGTATCGAAGCATTCATCAACGCTATCAAAAGGACCGTTGAGCGCAGAAGTAAGGAAAGCGGCCTCTGAATTTGTGGCATTTATCAATAAGGCTGTTACCCCCTATCATGGTATATATTTCTATCTATTTTAATTTTTCCTTAGAATTTTTGCTATGCAAATTGATTAGGTGATTTTCGCATAAAATATTAAATATTAAAATAAATAACAAAGAATTAGAAAAAAATGTAAATTGAAAAGAAATGAAAGGATAGGAATTATTTGAATTGATTTATTAGTTTTTATTTGTGACAAAGTATGATTTGTGGAATGATTTCCGAAATTGTTTTTTTTCTTTTTATTAAGATGATTGTTATTGAAGTGAAATGTGTTTATTTAATCTAAAACATTTCCCATGAAGTTATTTATAACCTTTATTTTATTAGAAAACATTAAAAAAACTTAGAAAAAAGATGAAAGCCTCTATGCCGAATATAATAGTCTCTATTAACCCACAGCGAATGACATCCTTAAAGAAGTATATCCAGTCTTGTTGAAAGTCGAAGAGAGTTTTATCGATATAGATTAATATGGAAATTAAATGGAAAAGCAAATGAACTCAGAGGGGGGGGATTTTTATTTTTATTTTTATTTTTATTTTTATTTTCACTCTTGTTTTTGTTTTATTTCATTCAATTTATTATTTTTTTAGTTATTTTATTATATTTATTCAATTTAAAGAGTTTTTTTATTACAGCGGCTGACCTATTGTCGCATAGAATTCGACTAGTTCAACTTCATGCTGACGATGATCTCTTGTCGACTTAATCTAGCTACAATAAAGGATTTCATATATTTGTTGATCTCGCTTTAGTGATTTTACTTTTTTTTCTTGCTTGAAAGAAAAGAAATAAGGAATGGCTCGAGTTTGTTGATTAATTCGAAATGTGTGATTTATAGAAATCGATCAGCAATATTGGCATTCGCTGTGGGTGGCAAATATAAACCAGGAAATGGATTCTCTATAATAGCCGCTCATACGGATAGTCCCGCATTACGTATTAAACCAATCTCGAAATTAAGCGCCGACAATTTTTTACAGGTCATTTTATTCCACAATTTTCTACTCTTCATGCTTATTCCTTGCAGCAACGATTCTTTAAAAAAGTTTTCACTGTCACTGTTTTCCTTTTTTTTTGTTACCCCGTTAAACTCTTCCTTACACGCAATGCAATCTAAGGCAGCGGACAAGCCTAATTTATATATAAGGTCATTTTTAACCTCGTAGGAAATTAATTCAGACTACATTGTGATAAGGACGTAAACAGTTGAAGGTGTGTGAGGGAAGATTGTTGAAGGACCTACTCCCTTTACGAGTGATTTTAATAGTTTATAGCTTTTTAGGTTGGTGTATCGACCTATGGTGGTGGTATCTGGCGCACATGGTTCGATCGAGATTTTAGTATCGCTGGCCAAATTATTTATCGTAAAGTAATTGTTAATTCCTGCACAAATTATTTATCGTAAAGTAATTGTTAATTCCTGCATAACATAACATTCAATCTTTTATCGAGTCATAAGTATATTGCCAATATTATTCATATCGAATAGAGTGAATTTCCAGTATTACAAATATATATATATATGTATATATATGGAAATATGCATAAACAGAGCTTATGAATAACATTTTTTTGAAAGGGATAGCAGTAATTTTAAGGGTGAGTATATAGCTTAAGTTTTACAATAAGGCTATCTTTCAAAAGCATAACAGGATGCAATTTGTTATTTATTTTTGCAGCGTTCTTAGCGATCGCAATAGAAATGCTAATAGAAAGAATAGTTGCAGGATCAGAAGCTAATACAGAAATTGGTTAATATTGCAAAACCAATATTATTCATACCGAATTTGGCGATTCATTTCTGTACTGAAAGAAATAAATTCGAATGTAATAACGAGACAATGCTTCGACCGATTATTGCTTCTTTTGTGGCCGATCGACTCAATAAACCGGAAGAGGTGAGTGATGAGCTTAATTTAGAGGTACAATTAGAGGATGAGCTTAGAGGTAAATTTAGAGGTAATTTCAATATTTTATTATTGAGTTGAAACAAATAATATTAGGGATATGTCTAAAGTGAACATATAACAAAGAAGCCCTTAGGGGATGGCGTTTTGATAAAATGAGGGGATTGAAGCATGCCGAATGGCTTTCGAATGAATAAGTCTTTGAAGGAAAGGTAATGCTTATATCGGCGGTAAATCGCCTCACTCTTTCGCTGATGTCGAGAAAAGTACCAGTTACAATTTCAGGTGTCCTTTCAAGTACAATAATTCGTATGTGTATTGATTGCCATCTTTTTCATTGTTTCCCTTACTGATAGGAAATAAAGGAAACAGCCCTTTCCCCTCCCCTTCCCCCCTCCCCCAAGGGTACCTGAATTTGCTTAATGAGCGAATCGTTGACATGATTGTGCATTATAGAACGAGAATCACTCATCTGAAAATGAAGTGAATGATGCGAGTGATATACAGCATGATCACCACTCAGTATTGTTGAACTTGATAGCTAAAGAAGCAGGCTGTGCACCTCAGGATATCATCGATATGGATTTGTACGTATACGATCATCAACCTGCGGTATGTTTCAGTTATGATCGCTATACCCTTTACCTATTCTAAGTATCCGTAGGTGGTCTACCTCTCCTGAGTATCCGTAGTTGATGTGGTATTCAATTTTTGATGACAATTGTAGACAATCGGTGGCGCATACGACGAATTCATTAGCAGTCAACGTCTTGACAATTTGGTTGGTACATTTACGGCGATCCGTGGCATCATTGATAGTGTAACGGAAGGTGCTACAGAGTTCGGAAACGATGAAAATATTCGAATAGCATCATGCTATGACAACGAAGAGGTGAATTTTCTCATAGTTTTATGAAGTAGGGCAGAAATTTTGTTTTTCTATTGTTATCAAATTTTTTCAAAAAAAATTTTTTTAACCAATTGATTAGAGGCATAATTGGTCGCGAAATTGATCCGTTGACCAGTTTTTGAAGTGCTATATCGATGCTCAGTGCCCATAAGTCCGTCCTTAAGGGTGGTCAATCTAACATCTGTATCTTCATTGCTATGAAATGCGGATTGGATCAGAGGACTAAATGAGAAATAAAAATATCTAATGAAAGAATGTAGTGAATGTAGACTTTTTTGAGTGTAAAGCTTTATGCATCATTATAGGCATGTGAATCACATTGGAGCTATATGGATCATTTTTTCTACCTCTTTTAAGTTTAACTTGAGTCATTTGAATTACCTTATGAATTTTCTATTGTTATTGAAGAGTTGCAACCACAGCATTACCTTCATTAGCTGATCAAATGTTAGTATTTTCTCGATTTGTCTATGGTATATTCATTGTGTAGATTGCTACCAAGTTTTTTTTTTCTGTTTTTGAGATGATGAGTGCGTCAGGTTGAATTTCTTTAGGAAAACGTGGTATTGATGTTTCATTTTGCTATTTTATTACACCGTATAGGTTTTTAAACACATTATATTGGTCTGTTAATAAAGAGAAATTCTTAATGGTATTAAAAAATTAACTGAGGGAAAACGAAGTAAACCAAGTAAGTATTGCATAGTTGCCCCACTGATGAAATGTGACCTGTTGGTGAAGAAGACGAATTATAATCACATTTTGCTTAAATATGGTTTAGTTGAGAAGTGTCTAAGAACGTGTAGTAATTCTTTATAAGGACAAATATCTGAAGAAGTGCCACTAAACGTTTGCAATGGTATCGATCGCATATGCTGATTTCTATGTTGATTTCGATGGGAAATATTTTTCTGAAGTAGGATAGAGAGATCTATATTTTATTCGATAATTGAATGAAGTTTTTCTTCTTTTTTTTTCTTTTTTTTCTTTTTTTTCTTTTTTTTCTTCTTTTTTTTCAGTGCGGAAGTGAATCTGCACAAGGAGCGAAAAGTCATTTCACTGAATGGGTGTTACGACGATTAGCAGCGGGTGGATCACAAACCGCATTCGAAGAGGCTATCGCAAAATCTTTTATGATAAGCGCTGATCAAGCACATACAGCACATCCTAACTATCGAGATAAACATGAGGTTTACTTAATTTTTGATATCATCTATAAGGAGATTCAACATTTCTTTGGATGAGAAAATCTATATCGGCTTCAATTATAGGGGATTTTAGATCATGAATTAGTTATTTGAACATATATGAATTTAAGCTCGAGATAGTATATGTAGACATGAAACTTATGAATCGAATTTGATTGAAAAGAGGAAATTTTATTTTTTAATTTTTTGGCAATTTCAAATTTAATATGAAAATAATTGAGAAATGTTTTTTTTTTACTCGTCAAAACCCATTTTTATTGGGCAAATCCCTTTGATTTGTCTCAGTCAATAGCCCTCCTCTATTCGAAAACATCTGATTTACTCAAAATGCAGCTTTATATAGGCAGTTTATTGAATGTGATAGGAGTGTTTTCGATTAATGACTCTGTAAATGGCACCACAAGATTATAGTGAGAGATGATCGTTCAGGTTGATCCTTTCTCGATTATTGTTTCAATGATTAGCGCAGAATTGTCTTAATTATTGGTGGTGGATAATGTTTTATATGAGAGAAAGCTGGAATATGGTAAATAAAGCTTAATTTTAAGGATAATCATCGTCCGAAATTCCATGGTGGAGTGATTGTTAAGGTGAATATGAATCAAAGATATGCGACAACTGGAAGAACACATGCTGTACTCAAACAAATCGCGCATCTTGCATCTTGTCCTCTACAGGTTCCTTTTATTCCCTTCATAGATTTGTTGCATCTTTTTATGGAAGTCGAGGTTAATTTAGCAATGTTGCATACCTTCAATGTTGTTGTGATAGAACTTACTCAACCATATATCATGGAAAACTCGAACATTGAATGGTACAGTTTGGTAATATTGAGGGTATATACATGACGGTTGTAGACACCGACTGAAAGATACAATTTATTATTTCCCACCGCAAAAGTCTAGTTTAGGGGCAGTATTCCCCAATATCCGACGGGGATCAAGTTGATAAATCTCTGGTTTATTAACCTAATGATTAAAGAGAACGACCATATGGGCATTTACATACGTATAATTTTTTAGAAAATAGTGGTTCGCAATGATATGCCTTGTGGCACGACAGTGGGTCCACTATTGTCATCGAATCTTGGCCTTCAAACGGTCGATGTGGGCTGTGGAATGTTGGCGATGCATTCGATTCGAGAGTTGACTTGTACGTCAAGCATCTCCCAAGCGATCACTCTCTATTCGGTATTTTATTTTTATTCATTGGAAGCGTTGACCAACGCAAAAAGGATTGAGATGAAACACTGAATTTTGTGGATTTGTACTGCAAGTAAAGTTTTCTATATCTTCGCCATTTTCATAAGTTTTTGCTGCTGTTTAAGTACTCGACCTTTTCAACGACCCATAATCTTCTATCTTTCCCTTACCTAACCCCCCCCCCCTCCCCCATCATCCAGATGGCATGCGTTCGAACATAATTTGCTAACACTCCCATAGAATTGAGAATTGATAATATGAGGTCCTTCCTTAACAAGAAATTACAATACTGAAGAGATCGCATTTGTAAGATGAGATGGCCGGCTATTTAAGCAGGTAATTTTATTCAGGTAAAATGTTCTTTCAGGCATTCTACAAATACCTGCCGTCGGTTTTGCACTCGTTGAAGTGAGAGAAGAATTACGCGTCGTACATTCAACTATAAATTGCCATAATGTTGGCCGTTCGTTAATCGTTTTTTATGTTAATAAAGAATTGTTGTTCTTTTATTCTTAATAAAGTATTGATTCTTACTCTTGACCACTTATTAACCCGTATAATAGCTTGGAGGGAAGCATTTAGTTTGTAGTATTAGTCCTGTTGTATCCACAATATCTGTGACCTTATTTTGGATGCTCAGCTAGCCGCTCACATCACGGATTATGAGGTTTAATCCAGGACAAGATAATTTCATTCACTAAAGGACTTGTTAGTTCACCGTCTCTCTCTCTAAAGGATCCGGAATAGCTGAAACGCTACAAAAATTGACACGACGAAGTTTTCAAACGCCTCCCAAGCTCAAATTTGGCGGAACTTCCCTAGACAGACGTTCCATTGCTTGTCTAATATGCCTCGGAGCAATTCAACATTTCCCGGAGCAATTCAACATGCCCCGGAGCTTTCTGCGTTTAAGAAATGAATTCATTTGTAGTTAGAATTCAACAATTCTTTTCGACAATTAATCTCAGCAGATCAATTTTATAAACAAGCTCAATATTAACCTCCACATAGATTTACTTTATTCGTCGGCGTTCAGCATAGTTGTTTGCCTACTTGTGTACATAAGCACTCATACTTTACCTAATAATGATTGAATACATTTCTGCGATACGCATATATATACCATTATATACACCTCATAGGAGAGTTTATTAAAGCAAAACGCCTCACTAATATTACATGTAACGCTACGCTTTAGGCAGTTGTTCAGTTGGTGCACACGAATTCTTAGAACATAAGAATAACAGACCAATATTCCCTGCATATTTATCTGAAGATAGCTCTTCATTGAACGCGATTCGGAGTGCTACCCGACTATCACAAATAGGTACCACTCA
The DNA here is from genome assembly GCA_006503575.1 of Baylisascaris schroederi. Classification (NCBI taxonomy): domain Eukaryota; kingdom Metazoa; phylum Nematoda; class Chromadorea; order Rhabditida; family Ascarididae; genus Baylisascaris; species Baylisascaris schroederi. The sequence goes on from QEWY01003862.1 coordinate 516,302, forward strand.
TCGACCCCCCACCCCCCCACCCTCTACCCCCTACCCACTGTACCTGCCCTCTACCCGTTCTCCATCTCACATAATTCAATTCTAAAAACTGCGATCACAACGATCGACATGTGCACCACCTGTTCTTGCTGCCATTAAAAATATACATAATTCATTCACTCATAAACATCCTCTCGTTCGCAAATATACTTGGAGATGTCACGTGGTGTTTTCAATTTATCTGCGTCCGCGTCGGGTATTTCAAAGCCGAATTCATCTTCAAGTGACATTATTATCTCGACATGATCCAACGAGTCGAGACCCAAATCGTTGACGAAACTCGCATCTAATGTCAACAAGTCACTACGATCTTGTGGGAATCGATCCCATGCACGAATCGCTTTCAAAACTCGATCCTCCACCTCAACACTCTCTATTTACGAGAAATCAAAATTAGTCGATGGATGAAATCAACAAAACAAACAAAAACCGATAAAAATTGGAAGTGAAAAATCGAATTCACTCAATCAACTAAGAGTTTCAAACTTTCTCGAAGAACAACTGCATCTCCAATAGTTTTAAGTTCCACATGGTGTACCTTCTGAAGATACGAGGCAGAAGCAAACCAAGAGTAGTAGTTCTTATGAATACTCAATTCCCATGGGTAGAAGCCATTTTATTTCTTGCCCACCCTACTCCTCCCCCCATCCCCTCCCTCAACGCCGAGTAAGTCGATCGCTGCAACTGCCATTTACCTGTTGTAAACGATCAGCGTCGTCTACTTAAACCTAGAAATAGCCTCAACAATAGGGGAAGGATGCTTGGAATATTATTTCAATGTTTTTTGTATTTCGCATTTCTAGATTTCTTTAATATTTCTTATATCCACCTTGTCTAAATTGATGTTGAGAAACCGCTTGCACTCACCATCCCGATGACCACATCCTACAGCGCTAAGTACTTCCCCTCTACTCGACTATATCACGTATTAAACTTTTGGCCTAATCTGCTATGAAAAAAAAATCAAAGGCTAAAAAAAAAATCTGAAAAAATACCACCAATTATATGAAAAAATAAGTGCGCAAAATCAAAGGCTAAGTACCACCAATTATATATCAACTAATGCATCAAAAACTTCTTAATATAACCACGTACATCACTGAATGAAGAAACACTTATAAAAGAGAAAGCAAATCAACCTCTTTGAAAGTGAGTTGCTTTGGTGGATCGAATGGGCCAAAAACTTCGATTTGTGAGAAGCGTTTTTGTTGTTTAATTGAAGCGATCGGTTGCAACCTAACAACGGCACGTGATTGGATCAATGCACATGTTGATGATGCACGAATTGTCGATATATATGAACTTGGCAAAACCCTCAACGATGCGAAACGACGGCAAAATGTATTCATTATTTTCGCCAAAATATAAACCCTATAAATAAATTACTATAATAAATATGCAACCAATTGGCTTCATAATACGTTGCAGAAAAATCATCACTAACCGCCGGTGGCAATCTAATCTAATATATTTCAAACCGAAGAGAATATTTAATTATATCACCTATATTCCTTATTTCCTCATATCATTCATATATTCGTCGTTAAATATCCAACAATCTCGTTAGAACTGCACGCGAGCCTCCACCTCATTGACTTTAAGAAAAAAAAAACCTCAAAAATTCCCCCATGAATTTCTACATCAAATTTTATCAATCCAAATCATAAGCAAATTTTTATTCCTCTCTCATCTAACACCTCTCAAATAACCGATGTTGGAATGAAATTGGCTATGCCCACATTTTTTCGAACAAGACAAATCCCACCTCTTCGATCAAAGGGAGAAATATTTTGCTAATAAATATAAAATTTTATTGAGGAAATGTATGCTTTTATTCCCTTCATGAAAGGAAAGAAATTCAATAGGAAAACCTATCGAAATGCTAATATTTATCTTCTTTTTACTGATGGAAACTGCAACTTTNNAAAAAAAAAACCACCCCACCAACAAACCAAATAAAGATTAGTTTTAAATTTTTCATAAATTCTGCCGTCTTCATTCACTTACTAAGGCTGGTGCGGCAATATTGCATTCTATGGTTAATCACCAACGAAACAATTAAACTTCAAGAAAAATCGATAAAATTTCACCTAAACAAAACGTGACAGAAAATACCTTATCTTAACGATCACATTATATAAAGAAATCTTGAACAACGATATGACAGGCATACAGGTGCTAAATTTTTACAATCCATTCAAAATTATTCAACACTATCGTAGACGCCAAATTATGACTTCTCCACGTAAATATGAAAAACCCATTAAACGTTGCAAAATTCAAAAGCCCCCAATTTCAAGGCTAAATTTTGACATCGAAAAGGGTTCCTACCGTCAAATATGAAAAAACCACAACTTATAATCGACAATCCCACCCACTGAGTCAAAACCAAAATAGAACCAACCTAATTCTAAGCAACTCCATAGCTCTTCGCTCATAAGGAGCCATACCAGTGACCTCACGTACCAATTCCCTTACAATTTTGTTCCTCTTCGAGAGACGTCCTTTGTGCCGATTTTGTCTCTGTTTACGTTCATTCTTTGTCACCTCAAATCAATCAATAACATATTTATTGATTTTTCATCCTCTCAAACTAATCAATAATAAAACACGTCATATTCCTGCAATATCACCAACCTTCTATAGACGTCATAATGGTACCGTACAGGTGTTCCTATAAACCTTGCTTGCCACAGGTATGCGGATATAGAAGCATTATGGTGGAGGATAAACGGGCATCACATTCCCACTCCATAACTATATATCGTAACATATATAAAACATACTAACTATAATGATTTAAGAGTTTATAAAAAAAAAATCTTCCAACTATCAAAAAAAAAAAAAAAAAAAAAGCTAAAAAGCCTCCCATTCTAAAGAGACACAGTGGGGAGACAAATTTTCACAGCAAATATTTGGTTATCACCTGCCAAAACTGACCATCCTTTCACTCGGCCATGAATAAAAAACAGCAATGCCATACTCCCATACACCACCATCGAAACATACTTCAAAATCAATAAATAAAAGAACAAACTAAAACCCCATTCGCAATCGACGAAACAGACTAAACCGAAATTTCCTGGCGTATTATACTAAGCACTGATATACACCCTATAACCTACCTTAATAGCAAATATACAAATCAATATTAAAGTAGAAACTAGCTCAACGTCTAGTTGCAAAGACGATGAATACCGTAAACAATCACCACAACAGCGAATGTCATGCAAACAAAATAACTCATCTTCAACAAGTCTTTTATTGCCAGCCATCTGTTATGTCCCCCTTGAGAACTCTCTAGTCGCAATTAGAAAGAAACCGTGCAACTATGCAACTACATCATATCTCCCTAACTCATTAATATCCTCTACTTCAGATGAATGCAAATATATTCATAAAAAAACTTTGGTTCCCTAATATTCAATTAGTACACCACCTAAAAAACCTCATCAATGATCCAAACAACGTCCAATAAATAATACGACAATGACCGCTGCAAGTCTAACCATGAATGGCTAAGAGCTGTAACGATTTCTATATTTCATCTACCTTCCATCCATAATCAAAAACAACTACTCCACGATAAGAAAGTAACGTTAAATCAGAAATTATAAAAACATACCTTATAGCCAGCATTGAGGCCCACTGCTAACGCTTCAACCGCTACCATTCTCCAAGCGGTCTGAAAATTTCCTTCAAAAAATCAACACCTCAAAATATCGTTGCATGAAAGCGCTAGCAGAAAGTCGGTAATGTTTGCTTAGAGAAATATATTTTGAATGGACAAAATATAGCAACACAAAAATAATATAATGGATGAGGATAAGATGGGATGGAAGGGTGAAAGCCCTCTGTCCAATCAGGCATTGGCCTAACCTGCCCTCACATCTCTATGCGTTCAACTCAGCCCCNCCCCCCCCCCCCCCCCCCCCCCTTCGATCCTGATATTGTTTAATGGCAGATTTTGGGGCTCGAGCGCTGCAATAAATGATACGTATTTCCATCGAGTTTTCCTTCACGCAATCAAAGAAGGAGGTGTTATGTTATAAGGGAGATCTATGTGAAAACGACGGCGAAAACCTTCGGACATTCAAGGCTACCACTGCCGAATGAGAAGAGGCTTTTGAACTTTGACCCCAAACCAAATTTCATACAAATATGCCCCCACCCCTCCCTCCCCCTATCCTTCCTATAATTCAAACTAACCACTATAGTATACGATAAAAAGAAACAAAAATACGAGCACACCACATACAACGTCTCCTTGCAACCACAAACACTATTACCCATTCTATGATACTCTTTTGCATCTATTGAATAAAAGCGTGCAAATCGTCGACTATATACGAGCATTTAATTATATCAGTGAAATAGCCTAAATGGAATCTGAAAAGGTGTTGTCCTCAGCTTAGAGTGCCGTCACCCTCCCCCTCCCACCTCTCTGTCACGTCGCATGATTATATTTAACTCAACAACAGTCCGAGATCACTAACCCGTAGAGACTGCACCCATCATTCACCTGCATCTCAGGTGATCAACCCCACACCTCCAAACAACATCATTTTCATAAATCAACTTTTAAATAATGCATCAAAATATACATAATACTCTATGGATATAAAATTAATGAAGAGAAATGTGAATAAGTCCAGAAAATCGACATCAAAATAGTATGGCTAATAACCATCAATAAATAACTTCATTCAATATCATAGATGAACAACTAATATAATAAATTTATTTGAGCGATACTATATGAGAAACAAATCGATGATAATTGAAGAAATATTCATAGCAAAAAAAAAGTAGAAGTAAATAAACTGCAATCAAATCTTACCGGAATTTGCAACATTTTAAAGGCAAATAAAATAAAGGTGACCAATGGCGAATACATAAATGACAAGTGATAATGGATCGCCATATTCAAAAATTAGATGCGAATGAAAGATTTTCTCAAAATCTATAAAATAATTGAAAAACAATAGTAATAATGAGTTCATATATACAACTCTCTGCTTATATCTAAAATATTCGACGAGGAAATATTTGCAATGTGTCAATCTTTAATCATAATATTAAGTGATGTTTCAATCTAGCCCTCATATCAAAGATGAAATCTTGCTTTCACTCAGCCAAGGATATCTTCTATTTTTTCAAACAAAAAATATCCCCAAAAATTGCCTTAAATTCAAAATTATTCCTTGCATAAACTATTACTTCTATTAAATATTGTTTGTTTTCCTCAAAAAAACTTATCGTAGTATCAAATTTTGCCCCCCCCCCCTTACAAATAAAACTACGCAAACACTGGCGTAACGCGGTGCTATTGTTGTGGATGCGGCTATCCCGCAGCTGTCATAAACTTCTAAATTACATCCTCAGTATATTATTAATTAGTGATTTAATTAGGCGACTTAATATTTACATTCTACGATCACCCAATATATTTACTCCATGCCCCTATTGGGGTATCGATTCGTTATGACTTGTACTACTAGCAATCAATTATCTAGGATTCCCTCGTAAATTTCTTATTTCAATTAAAAAAAAAAACAACAGTTGCATAACATAAGGAGAGATCAAACTAGTTCCAGAGCACACAAACATATATTTTCTTTAAAAAAAAACATCAAATCATTGTCGTACACTTCGTACAGTGAATAGAATCCAGAGTTGAAATAACCCTCACTCTTTCTACTTCTAAATTTTAGTTCAAGCATCAATCTATACTTAGACACAAATTGCACTAATCTTAAAACAAGCCCTCATCTACCAGACGATGGACGTGATCGACCGTCAACTGCCAATTTGATCGATGATCGTGGATGATGCGAATAAGATGAGGGTATATAAGCATGGGCTGAAGAAGCCCTCTTCTGGGGCACATTAGTGTGCTTCGATTTGACCGAGGCCAGCTCGGATACGTAAGCTGATATACGATTTGTGACAATTAATGATGGCCAAAATATGTGCACACTTGGCACTGATGTACAATCCTCACAGCGTACCTTCACATCTGCCTTCAAATTTCAATACTATAACCAATTATTTTTGCAGAAGAAATGCAGAAACAAATTCCGTGATTCAAACCTTAGTAAATAGTAATTCAACTTGAACAAAATCTAAGTTTTAAATATATAATATGCTTTGGAGTAATATTAGTGGTGAATGAGGTTCGCCTTTTATAACCCTCAGATATATTTATCAACAACATCTCATTTGTGCTATAGTGATTCAGAAAGGCAACTGATAAAACATTAACATCATTGGGAATAAAAGGCAAAACTCCTCGGCAATCTACCGCATCTTTAAAATACGCAAAAATTGACACATTCTAAGGCATAAAAATTAAAGTAACCAACAACTTTTTCCTGTAAATTTATGATTTAATCACATCTTTTCTAGAAAAAAGTAAAAGGTAATTATGCAAAAACTAAAGAAAAATTAGAAGGTAATTTATGCAAGAAAAAGAGTGAAATCTCCTTCAAAATCCCTCAACTAATGCAATCGGATGATCATTGGTCATCTCAAATTCACTAAGACTCCTACTCCTTTATTATGAATCTCTATAAATAGCTGTACGACAAATAAGAAATGATCACTGATTATCGAGGAGCAATCAAATCTTCCATTCACTTTTCAAAAGAAAAATTCAAAAATCTCTGAAGTGAGAATAAATTCAACAGCTTATTGCTTTCTCTTACAAAATTTCGAAATAAATTACTTCTAATTGCTAAGAGTTTCAATGAATCCCCATCAAACTAATAGATCCAATATTCCCCCATATGATCCCACCCCCTCCCCCCCCTCCCCCAGTTTCCCAGGTTTTCCTTGCAAAACACCAACTATTTAAAAACCCTCACTTTCTTCACCACAGAATATAGTAAGAAGAAGGGATCGGCAATGTCCTAAAAAGTCAAATCAGCCAATAACATCAATTCTTCTATTCATCGAAATGATCAACTAACGAGATAGCTGCTGACGATGAAGAATGGGAAGAACATTCCGAACAGACATCCATTGACAATAAAATTACTCGACGTCATCGTAACGAGTGTCAATGGCGTACCGAAACCCATAAAATAGGGCCAACAACGTTCGATTTTTGCTAATCGACTCTTTAGCTCAAATCCTTGCGACATCCAAAAATATTCGAAGCTGAAATATACGTGGTCAGATGCGCTTCAAGTAGGTGAATCACTCATACTATAGTAACATAGCATAGTATCATATACTCATTACTGAGACAAATGTTTATTCATATTTACATATGTGATTTTCTTAACGGCATTAGACACGTTTTGGCAGAATTTATTTTGCACTCATCCATTCTACATAATAAACCGCCATAATTAAAGCCATTTACTCCGAAAAAAAAAATCTGACTGATACTATGCACTCCATAACAGCGAGCACTCTACTACATTTATAGTGATTAGCACCTTTTTTGATTATATCTAGTTAGTTTACGGTTTAGAGAGATTTCTACGAAGCATTTTATGCCAATATTCTCGACCACTGCAACACATCTACACCGACATAACAACACTCAGTTGAATCCCTCTCAGCTCGAGTTTTGTTCAATTTAACAACTACACCGAATCGTCATTTAGGGATAGATGCTGTCCTAACTCTACAACACCTTTCTTTGCTGCCTTTTAACAGCAAAGAAGATCATAAGAAAGCTTAGCAAAATAATAATAAACAGCATTGTAAGCGATAAACGAACGCCTGCAAACTTTAGGATATTCGGCCGCATGCGCGCTGTAACAATCGCTCTCGTTATTGCTTTTTATTCTATCATATTAAACACTCATCTGTTTAATATGCATTACATAAAAAGCATAGTTGTCAATTCATATATGTGTATCACCGGCCAAACGCTCTACTCGTCCATCCGGTATATGATCCATCACTTAACACGGCGAAGGTCCCCTCAAAATACTAAATGTGAATAAGTAAAAACAAAAATGGAAAGTAAAAACAACAAATGAAGAATAAATGGTACCTGTAGAGAGCATGGAGAAGAGAAAGGTGGAAGAATGTGATGAGTGGTGCGATTAGAGGGATTGGTAGGTAGACCATCATCAGTGATTGTAACAAGAAAACCACCTCGACCAGTATTGCAACCAAAAAATCGGCCGCCGCTCGACTTAAATAAGCAAACAAGTTGAATAAAATATTGAAGTTGCGCGGCATTTTTGCACATTGGCTAACTTAGTGGAAATAAAGCAATCTTTAGGCGAACATACACTAACCTTCCAATATATCCTATTTGAATAACTTTATTCCATAGGAAAATTTCGGCAAATCTGTACAATATGGTACGTCTCTAATTAGAGGAACTGTGCCCAAGATTTTTGTGGCACTAGCATCGTGCGGTTTTAAGTAAACGCAGAAGTTTATGTCCGAACTCCCCCTTTTCGTTGTTACATCGAACATGCCATTTAATCTCCTTCCACCACCCAATTGGCATCATGGATTAAATAAAACCAGCGAATTTCCAGGAACAATATTTGGCGTGAACAAAACAACCTCATTGGGCCAGAGTTTTAGTACAATCATAAATCGGCTTGCTCCTTACCAACAAGTATAACGCTTGCGAGAATTATCCTTTAAACTATGATGTTCGCAAGGCAATTTGTGCAGAATATCACCAAAGGACAACTCATTCAGAGTAGATCTCCATCATACGTTGCCTTTACTTGATATGAAAAACCAGATACTCCAATATTCAATCTCGAAGCGCATGAACATGCAGAAAGAACTGTGCCAAACATTGCAGGCATAGTCGAATACAACAAGCCAATACATATGCTACTCTATCTTCAGACATACACAATAACGCCACGAGAGATAACGAGGCCTCATTTCTCAAAAAAAAAACTTTCCTTAGTTGATCATATATATATATATATCCCTATCCACCTATATTCGTGAACATTTAACTGGTCGGACCAGTCTCGCAATCTACAAGTTGGAGTGTACCGGAATAACCGCACCGGAATGCACCGGAATAACCAACCTAAACGAAATAGGTATAACTGGTTGCAATCCTCGATATTTGAGTGAGGCGTTTGCAATATCCGAGAACCAAAGTGCATTTACAAGTCGTGTGATCACAAAAAATGGTAGAATCGAGATGATGCCCACCGCACTCGATACGAATTCAGCTGTCCAGTTTTGCGGTAATGAGAACGGTGACAGATACGCGACGAGTCTCATTATTGGCAATAAAATAAATTGCAGTGCAATTACGCATGCCACATTTAAACCCATACATTGAAGCACTCTGCAAATAAATTCGACGTCTCCACCTCCAACCTGACCTTGACCTATAACCTGCCTGACTCTCTAACTAAAGACCTCCAACCAGCTGCTAAACACTTACTTATACTAGAAACATGTCTGGATTAAATCATATCTCCCTATAATTCCGTCACCTAAAAAAACTTTTTACTTAGTCGAAAATTCGTCCACCTTCAAGAAATCACCATTAAAAATTAGAACGACAACAACAATCGCAACAAAACGAGAAAACAATAAGGTATACTGTTAGCGGAATGCGAACGCGCATCCCAATGCACGCTGTTGATACCGCTTTTTCTTTTGCTTTTTACTACACCTGCGAGGTGAAGGTAAACACCTAGCCGGCATCGAAAAAGCTTCACATCAACATAAATCTCTCTAACACAAGCAATAAGATACGCTTATATCAGCAATACTCATAAACGAGAATATGAAATACTCAAATAATTTCTCAATTTTTCAGAGCATTTCAGCATTTGAAAGAAGTTTTGAAGTTCAGAACTTCTTCCACATCTTCATTTACCTTTTATGCTTGCATTTGCACCTTAAAAACCCACAATTATACTTCTGTTCACTTAACCTTTACGTTTTGCACAATCAATTGCCACGTCATAAATTATGACAGAAAAAAAGATCTACCACAAAAAGCTCACACTTCCCATAGTTGCAAATGTGTTTACTCCACCGAATAAGGAATTCTAAACAACGTGCAATAAGGAATCAACCGAAGGTTCGATGCGTCGACGATGAGGTTCCAACTTATCAACTTATGCTCACACACTTCAGCTTATCATTAAGCTCACCTTTTGACAGCGGTCGGTTTTTGAGGTTCCAACTCTTCGGTACTTGCCTTCGGTGTGGCAGTTGCATTGGCTAATCGTCGTTGCTTCAATACCGTCGTCACCCTGGATTCACCCCTCCTGCTTGAAGCATCGTCACTTTTAATCGACGCATCATTAGGCGTCGTATCCAATTTATGCAACACCTGTAAATTCAACTTCATAATCACATATCAACGTAACTAATAAAGCGCCATTTGTGACGAAAACTAAGAGATCTTAATGAAGTAAGCAAAAAAAGATTGCTCCACTCTGTTCTATATAATCAACACGAATTATAAGAAACAATATAACACTTTTAAGAAATAAAATGTGATTTCTGTAATCTACGAATCGAACCCAAACAATAGAAGAAACAAGTTCTTCACTATGTCGGGTAGATACTTGAAGATGTTGATTTTGCTCCTCGTGAAGCCACCAATCCGGTTCGGCAGGAAAGGTGAGTCTTCCGAGGAGCCACACCAATCATCGGAATAAAGGGGATAGAAAGCATGATGAATGCATTCCACGACCTTTTTCGTATTTAACAATTGCACAAAAAAAATAATGAAAACTTACAAAGAATCCATAAAGCGATGATCGTAGACCGTTGAAATAGTCGACGACGAAATGCCGTATAAGCATTGCATACGTTTTGCAGCATTAGATCCGATTTAAACTATTGAATTGTATTTGCACATCAATAACACCAAACCACAACATTGTTCGTCTCTTCTAGCCGTCAACTCAATCACCGACCCTCTGCTCTGAAATCGAAAGCTCATAATTTTGCATAAGATTAATAAAGTATGCAAGAAATACTTGAATGTCACATGATCAAACCTCAAATATACAGAAATATACGAACAGAACTAGTCGAAAAAAGAATCTATTGCAAAGTCAAAAGTTTTATTGACAGGAATTTCAACGCTATTCACATTCAAAGCTCTCAGAATTTCCTTTAAAAAAATAGTACTGATGCCAGACGCTGCTGGTGTAATGGGATTTGCCCACTGGGTAATGGGATTTGCCCACTGGGCGAGATTTGCCCATTTGGTAACTAAGATCAAGGTCTAGATGTATCTTAAGAACGACCCCAGCTTTGGTCTGCATCAGGTTCATCCCTAAACGCCAATTTCCAATACGTTAAGTGGAACTAAAAACGTTTATTTCTACGCGTAAAACCAGATAAAAACCAAAGCGGAAAACCTTAAACCACACCGCCTAAAAACCAACCGCTCCACAAGAGTACAACTTGACAATAAAAGCCAATCACCTCGCTCAATTCAACCATCAAATCGGTGAAAATCAAAGCATCATACCCAACATCGAATATACCGAACCCATAACAGCTCACCAAACCCCTCCCTACCTACTTGGGAACCTTGAATAACTTCACTATTCACTCGAATATCTTAAACTATGCAAAAGTTACGGTACTGTTCGCTATAAAATCCTTCATAGGAATGGTTCTCAACTGAACGAAGAGAAAATTGGACACACGCCAAATTTTTTTTTAGCATAATTCGTTAGTCATTCAATTCGTTCATTCTGGAAATTTTATATTCGCTAGCGAACTTTTTCCTATAGGAAGTTGAGAAAACATATAAAATTGAGAAAAATTTTAGAAAGGAAGGAAGCAAAATTTTCGAAATATTATCGAATGAATTTTTAATACTCCATAATTGCTCGAACTATACGATAATGAACATATCGAATTCTTCTTCACTTCAATCGCAATGTAATGAATATTCACTTAATAATAGCAAATAGGTGGAGAAGGTTGTCTTCGAAGTTGGTTTAACGCATTCTTAGAATTAGTGTCTACTATACACAACGAATTTCCTCGTTGGATTGATTTCATGGTTACAGGTGGTACTTGCAGCGGTTATGACTGGGAGGGATCATGTTCGATTTAATCGGTATCCTTAAATCCTGAATTATTAGCTTTGTGATTCCCTTCTCTCGTAGCCTTTTTCCTTTAGACTTTTTGTGAATATGGCAATTTCCTGAGATTTGATCGTCGATAATTCGTCTCACTCGTTTTTTTTTTTTGACGATTTCAAGACTTTTTTCTGCTTTTTTTTTTATTATTTGCGGTAAGTATATCGTCGATGTGTTTGATGTTTAGTAAAGTTTATTGCCACTTGACGGTTTTACAATATACGTTGTATACTGCAATATTTTAAATTATTTGATTAGGTATGATTATTATTTATATTTTAAATTATTTGATTAGGTATGATTATTATTTATATGATTTAGAGTAAATAAGCTTGTAATATGCCACCAAGAAAGGGAAAAGCAAAAGAGGAGCAACCAGTGGTGACATTGGGCCCACAAGCAAAAGAAGGCGAATTGGTTTTTGGTGTGGCACATATTTTCGCATCATTCAACGATACATTTGTTCATGTTACTGATATTTCAGGTTGGTAAACGTTTAATTCTTTTTTTTAATTAGAAATGTTTAACTTAAAAAAGTGGGAAATATAAAAGTTTCCCTAAGTGATTTTGAAAGATTACAGCAATTTTCTTTTTGAAATTTTAGTCAATAGAGATTAATGAAGACTGAATCAACGTTGGAATTTGTGTATTAAAAAAATATCATCCATACTTAATCGAATTTATAATTTTTTCGAAGATTTTCCCTAAAGTTTTTTCAATGATTTCTTATGTGCAAAGGGTGAAGTTTAAAAAAATATATATATTCCCAAAGATAAAGTTGCAATACTAACCTCATCTTTTATCTCCACAATACTTCCGTAACATTTATGCTTCTCTTTTTAGCGTTTAGGAATGAAGATGCCATGTATTCGCTTATACGATCCATGAAATTGGGTGGTTTAATATAAAAGATAGAGGGAAGAGACTGGGCAACTTCCCTAATCATAGCCGACCCAGAATTTTCATAGATCGGGGAAGCTATATGGTGAAGAGTGAACGAAATGAAAAAAGTTTAACATGAATTGAGAAAAAACATTCAACAATTCGGGATGTAGCAGTGGAATTTACTAAAAACGGAGGGAGAGAGGGGTAATTAAAGAAGGCAACCGTTGTGGCTTATTTTCCATTGTTTATTTTTTTATCTAGAGGGTGTATTTAAGGACGTGAAACAATCGTACGAGTGACAGGAGGTATGAAGGTAAAAGCGGATCGAGATGAAGCATCACCGTATGCGGCTATGTTGGCCGCACAAGATGTTGCCGAGAGATGCAAAGCGGTGCGTTTATAGAATATCTTCGTAGATGATGATGTAATTTCAGGTGGAATAGTTTCTTCCTATTTATGATTTTCGTAGACCTTTCGATTCTTCCCGTATTAATTGTTTCATATAATTTCCAAAACTAAAGCTATTTACTGTGATGAATTGAAGGATGTTGTAGGATCGAATGGTGTGAGGCCGTATACCTTGGGTTAGAGGGGTCGGGTTTGGCTGTTTGTTGTATTATCTGTTAGATTAACTTCAGTGATAAAATGCTCATTAGATGATAAAAAAGAAAGGCTTCGAAGTTGATAACTTCTAAACAATTTCGTGTGATAGGAATTCAGCAAAAATTATGCGAAGAATTTCAGCTTTCGATCAATGCTTTGCATATTAAGCTGCGTGCAACGGGAGGCACGAAAACGAAGACACCCGGTCCTGGAGCACAATCGGCGCTACGAGCACTAGCTAGATCGGGCATTAAGATCGGTCGCATCGAGGATGTGACCCCAATTCCATCTGATTCGACACGTAGGAAGGGTGGACGACGTGGTCGTCGTTTGTAAATCAACTCTTCGTTGGCAGTTGCTGTGTATGGGCTCAAGGATAAACACCAATTAGGGTCACCATACGTATTTGTTGTTGTTTGACGTTATGGCATTGGTGTTGTTTTTTGGTGTTTAAATGTGGTGGAGTGGATTTCAGGTGAATAAAATATTTGGCTGTTTTGATTTGTTTCACAGATTTGCTCGTCGGTATTTACCAGAAGTTTTCCTCTTCAATTTCTTCAGGATGAATTCTTCGTGCTTTGATTTTCTGGATGCTAGGGTTTCTTGTTGTCGAAACTAACTTCTGTTCGGTGTGCGCATTCCATACGATCGAAAGTAATATGGAAATTGCAATAGCTGAGGTCTGAAGCACGACATTGTACAATTTAAAAGTCTCTATCACCAATGTTTAGTGGGCAGGTTCGATGCGATCTGAAATTGAAGCACTGAACTGCTTCCATGTGAAGAAAAGGTGGCAGTTGCTGACTATGCCTTTGAGGTGAAAGTGTCCTCTCAGTGATTCTAATCCTTCCTGGAGAATGAAGTCGACTCCGGAGTGATTTTATTTCCGAATTTGTTTCTAGTCTGCCACATAACCGCTACAGATACAGATCTAGCTTATTAGCGAGCACAGTGGGATATATTGCACGGTGTTGTCAATATCAAAGGCAACGGAGTCGATGTTGACTACAGAGACGTTTCGCTTATAACCCTTTGCACTTTTATTGAAAAACAAATAGAAGCTTTTTCTATTCAGAGGTTGAAGTGAATTTATTACATTTTTCATTGAAATGGAATAAAAACTAAAAGGGTTTAGATTTTGCGGTTAGGAAATTACAAAATTTATTGTCGCAAAGAAATATATAATATTCTAAAATTTTATATTCACATTGAATGGTACCATATTTGCAACAATGAATGAAGGAATAAAGAAAACGCACTGAAACTCATTTAAAAGATTATGAATGAAGCAACGGTAAAAATCATAAAATAAATACTGAAACAATCCATCCCTCTCCCCTATCCTCACCCCCCCCCCCCCCCATCCCCCCTCCCCTCTGCACCGGTAAATCTGCAAAAATACAACATTCAGATTAATAATAGTTATAGGCCACCAACATCGTTTACGAATAAAATCGATGAAATTTATGAGTACTCGAGTTTTCACGGTCTTAGTTGCCTTCTTTTGTAATTTCTTTTCGAATGAAAAGTTTTTTTTTCTTTTTTAATCTTATAGCTGATGAGACAATCGGATCGACATAATCGATTACATTCATATGAATAACCAAGATATAATTCATGATGTTTTTTTTTTCGACTATCATTTTCGAACAGCAACAACAATTTCATTCTCTCTTGAACTCTCTCAACAAGGTTTTTTCATGAAAGAGTTTCATGATTATTGAAAATATCGGCGTTGAATTTTGATGCAATTTTTTTCTGAAAAATCGTAAATAGAAATATTGGAAAATATGAAAAAATTTTTTTTTCAATCCATATATTTGAACTATGAAAATTGTTTCGCATATTTTCAATCGAAAATCATTGAAAGATTTTCACATCGACTAAGATCTCATATTATATTTTAAAATTATATTAAAAAAAAGTTTTCTTATATTATTTTTGATTTAATAATTTCTTGTTCCAATCGTTGTAATTCATCATAAGGTTATAGTTTTCATTTATTTCCATTGATATCAACGTCGAATTTACGTGAATTACCCTCTAGATTTGTTGAAGATAATGAATGCAAAAATAGGAAATATTTATATTGGGTTGTTGGATGATATAGCTTCATGACAGTCATAAAAATGACGAATCATACAAGTGACAGCTGTGTAAATTTTATTTCGAAGAGCTCCAAACGACGATGAAAAAAAAAAAAGCGCTATCAGAACAATGTGACGCTGTTGATTTAGTGGATAAAATCGTTAGTCAAGACCACCACTAAATCGAATAAAATTGTCTATTACGAGACGGAAATTCCATAGCTGTAGTTATCGACAGCCGTGATGGCAGCCATACTTTGTGTTGCTTTTCTTCTTATGTTCGCAATAATCGAATTACATGGTATGTTTTGATTGTGGATTAATTTTCATGCATACTTATCGATGGCTTATGCAAAAAAA